>JARQOD010000005.1:304102898-304181822 GCA_033576555.1 Oophaga sylvatica
GGGCAACTACATTTAAGTCGAGTGACGGATCCAAAGAATTCTCTATCACACACCACATTACCTGTACCATTACCAATGTGGTATATTATGCTACATGCCCTTGTGGGCTTATCTATGTGGGCCTCACTTCCAGACAACTTCGAATAAGAGTGAGAGAACATGTTAGGGACATCCAAAATGCCGCCAATTGCCAGATCCTGGATCAAATGAAACCTATACCTCGACACTTCAAATTAAAGCACGGCTGTAATAGCAATTTGTTGAAAGTTCGAGGTATCGACCATGTCCTAAGCGACAAACGTGGGGGAAACATCAAAAAGAATTTGGCTCAAATTGAAGCCAAATGGATATTTACCATCGACTGCGTTCGCCCTAAAGGGCTAAATGAAGTGTTGAGTTATGCTCCCTTTCTGTAATATGTTGGTGTTTGTTTTTATTTTATGATTTATCTGTGTTTTTATTAAATTTTAATTTTATATCTTTGTAGGTTTTTTGTCTTGTGTTGGTATTTCTTTCTTTCTCTGCATAAAGATGGATGTTGCCATTGGATGGGTACACACTATGAAAATCACTTATCTGCCTTCTGGTATGCTTCCGGTGTATGCATACGAACTGCAATTTAATATATGCTTTGTTATCTTTTTGGATAATCTAAAAATATCTTTCGGCATATACAGTCATGGCCAAAAGTTTTGAGAATGACACAAATATTATATTTTCACATGATCTGCTGCCCTCTGGTTTTTATGTGTGTTTGACAGATGTTTTTATCACAGACAGAAATATAATAATTGCTAACATATGAGTAACAAAAGCTTATATTGACAGTTAGAATGAGTTAATGCAGCAAGTCAATATTTGCAGTGTTGACCCTTCTTCTTCAGGACCTCTGCAATTCTCCCTGGCATGCTCTCAATCAACTTCTGGTCCAAATCCTGACTGATAGCAGTCCATTCTTGCACAATCAATGATTTCATTTTGTCAGAATTTATAGGTTTTTGTTTGTCCACCCGTCTCTTGATGATTGACCACAAGTTCTCAATGGGATTAAGATCTGGGGAGTTTCCAGGCCATGGACCCAAAATCTCTATGTTTTGTTCCCTGAGCCATTTAGTTATCACCTTTGCTTTATGGCAAGGTGCTCCATCATGTTGGAAAAGGCATTGTTGATCGCCAAACTGCTCTTGGAGGGTTGGGAGAAGTTGCTCTTGGAGGACATTCTGGTACCATTCTTTATTCATGGCTGTGTTTTTAGGCAAGACTGTGAGAGAGCCGATTCCCTTGGCTGAGAAGCAACCCCACACATGAATGGTTTCAGGATGCTTAACAGTTGGCATGAGACAAAACTGGTGGTAGCGCTCACCTTGTCTTCTCCGAATGAGGCGTTTTCCTGATGTCCCAAACAATCGAAAAGGGGATTCATCAGAGAAAATAGCTTTACCCCAGTCCTCAGCAGTCCACTGCCTGTACCTTTTGCAGAATATCAGTCTGTCCATGATGTTTTTTCTGGAGAGAAGTGGCTTCTTTGCTGCCCTCCTTGAGACCAGGCCTTGCTCCAAGAGTCTCCGCCTCACAGTGCGTGCAGATGCACTCACACCTGCCTGCTGCCATTCCTGAGCAAGCTCTGCACTGTTGGTAGCCCAATCCCGCAGCTGAAACACTTTTAAGAGACGGTCCTGGCGCTTGCTGGTCTTTCTTGGGCACCCTGAAGCCTTTTTGGCAACAATGGAACCTCTCTCCTTGCAGTTCTTGATGATGCGATAGATTGTTGACTGAGGTGCAATCTTTCTAGCTGCGATACTCTTCCCTGTTAGGCCATTTTTGTGCATTGCAATGATGACTGCATGTGTTTCTTTAGAGATAACCATGGTTAACAGAAGAGAAACAATGATGCCAAGCACCAGCCTCCTTTTAAAGTGTCCAGTGGTGTCATTCTTACTTAATCATGACAGATTGATCTCCAGCCATATCCTCATCAACACCCACACCTGTGTTAATGGAGCAATCACTGAAAAGAGGTTAGATGGTCCTTTTAAGGCAGGGCTGCAATGATGTTGAAATGTGTTTTGGGGGATAAAGTTCATTTTCTAGCCAAATATTGACTTTGCAAGTAATTGCTGTTAAGCTGATCACTCTTTATAACATTCTGGAGTATATGCAAATTGCCATTAGAAGAAGTGAAGCAGCAGACTTTGTAAAAATTAATATTTGTGTCATTCTCAAAACTTTTGGCCATGACTGTATATATGTATAATCGTCTTGATATTCCCACATGCATTTTATATGTATGTGTGAGCAATAAGATTCATATTGGTATCACTGCATACATGGACTTATGAAATAAGGCTATATATTTATTCTTTTTTTCACTCGTTTATTTGTCTTTATTGTTTCTTGATATTTATATATGTACTATTTATTTATTGTCATTATTTACATTTAGTGCACGTTTACTTCATTGGTAATATACACTTTTTGAGGATATTAGTTTATTTAATATTAATAATAATATTATTATTATACTTACACTTTTACTTATTTTTATATTCTTCACCTTTTTAGTGATTTATCACCTGCACTTTCTCTTTTCTCCACTTGGTGTCACTATTTACTAAGGTATGTGCACTTCTCTTTTTTTCTTTTTTTATTTCTTCCTTTCTTTGCAGAGTTTTAAATTTATGTTTATATGGTTAGTGGCAATAAGATCCGCCGGTTATTTTACATTATTAGTAGGCAATTATTGGTCAGTTTTAAGCGGTGAGCGCTCCTTCACATTCGGATGGCTCTGTTGCTCTGATTAAGCGTCCTCTCAGCTTCGTGGGTTGGCTCCGCCCACTTTGGTGATGTCACACTGGTGGGCGTACACCTATGACGCTGGACGCCGAGATCCTGGCTTCCGGCCATAGCCGCATGTTCTGAAGCGCCGCAAACAGCCGCTTCACTGACTTCCTGCCAGGTGGATATAAAAACCTGTTTGTACATTCATACACCACGCCCCCCCGAGGAAGCACTTAGCGAAACGCGCGTCGGGGCTCTCCTGTCCGTTGGTCAGTAAGTTTTGGATGCCTTATTATACATATCTCTGCTAACTGTTTATACTGGCTATTGATTTAACACACCATCATGGCATATATGGCCACATGGGAGGAATTTTTCTGAATATATTTGGGGCTGCAGCCTTTAACTATGATAGCAGTATTTGCACATATAGTCTATAGTGTATTAACGATAATAGCAGCATATGCACGTACATTTTTACACATATAGCCACATGGATGAATCCTCTGTAATATATATGGGATTACAGCCTTCAGCAATGATAGTAGCATCCGCACATGCGTAGTTGACTGTTATACCCACCTGATTCATTGATTAATGCTTATATACACCTGTATGCTGTGGTCGTTTATGATCACGATAGTGGTTTTTTGCATGCGCATTTTCTGATATGTATATTGATATTGTTCCATAGGCTTTTGCCTGGTTCTAATATACATGTACACATTCATGTATATATAATCCCTGTATGCTGATATAGGTTTTCCATCTTTCTATACTCATGTCCATGTTGGATGTACCATTATAGGATGCTGTGGTAATATATCAACACTGTCCGTCTACATGTTTTCAGTATTTTAGCGCAGTTTTGCTTTTTCAAAGTATAAATTGTTCATTTGAGCACTACCAATAATTTTTCTTTTTTGCATTATGCACCTTTGAAAATTTCTATACTGATAGGACAATAAAGATATTATATTTATTATTTATTTATGTGCACTGTGCACTTTATTTATTATTTTTGATGTACAGTTTTGAATAGTTATGTCACAGCATCCTGATATCTATTTGTCCTGATATTATATCAAGCATCTCGTGATATGACTTGAGGCATTCGTTTTACTGAATAATGGTATCTAGGTTTTTGCCTTCTCTTTTGTCATTGATATTTTGTATTATGTTTGTGAACTTCTTTTAAAAACTTTTTTGTAACTTAATAAAAATTATATTTGCATTTTTCTATAATTGGCTCTGTTTTTCATGTATTTTTTTTGGGTACATGGGTTCTTCTAAGCAGCTGCATAGCATTCTGAAAATGGAGGCCCACAAAGCAGGAGAAGGCTATAGGAAGCTGGCAGAAAGTTTTCAAGTTGCCCTTTCCTCAATTTGAAATATAATTAAGAAATGGCAGTTAACAGGAACAGTGGAGGTCAAGATAATGTCTAGAAGACCAAGCAAAAATTTCAGTGAGTGCTGCTCATAGGAAAGCGAGAGAGGTAAATCAGAACCCTCGATTGACTGCAAAAGACCCTGAGAAATATTTAGCAAACTCTGGAGTTGTGGCACATTGTTTTATTGTTCAGAGACACCTGCACAAATATGGCCTTCATGGAAGTCCTCAGAAAAAAACCTCTCCTGCGTTCTCCCCATAAAATTCAGTCAGAAGTATGCAAAAGAACATCTAAACAAGCCTGATACATTTTGGAAACAAGTCCTGTGGACCGATGAGTAGTGATGAGCGAGTATGCTAGTTGCTCGGGTTTTCCCGAGCATGCTCAGGTGGTCTCCGAGTATTTGGAAGTGCTCGGAGATTTAGTTTGTCGCCGCAGAGAATGGCTTCTATAAATGGATATTCATCCTAAACACGTGTCAAAATCCACAACAGACTACATCAAAAGGCGCAAGCTGAAGGTTTTACAATGGCGCTCACAGTCCCCTGATCTGAATATCATTGAATTGAGGTCTAGTCACAGCTAAATAGGAGAACATGCAAGACGACCAGGAATCCCACAGAACTGTGAGAATTGTTCGAGGGAGAATAGATGAAAATCCCTCAAACAAGAATTGAAAGACTCTTGGCTGGCTACAAAAAGCGTCTTCAAGCTGTGATTCCTTCTAAAAGAGGTGCTACTACATACTAACGATGCAGGATGCCCTAACTTTTGCATTGACCCATTTACCTTTTTGTAATTTTTAAAATGTAAAAAATTAAAATGTTTTTTCCCTAACATACAAAGGAAATCTATAATCTTTAACGTCAGCCCTTTTAGAGATCATTTCATTTTCAACTTGCTTAACTATTCACAATAAGGGCTCATACCCATTTGTGGGAAAAAAACGGTCCGAATATATGCAATTGTCATGCGATTTGTATGATTTTTAATTGCACCATCCGTTTTCCATCAGTTTTCCATCTGTATGCAATGCGATTTTAACATGACATTTGTATAGAGCAGTTATCTCTATGTAAAAAGTCATGTAAAAATCACATTGTAAAAAAAAATGTACACAAAAGCAAATAACTTATAATAATATATATATTATATATATATATATATATATATATATATATATATGTCATACACTTCTACATAGTATAATAGCCGCTAATTCATCCCCGGCTATACTGTAAAATCACACTGACCGCTTCAATAAAGAATGGAAAGAATACATATACACACATAAAATATATATATACATGTCATTGTGACATATATATATATATATATATATATATATATATATATATATATATATAGGTCATACACTTCTACATAGTATAATAGCCGCTAATTCATCCCCGGCTATACTGTAAAATCACACTGACAGCTTTAATAAAGAATAGAAACAATACATATACACACATAGAATACATATATATATATGTCATTGTGACATATATATATATATATATATATATATATACATATATTTATAGTTCATACACTTCTACATACTGTAATAGCCGTTAATTCAATTGCCGGCTTTTGTGAAATCACAGAGCCGAAATGAAATGACACATGGTTTACATACAGTTAACCATGTCATTTCATGTAGTTTGATATCTGTTTTTCACTAACAATTACATGAGTGTATGTGTGCAAAATTTCACACCTGTAGGGGTTAATGAAAGGTGTAAATTCGTTGACAAAAAATGCGTGGGCTCCAGCCCTATTTTCTCAACCAGACTGACAAAGCCAGCGAGTAGGGGCAGATAATCTTAGCCTAGGGAGGGTGCATTTATTTTGTGCCCCCCCTGGCTACTAACATCTACCCCCAGTCACCCCAGAAAAGGCAAATCTATAATTAGATTCGCCCTTTCTGGCACTTTGCCAGTCTATTCCCATTGCCCTGTAGCGGTGGCGAATGGGTTAATAATGGGTTAAAGCCACCTTGCTATTGAAAGGTGAGTTTAAGCCAGGTTAATAATTGAGTTGTCAATTAGACAACTCTCAATTATTAATCCTATTATATGAAATGGTTAAAAAATACACACACATTAATGAAAAATCATTTTAATGAAATAAACACACAGTTTTTGACCATATTTTATTTTACTGGCAATCCTCGATTCCCTTGATGTCCTGTAATAAAAATAAAATAAAAAAGCAACATTATTCTTACCTATCCGACGATCTGTCACGTCCCACGCTGTAATCCTTCACAAAGGGTTAACTAGTTTTCAGCCAAGCAGCGCAAGTAATGCTGCCTGCTGAGCTGAGAGCTCCTGAATGAATGAGCTTATCTCCGGTCCGACAGGAGAGGATGTGATTACTGTGTGAAGCTTAATTGATAGCTTCCCACAGAAATCAGTTCACTTCAGGTCAGCGGGGACACCGCACAGCATCAGTGACGTCAGAGGGAGTCCCCCTGACCTGAAGTGAACTGATTTCTGTGGGAAGCTATCAATTAAGCTTCACACAGTAATCACATCCTCTCCTGGCGGGCTGGAGATAAACTCATTCATTCAGGAGCTTTCAGCTGAGCAGGCAGCATTACTTGCGCTGCTTGGCTGAAAGCTAGTTAACCCTTTGTGAAGGATTACAGCGTGGGACGTGACAGATCGCCGGATAGGTAAGAATAATGTTGTTTTATTATTTTTTCTTTATTATAGGAGATCAAGGGCTTTGCAAGGATTAAGAGTTAAATAAAAGATGGTCAAAAAAATGTGTTTTTATTTCATTAAAATTATTTATTCTTAATGTGTGTGTTTTTTTATTTACTTCAATAGGATTAATAATTGATAGTTGTCTAATTGACAACTCTCAATTATTAACCTGGCTTAAACTCACCTTTCAATAGCAAGGTGGCTTTAACCCATTATTAACCCATTCGCCACCGCTACAGGGCAATGGGAATAGACCGGCAAAGTGCTAGAAAGGGCGAATCTAATTATAGATTTGCCTTTTCTGGGGTGGCTGGGGGCAGATGTTAGTAGCCAGGGGGGCACAAAATAAATGCACCCTCCCTAGGCTATTATTATCTGCCCCCACTCGCTCGCTTTGTCTGGTTGAGAAAATAGGGCGGGATCCCTCGCATTTTTTGTCAACGAATATACACCTTTCATTAACCCCTAAAGGTGTGAAATTTTGCACACATACACTCATGTAATTGTTAGTGAAAACCAGATATCAAACTACATGAAATGACATGGTTAACTGTATGTTAACCATGTGTCATTTCATGTGGGGTCTGTGATTTCACAAAAGCCGGCAATTGAATTAACGGCTATTACAGTATGTAGAAGTGTATGAACTATAAATATATGTATATATATATATATGTCACATACAAATGACATAATATATTATAATAATATATATATAATATAATATTTCTATGTGTGTATATGTATTCTGTCCATTCTTTATTAAAGCTGTCAGTGTGATTTTACAGTATAGCAGGGGATGAATGAACGGCTATTATACTATGTAGAAGTGTATGAACTATAAATATATATGTGTCACAATGACGTGTGTATATATATATATATATATATATAATGTATTATATGTGTATATATGTAGTGTTTTGTGAGCTGTCAGTGTGATTTTACAGTAGCCGGGGATGAATTGCCGGCTTTTCAAAGAACACTGGTGCGTATAAATCGGACAGCACTCGCATGGTGCGAGTGCTGTCCGATTTTTTTATCGCATCCATTGACTTGCATTAGTGATTATCATGCCAAAATCGCTACAAATCGCAGCATGTTGCGATTTTTTTCTCACACCGATTTCGGCTGAGAAAAAAATCGCAAATGAGATGTCACCTATTGAATAACATTGGTCAGATTTCAATCTGATTTTTTATCGGCTTGAAATCGTCCGTTTTCGGCTCAAGTGAGTATGAGCCCTAACAGTAATTTTAACCAGGGTGCCCAAGCTTTTACAAACCACTGTATCACTGCAACTATAGCAAATATCTATATAAAATTATAGTAAAAAAAATGTATCTAACAGACATAACATGTATTAAATGTATCAATCAACCCCTCTACCAGTTTTTTAAAAAACAAAAAGGTGCACAGTCTTCTACTCATAATAACGAATTTTGCTTTCTTGGCCTTTTTTCAGAGAATATGAATGATGACACCAAAACTTTTTCTCCACTCAAGGTTAGTTTTTGGGTGAATCCATTTATTGTCAAACTATTGTTTTCTCTCTTTAAATCATGACAGCCCAAAACATCCAAATGACCCTGATCAAAAGTTTACATACACCATTTCTTAATGCGGTGTATTTTCCCCTCTAACATTAATGACAGCTTGAAGTCTTCTGTGGTAGTTGTGGATGAGGTTCTTTATTTTCTCAGATGGTAAAGCTGCCCACTCTTCTTGCCAAAAAGCCTCCAGTTCCTGTAATTTCCTGGGCTGTCTAGCATGAACTGCACGCTTGAGATCTCCCCAGAGTGGCTCAATGATATTGAGGTCAGGAGACTGAGATGGCCACTCCAGAACCTTGACTTTGTTCTGCTGTAGCCAATTACAGGTCGACTTGGCCTTGTGTTTTGGATCATTGTCATGTTGGAACGTCCAAGTACATCCCATGCTCAGCTTCCAGGCTGATGATTGCAAATTTGCCTTCAGTATTAACTGATAACGTGCTGCATTCATCTTTCCTTCAACTTTGACCAAGTTTCCTGTGCCTTTGTAGTTCACACATCCGCAAAACATCAGTGATCCACCTCCATGCTTTACAGTAGGATTGGTGTTCCTTTCATCATAGGCCTTGTTGACCTCTCTCCAAATGTAACTTTTATGGTTGTGGCCAAAAAGTTAAATTTTGGTCTCATCACTCCAAATTACCTTGTTCTAGAAGTTTTGAGGCTTGTCTCTGTGCTGTTTTGCATATTGTAGGCAAGACACTTTGTGGCATTTGCCCAGTAATGGCTTTCTTCTGGCGACTCAACCATGCAGCCTATTTTTCTTCAATTGCCTCCTTATTGTGCATCTTGAAACATCAACACCACTAGTTTTCAGAGTATCCTTTATTTCAGCTGATGTTATTCATTGTGTTTTTCTTTGCATCCTGAACAATTTTCCTGGCAGTTGTGGATGAAATTTTTGTTGGTCTACCTGACCGTGGTTTTGTTTTTTACAGAGCCCCTGATTTTCCATTTGTTAATCACAGTTTGAACGCTGCTGACTGGCATTATCAATTTATTAGATATCTTTTTGTATCTCTTTTCTGTTTTATACAGTTCAACTACCTTTTCCCGTAGATACATTGACAATTATTTTGCTTTCCCCATGACTCACAATCCAGAAACGTCAGTGGCTGGATGAAAGATGCAAGATTCTGTCTAGATTCCAGAAACTCAGCTTTTATGCACACATCCTGACTACAAGCAAACAGGTCATAGGTGAGGATGTTACCTTTAGTAGCCATTCAAACCCATTTGTGTCAACTTCTGTGCATATTATCAGGCCAGAATCACCCGGGTATGTAAACTTTTGACAGGGGTCTTTAGGATGTTTTGGGTTGTCATTATAATTTAAAAAGAGAAAACACAGTAGTTTGACAATAAATGTCTTTACCCAGCCACTAACCATGATTGGAGGAGAAGTTTTGGTGTTCTCATTCATATTTTCTGAAAAAAGGCCAAGAAAGCAAAAATTCTGCAGGGGTATGTAAAACTTTTGGGCACAACTGTATTTTCCACCGCATTTTAGATTTGTGTTGGACAATACTTTCTGTGCTATACACTCTCTCAAACAAGCATACTTCCATATACCAATCTTCGTTCATTGTTTCCATTTACTGCAGCTAAATTGGTTCAAGGGGACAAAAAAAACCTTAAAAACTACCACTAGATGACCCCATAACACCAGGTTTACAGATAATATGCACATTCTGCTGTCATGTATCTTGTTTTTTTTGTTTTTTTTTTCCAACATGTTTTATTGATTTAAAGAGCATTGCATTACAATACATTCAAATAAATCATTAAAGTTACAAGCTTGTTTGACAGGTATGAAGCTCAAGATAATGATTTAAGGAACAAAACTATGAAGTAAGTCATACAGAATTGAAGATAATAAGCTTAATAAACTCTTGTTTAGAAGGTACAATACTCTTAAATGTCCCCCCCACCTACCTCCTCCCTCCCACCCCCCCAACATATAAATCCCTGAAACATTCCCGCATTCGATTAGCAATCAACAAGCTTAAGGAATAGGATCATGTCCACTAATTTTCTGAAGAAGATACCACTGAGTGTTTTCAAACTGTGTCCTTAGTTTGTCCCTAGTGTCTTGAGATAATAATGGGATAAACAATGACCATGTGCTTAGAAATTTCCCGGTCAATTTCTCTTATTTGTCAAGGTATCTAGCCAGTTCATTCTAAAGATAAACGTTAATTTAGAGTATATGAGAGACTTGGGTGGTGGCAAAGGATCTAGCCAGTGCTGTAATATACTTTTTCTGGTAGCTGAGGCCCATATTATCAACATGGCCTTAACATGCTTGGGGAATTTGTGTTGAGAACTGTCTATAATATTAAATATTGCCCATTGCGGAGTCAGAGGAAACAATATCCCACGAAGATTCTGTAGTTTGGTATGTATAGACTGCCACAATTTCTGCACTTTGGGACATCCCCACATGTGATGAAATATGTCTGTGTTTCTTGTCCCACATTTGGAACAGGCGAATGCGCCCTCTGGAGACATCCTAGACTTAATGTGTGGAGTAATATAAGCTCTATGAAGAAGTAGTAAAGACATGTCTGTATAACTGCTGGGAGGGATCACCTTCCGTTGCAATAACGTGGCATCTAAGATTTCCCCGACTGTGATGTTCTGTAGATCATTAACCCATCGTGCTGGACCTGTCGTTTTGCCTTCCCAAGATCCATGCTTACGCAACAGTGTGTAAATACTGCTTGTCGATGCTAATTGCATTCTGGCGGTCCTAATGAAACCATCCAAAACGTTTCTCACTCCCTCTCTACCCCCACGGCCAAGCTCTTCAAGATTAAACTTCTTGCTTGAAGAAAAAGGAATGGCTTGTTAACAAATGATGGGAAACGTTGTGCTGCTATGTCAAATGTGAGCATAGAGAATCTATCATCTAGAAGATCAGCAGCCAATATGCAACCCTGCCCAGCTAGTTCAATGTAGGGTAAGGGTGGTTTACCTCCCATAAAGCCCGGGTTACCCATAAAGGGCACAAAAGGAGAGATGATATGATTTGGTAGCTGAGGAGTGCAGGTAAAAAAGGCAATACACCAGAGCAGTTGGAATCTATGAGATTCCAGTACCCTGACTAACCACCACAACTAGAGGCAGCCGTGGAGCGTTCCTACGTTGGTCCTAGACGCCTCGTCACAGCCTGAGAAACTAACTATACCTAAAGATAGAAAGAGGAAAGCTATCTGCCCCGGAGCAGATCCCCAAAGAACATAGAAAGCCCCCAAACATGTAATGGCGGTTAGACAAGAAGAAATACTGACACAGACAGAAAATAGTATGAGCAAACGTTGGGGCCCAAACTATCTAAATAGAAAAGGATAGGAAGGTCACTTACTGCAATCCCAAAAAACCCTGAAAAGCACCAACTTTACTAATTTCAAAAACACCTGAGATCACACGACCTCTACCACCTAAATTAGTTCTCTGGTGTAACAAAATCAAAACAGCAGCCACTGAAAAAACTGGAAAAAGCAAATGTACAAACATCAGTGGCTGAACAAAACTGAGAGGGCAAAAGCCCCGGAGGGGACCCTGAAGGCCCCCACAGAAGAGCAGGACAAAATGCAAAAATCAAGCACAAAAGCAAAAAGAAGAAAATGTCTTATCTGTTAGCAGGAGATGCAGACACGACACAGCAGGCTACAAAGGAAACAGGAATCAAGGATTGAGACCAGAACAATTGATCACCGGCAACGCTGATGGGAAGGTGACTCCCTTATATAAGACCAGTCAGTAACACCTGATTCCCAATCCTCACAATCTTCACTGGACAGTCCAGTACCGCTTGTAACCACCAGAGGGAGCCTCTGCTCAGAACTCATTTCAAGTCCATTCACAACAGTACCCCCCCTTGAGGAGGGGTCACCGAACCCTCACTTGAGCAACCAGGTCGGTCAGGATGAGTTCTATGATACGCACGGATGAGTCTCCTAGCATGGATGTCCGAAGCAAACACCCAAGAATTGTCTTCCTGACCATAACCTCTCCACTTAACCAAATACTGGAGTTTCCGTCTAGAAAAACGAGAATTCAAAATTTTCTCAACCACAAACTCCATATTGCCCTCAACCAGAACAGGGTCAGGAGGCAAAGCAGTAGGAACCACTGACTCAACAAACCTCTTCAACAAGGACTTGTGGAACACATTATGGATCTTAAATGTTCCTGGAAGAAGCAAACGAAAAGAAACAGGATTAAGAATCTCCATGATCTTATAAGGTCCAATGAACCTAGGCTTAAATTTAGGAGATGCCACTCTCATAGGAATATTTTTTGAGGACAACCAGACCAAGTCTCCCACTTTAAACCGGGGACCATCAGTCCTATGCCGGTTAGCAAACCGCTGGGCCCTCTCCTGAGAGAGGGACAACCTCTGCACTACCTGGTCCCAAATCTGTTGCATACGCTCCACAACAGAGTCAACACCTGGACAGACAGAAGCCTCAGTCTGTCCTGAAGAAAATCGAGGGTGAAACCCAGAATTACAGAAAAATGGAGACATCAAAGTGGCAGAGCTAGCCCTATTATTAAGAGCAAACTCAGCCAAAGGCAAAAAAGAGACCCAGTCATCCTGATCAGCAGACACAAAGCATCTTAGATAAGTCTCCAATGTCTGATTTGTTCTCTCAGTTTGACCATTGGTCTGAGGATGAAACGCCGAGGAGAAAGACAATTGAACACCAAGTTTAGAACAAAAGGTCCTCCAAAATCTGGAAACAAACTAGACTCCTCTGTCAGACACAATGTTCTCAGGAATGCCGTGTAAACGAACCACGTGCTGAAGGAACAAAGGTTACCAATTCAGAGGAGGAAGGCAACTTAGGTAATGGCACAAGATGTATCATCTTGGAAAACCTATCACAAATCACCCAGATGACGGTCATTCTCTGAGAAACAGGGAGGTCGGAAATGAAATCCATAGAGATATGGGTCCATGGTCTCTTGGGCACAGGCAATGGCATCAACAAACCACTAGAGCGAGAGCAAGGCTTGGAGCGAGAGCAAGTCCCGCAGGACTGCACAAATTCCCTGACATCACGAGACAAGGTAGGCCACCAAAAGGACCGACTAACCAAGTCTCTGGTACCAAAAATTCCGGGATGACCGGCCAACGCGGAACAATGAATCTCAGACATCACACTCTTTTTCCAGTGGTCCGGGACAAACAATTTCCCAACAGGGTAGCGCTCGGGCCTATCCTCCTGACACCCTTCCAGAGCCAGTCTCAAATTGGGCGAGATGGCGGAAAGAACTACACCTTCTTTCAAAATAACAGAAGGATCAGATAACTCAGGAGAGTCCGCAAGGAAACTCCTTGAAAGGGCATCCGCCTTAACATTCTTAGTGCCAGGAAGAAAGGAAACCACAAAATTAAAACGTGTGAAAAACAAGGCCCACCTGGCCTGTCTAGGATTAAGTCGCTTGGCAGATTCCAGATAAACCAGATTCTTATGGTCAGTAAGGACCACCACCTGATGTTTGGCTCCCTCCAGCCAATGTCTCCACTCTTCAAAAGCCCACTTCATGGCCAATAACTCCCGATTACCCACGTCATAATTACGTTCAGTAGGAGAAAATTTTCGAGAGAAAAAGGCACAAGGATTACTTTTAGAGGTCTCTGGATCTCTTTGGGACAAAACGGCACCTGCCCCAATTTCAGAGGCATCAACCTCCACCTGAAATGGCAGAGAAACATCAGGCTGCCGTAGAACAGGAGCAGAAGTGAATCTCTGCTTAAGTTCCTGAAATGCAGAGACTGCCTCAGGAGGCCAATTCACCACATCAGAACCCTTTTTGGTCAAATCAGTTAATGGTTTAACAATAACCGAGAAATTACCAATAAATTTACGATAAAAATTGGCAAAACCCAAAAATCTTTGAAGAGCCTTTAATGAAGTAGGTTGGACCCAATCACAGATGGCCTGAACCTTGACCGGGTCCATTTCAATAACAGATGGGGACAAAATAAATCCCAAAAATGAGATCCTCTGTACGCCAAAAAGACACTTTGATCCCTTCACATACAGAGCATTCTCTCTCAAAATCTGGAATACAGTTCGAACATGTTTCACATGAGAGTCCCAGTCATCGGAAAAAATCAAGATATCATCCAAATAAACAATCAGAAATTTATCCACAAAATCCCTGAAAATGTCATTCATGAAGGACTGGAAGACAGAAGGAGCATTAGTGAGCCCAAAGGGCATCACAAGGTACTCAAAATGCCCCTCAGGGGTGTTAAATGCCGTCTTCATTCATCCCCGTGCTTAATGCGAATAAGGTTATATGCCCCCCTGAGGTCAAGCTTGGTAAACCAAGTAGCGTTTTTCACCCTGGAAAACAGGTCAGAAATCAAGGGTAACGGGTATTGATATTTCACAGTAATATTGTTCAAAAGACGATAATCAATACACGGCCTTAATGAACCATCCTTTTTGGCCACAAAGAAAAAAACCGGCACCTAAGGGTGAAGAGGATGGTCTGATATGACCTTTCTCCAAAGACTCCTTGATATAAGACCGCATAGCGTCATGTTCAGGTACAGACAAGTTAAAAAGGCGACCTTTAGGGAATTTACTACCAGGCACTAATTCAATAGCGCAATCATAGCTCCTATGGGGAGGCAAGGATGCAGATTTACTTTCGCTAAACACATCAGAAAAATCAATCAAAAAGTCAGGAACATCCTGAGCCTGGGGGGAGGCAGAAAAAACAGGAGTGTTGGTATTAACACATTGGCAGCCCCAACTGGTTACAGACACAGATTTCCAATCCAAAACAGGATTATGAGACTGTAACCAAGGGAAACCCAGCACATAATGTCATGCAGATTATACAGAACCAAAAATTTGCAGCTCTCCTGATGATCAGGTTCAACCCTCATTATCACCTGAGTAGAGAACTGAGGTTTATTCTCAGCCAAAGGGGTAGAATCGATCCCCAGTAGGGAACAGACTTCTGTAGGGGTATCAAGGGAAACCCACAACGTTTAGCGAAATCAAAATCCATCAGGTTAATAGCTGCTCCCGAATCAACGAAAGCCTGAGCAGAAAATGAGGACAGAGAGCATATCAGAGTAACAGTTAATAAAAACTTAGTCTGAACACTACCCAAGACAACTGAGCGTGCAAAACGTCTTCCCTGCTTAGGGCAGACTGAAATAGCATGAGAGGCATACCACAGTAGAAACATAACCCATTGCGCTTTCGAAACTCATGACGCTGTGCCCCAGAAACCACTCTATCACACTGCATGGGTTCAGAAGCAGGTTCACAAGGCAACACTATTCCACGCATACTTCTCCGCTCACGCAAACGTCTGTCAATTTGAATCGCTAATGACATAGAATCATTGAGACCAGAGGGGACAGGGAATCCCACCAAAACATCCTTTACATTATCTGACAGACCCTTCTGAAAAAGGGCTGCCAAAGCGTCGTCATTCCATTTGGTCAGGACTGCCCACCTACGGAATCTCTGACAGTATAACTCAGCGTCATCAAGCCCCTGATTTAATGCCAACAAGGCTTTTTCAGCTTGATCAGTGACATTAGGCTCATCGTACAATAACCCCAAGGCCTGAAAAAATGCATCAACATCACTCAAAACAGGATCCCCAGGTGTCAGGGAAAAAGCCCAATCCTGAGGATCGCCGCGCAGGAGAGAGATGACAATTTGAACCTGCTGCGCTGCGTTCCCTGAGGACTTAGCTTTTAAGGCAAAAAACAATTTACAATTATTTTTGAAATTCAGAAACTTGGCTCGATCCCCCAAAAACAAATCTGGCATGGGAATCCTAGGTTCCACAACAGGCAACCTAGCAAGATAGGTAGCAATACTCTGAACCTCAGTGGCAAGCTGATCCACACGGCCAGACAACTGTGCAAACTCCATTGAGATAAAAAATTCTCCCCAGCACCCAGAGATACAGAGGGAAAAAAAGAAAAAAAAAAATGCAACAAACAGAAAAATATCTCTGACAACTCTGACAACCTTTTTTTTTTCTTTCACAATATTTTTCCCTTCTGTAGTACCATATAAATTTCAGTTTAGGCCGGTGCTACTGATATGATTTGGTAGCTGAGGAGTGCAGGTAAAAAAGGCAATACACCAGAGCAGTTGGAATCTATGAGATTGCAGTACCCTGACTAACCACCACAACTAGAGGCAGCCGTGGAGCGTTCCTACGTTGGTCCTAGACGCCTCGTCACAGCCTGAGAAACTAACTATACCTAAAGATAGAAAGAGGAAAGCTATCTGCCCCGGAGCAGATCCCCAAAGAACATAGAAAGCCCCCAAACATGTAATGGCGGTTAGACAAGAAGAAATACTGACACAGACAGAAAATAGTATGAGCAAACGTTGGGGCCCAAACTATCTAAATAGAAAAGGATAGGAAGGTCACTTACTGCAATCCCAAAAAAACCCTGAAAAGCACCAACTATACTAATTTCAAAAACACCTGAGATCACACGACCTCTACCACCTAAATTAGTTCTCTGGTGTAACAAAATCAAAACAGCAGCCACTGAAAAAACTGGAAAAAGCAAATGTACAAACATCAGTGGCTGAACAAAACTGAGAGGGCAAAAGCCCCCGGAGGGGACCCTGAAGGCCCCCACAGAAGAGCAGGACAAAATGCAAAAATCAAGCACAAAAGCAAAAAGAAGAAAATGTCTTATCTATTAGCAGGAGATGCAGACACGACACAGCAGGCTACAAAGGAAACAGGAATCAAGGATTGAGACCAGAACAATTGATCACCTGCAACCCTGATGGGAAGGTGACTCCCTTATATAAGACCAGTCAGTAACACCTGATTCCCAATCCTCACAATCTTCACTGGACAGTACAGTACCGCTTGTAACCACCAGAGGGAGCCTCTGCTCAGAACTCATTTCAAGTCCATTCACAACAGAGAGATATTGCCTCTTAGGTGACAAAGTTTCCTACACCTCCTCCACGTCTGTATTGTTTGCCATAAGGTGGGATGGATTCTTATGTCCGCAATAAGGTCCTCATTGGTCATATGTAATAAAGCTGGTAATGAGATATGGGGACTTAATTGTTGGTCTAAGAGTACGTTTGTGAAATGTGAGTTGCCTCTCAACCAATCAATAATATATCTGAAATTTGCTGCTAGATTGTACTTTGCAATATCTGGGAAGTTGATGCCACCCTCCTCCTCAGGGGCTTGAAGTTTGATAAGACCTATTCTTGTACGCTTTTTGTCACCCCAAATGAAATTCCTAAAAGCAGTATTTAGAGTTTTAACATCAGCACTAGTGTTGAGCGATACGATACCGCAAGTATCGGGTATCGGCCGATATTAGCTCTATCGGCCTTTCGATACTTAGTTTCGATATTTTCCATATATCGTATACCGGAATCGGAAGTTCCCATAATTCTTTGAGAGGCAATGTGATTTTAGTCAGCCAATGAGGAATCCTAAGAAGTGTGGGCACATCCTGTACTGCTGCGGTCATGTTAACTAATGGCATGGCTGTGATTGGATGCTGAAATGATGTCAGAATGCACTATAAAAGGCGCCGCCGCCATTTTAGCGTCACTGTGCTGTGAATTCAGTAAGGGACAGAACGCTGCTGTGCTGACTCTGAGGGACAGTTAGAGATTGCGATTTAGTGTACTGTGCTGTAGGCAGGCTAGCACCAACCGCTGTGTAAAGCTTCCTTTTGCCTGCAGTGTTGTTTTAACAGCTCTGCAAGGTGTGTGTGAGTGCAGGTGACGCTGCAGTTTGCTCTGCATGCAACGCTGTCTGTAGGCATCTGCACGTGTCACTCACAGACTCTTTTTTTTTTTCTTCAGTGTAATTCTTGCAGCTCCATGCAATTTAACTATTAGTGTGACGCGCTTCCATCCGTATCCAATACATTGGTTGCAAACACTATAGAAGTAGACAAAGGAGTAGCCTTTCACAGATTGTGAACAGTTGTGTTTCAGTGTTCACTTCAGTCTTGTTTTTTATTTTTTGAGTGCACATCACGCTCCAGTTACTTGTTCAAGCACTGCTGCTTGTACTCTGCTGAGCGTGTCTCAGTGCCTCATCCTTTTCATTTATCTCCAATTGGTTCTGCTCCATTCCATTTAAAATATAATCTATTAGTGTGACGCGCTTCCATCCGTATCCAATACATTGGTTGCAAACACTATAGAAGTAGACAAAGGAGTAGCCTTTCACAGATTGTGAACAGTTGTGTTTCAGTGTTCACTTCAGTCTCTGCGTAATAACCACACTTAGGCCTTATAACTTTTCTGACTTTCTTTATCAATCTACCAAGATGAAGAAGTCAGTGAGTAAGGCACGTGGTCGTGGCCGTGGAGTTTCAGCAGGGAGAGGACGTGGGGATTCTGTGGCTGCTGCCACCCTCAGTGACACAGCATCCACCAGTTTTACCCATGAGCGTTCCTTTATGCGCACTTTGGTAGGAGCTCGGCGTGCCCCCCTGCTGCGGGAAGAACAAATTGAAGCCGTTGTTGGTTGGATGGCAGCCAATGCATCGACTTCAATTCCTTCCACCTCCTCTCAGGAACACAACACTGTTGAGCAACCATCTGTCTGTTCACCGCCTGTCAAATTGCCCAGGCAGTCAGAGTTCTGTACAGGAGCCAGCTGAGTCTCTGCTTCTGTTCTCAGAATCTGTTGGCTCGCAAACACGGGCACAGGCAAGCAGCATTCTGCAATTTGAAGAAGAGGGAGTATGCAGTGATGCGCAACAGCTGTGTCTCTCTCAATCTGAAGAGGCGGGTGAGCCAGTGCCGATGGACAGCACACCGCAGAACGCATCTTATGATGATGATGAGACTCAGGTGCCAGGTTTTGTGGAGCATGCTGCTGCCCAGACCATCCAACAGCAGCAGGTGTTGGAAGAGGGTAGTGGAGATGATGAAGTCCGAGACCCAACATGGCGTGAGCAACAGGAAGGTGGTGGGAGCAGCTCTGAGGAAGAGATTGTCCCAACGGTACAAAGAGGAGGGAGAGGTAGGCTGCAGACTCGCTTGCCTGTAGCCTCCAGTTTGGCACCTGTTGGGAGCAGTTCTCTTAGAAATGTCAAAATTGGCGCTCCCATGACTTACACTGCGCGGTCCTTTTTTGACAGACTTGTAGATGATATTTGCTATGTTCAATGCAAGCTGTGTAAGCAAAAAGTTAAGAGGTAAAAATATCAGTAACCTGAATACCACAAATATGTGGAAACATGTACGGACAAAGCACGTAGCTGAGTTACAAAGACACACTGGAGATGTAGGCCAACCTACAGCAGCACCTACATCTTCAGGTCGTGTTCGAGCCTCTACCTCCAGCTCACACACACCTGATTCGGCTTCCTCACAGGATCTCCATGGAAGAACCTCGGTCACTGTTGTCCATAGACAAACTGTTATTCCACCCACAGCAGCAAGTTCACAGTCATCGTCACACTCCCAGAACAAAAAACAGCCATCGGTACCACAGGCATGGGATAAAAGACGGCCATACTCGGCAAACCATCCACGAGCACAGGCTCTGAATGCTGGCATTGCAAAACTCCTGTCCCTTGAAATGCTGTCATTCAGGCTGGTGGAGACTGACAGTTTCAGGAACTTTATGGCATTGGCAGTCCCACAATATAATGTGCCAAGCCGATTTTATTTCAGCAGGCAAGCTGTCCCTGCTCTGCAAAAACATGTCGAGGGAAACATTAAACATGCGCTACTAAACGCCGTCAGTAGCAGGGTCCACCTGACCACCGATGCGTGGACCAGTACCCATGGCCAGGGACGATACCTTTCCCTCACTGCCCATTGGGTCAATGTTGTGGAGCCGGGTACAGATCTTGCCAGTGGCGCTGTACGTGTTCTGCCAACTCCAAGGATTGCAGGAATCCAGTCTGTACACATTGATTCCTCCTCCTACTCCAGTTCCTCAGAATCATCGCTGCACGAGCCGTCACGGTATACCTCCACATGGACCCGTGAACGCTTACCTGTTGCGACCGATATGAGCACAGCCGTGGCCAAACGTCAACAGGCCGTCCTGAAATTAATTTCCATGGGGAATCGAAGCCACACAGCGCAGGAGCTCTGGGATGCCATCAAGCAGGAGAGCGACGTGTGGTTTTTGTCAGCTAATCTCCAGCCAGGCTTGGTAGTGTGTGACAATGGCCGAAATCTGGTGGCAGCTCTGGGCCTTGGCAACCTCACTCACATACCATGTCTGGCACATGTGCTCAACTTGGTCGTGCAGAGTTTTTTGAGGGACTATCCGGATCTTGATGCACTGCTGCACAAGGTCCGCCTAGAGTGCGCTCACTTGCGACGTTCCAGCATGGCCAGATCGCGCATTGCAGCTCTGCAAGTCAGATTTCGCCTTCCTGAACATCGCATCATATGTGACGTACCCACCAGGTGGAATTCCACGTTACATATGTTGGAGCGGTTGTGTGAGCAGCAGCCAGCAGTAATGGAGTATCAGCTGCAACAGGCGCAATCAACTCGCAATTTGCGCCGTTCACACTTCACCACTACTGAGTGGGCCTCTATGAAGGACATCTGTGACGTTTTGCGTGCGTTTGATGTCTCAACGCGGATGGCGAGTGCAGATGATGCACTAGTCAGCATGACTGTCCCCCTTATCTGCCTGCTTCAGAAATCACTGAAAGCACTAAAGGAAGAGGTTTTGGAAGAGGTGGAGGATGAGGAGTCACAAATTCAATTACCTTCAGGACAGTCAGCGCAACGTGGTTCCTCACAAAGGGCTGGGCAGGGCTCACTTTGTGAGGAGGATGAGGAGTAGGAGGAGTCAATGGAGGAGGAAGAAATCCCTACAGAAGGAGGTACACAACGCTCTAGTCAGTATGTAGAGCGAGGGTGGGGTGATGCAGAGGAGGCAGAGATGACGCCTCTTCCAGAGGACAGCCTTTGTTGGCCAGTTGGGAGTCTGCAGCACATGGTTGATTTCATGCTTCAGTGCCTGAGAAACGACCGCCGCATCGCCCACATTCTCACCACGTCAGATTATTGGGTGTACACCCTCCTAGACCCTCGCTACCGGGACAACTTACAAACCCTCATCACACCGTTGAACCGGGACCGTAAAATGCAGGAGTACCAAGACACACTGGTGCAATCCATACTGTTGTACATTCCAGCCGAGAGAGCTGCTGCTGCTGCTACTGCTTTACAAAGCAGATCTGTGCGTCGAGGCAGTGTAGACACCTCTACAACAAGAGGGAGCAGAAGCAGCGCCTCTGCACAGGGCAAGAGCTGTATGTTACAAATGTGGCAAAGTTTTGTGACAGCGCCAGCAAGGTCTACACCATCCGAGACGGCTCCAGTCACCAGGAAGAAACGTTTCCGTAAGATGGTGACAGACTACTTGGCTTTCCCTCTAAGTGTACTCCTAGATGCCTCTTCCCCTTTCAAATTTTGGGTCTCTAAGTTGGATACATGGCCAGAGCTTAGCCAGTATGCATTGGAGGTGCTGGTTTGCCCTGCTGCCAGTGTATTATCTGAGCGTGTCTTTAGTGCTGCAGGTGGTGTAGTAACAGACCGTCGCATGCGACTATCCTCAGAGAATGTAGACCGGCTTACTTTTCTGAAAATGAACAAGGCATGGATCTCACCTGAATTTGCCTGTCCGTTTTCAGATTAAATAACTGTTTGGCAACGTTTTCCATGTCTCCTGTTATGTTCATCTTTCTACCACCTGAACTCTACTCCCTGGGCTACAACACCGCCATTTGTTGCTCGTAAGTAATTGGCAGGGGTACTGACTCATGGCCAGCCTGGTTACAGCACGACAGCTGTTTCCTGGCAGTGTGAACGTCAATTATCCTCCAATAAGTTGTGCTGTCGTGTTGCATTCGGGTTAGCCGACTCTATGGTGCCTGCAGTTTAGGTGATTCCTATGTGTGCTGTGGGATATGTAAATAAAGGCGGTTTCCATTGTGACAATAGGACAAGCACCCACTGTAGGACTGTGTGATTCGGTAACTGCGGACGGCTTGCGTCCTGTCAACTTACATTTTCATGGGTGCGTTCTTCTACCCGTCTGGGGTCCAGTACCGTCAACTGGTTCTCCCCAGTGCCTTTGGCCTAGGTGCCTCCATCTCCGTATCCGAGTTCCACCAACGTCTGCTGGTCCTTGGTAGTGCTTTGGAGCACAGGTACCTCCTGCTTAGTAACCGTGTCACAGTAACGTCAGCTGGTACTCGGTTGTGACATTGCCTCTTTTCCTTCTGCTACCCGTCCGGGGTCCAGTACCGTCAACTGGTTCTCCCCAGTGCCTTTGGCCTAGGTGCCTCCATCTCCGTATCCGAGTTCCACCAACGTCTGCTGGTCCTTGGTAGTGCTTTGGAGCACAGGTACCTCCTGCTTAGTAACCGTGTCACAGTAACGTCAGCTGGTACTCGGTTGTGACATTGCCTCTTTTCCTTCTGCTACCCGTCCGGGGTCCAGTACCGTCAACTGGTTCTCCCCAGTGCCTTTGGCCTAGGTGCCTCCATCTCCGTATCCGAGTTCCACCAACGTCTGCTGGACCTTGGTAGTGCTTTGGAGCACAGGTACTCCTGCTTAGTAACCGTGTCACAGTAACGTCAGCTGGTACTCGGTTGTGACATTGCCTCTTTTCCTTCTGCTACCCGTCCGGGGTCCAGTACCGTCAACTGGTTCTCCCCAGTGCCTTTGGCCTAGGTGCCTCCATCTCCGTATCCGAGTTCCACCAACGTCTGCTGGTCCTTGGTAGTGCTTTGGAGCACAGGTACCTCCTGCTTAGTAACCGTGTCACAGTAACGTCAGCTGGTACTCGGTTGTGACATTGCCTCTTTTCCTTCTGCTACCCGTCCGGGGTCCAGTACCGTCAACTGGTTCTCCCCAGTGCCTTTGGCCTAGGTGCCTCCATCTCCGTATCCGAGTTCCACCAACGTCTGCTGGTCCTTGGTAGTGCTTTGGAGCACAGGTACCTCCTGCTTAGTAACCGTGTCACAGTAACGTCAGCTGGTACTCGGTTGTGACATTGCCTCTTTTCCTTCTGCTACCCGTCCGGGGTCCAGTACCGTCAACTGGTTCTCCCCAGTGCCTTTGGCCTAGGTGCCTCCATCTCCGTATCCGAGTTCCACCAACGTCTGCTGGTCCTTGGTAGTGCTTTGGAGCACAGGTACCTCCTGCTTAGTAACCGTGTCACAGTAACGTCAGCTGGTACTCGGTTGTGACATTGCCTCTTTTCCTTCTGCTACCCGTCCGGGTTCTAGCACAGTCAGCTGGTCCTCGTTACTTCCATTGTCTCTTGCTCCATCTGATACCCGTCAGGGTTCCAGTAACGTCAGCTGTTTCTCGGAAATTAGACGACCTTAAAGACCACCCAGAAGAAGATGACGACAACAAGGACGACGAGCATGAAGCCAACCAGCCTGAACACCATCACAAAGAAAAAATAAAAGATTACCCAGAAGAAGATCACCAACAGGACAAAGAAGGTTAAGACAAACTACAAGATACAGAACAAGAGACAGAAGAACAATAAGCAGAAGATCAAAAAGCAGAAGAACATGAAGTATAAGACCAAAATGAAGAGCAAAATATATGCTCTAAATTCTAAGCAGAAGAAGACTAAGCAGTGTATGGGGGTGAGTCCGTTCCTCGTGGTGCCCTGGAAAATGCCTGCTGCTGCAGGCTAAACTGAACACGGACAAATACTGTTGTAATTTAAATCTTTTGTGACAGCAAGAACGGAAGGATGAACAATTCATACTTTTACAGATTACAAGTACAGGAATCTCTGTCACAAATAAGAATATGATGAAGAAGATGAAGAGGAAGAAGATGAAGAATTTGAATATGAAGAAGATTAATTAGTTTAATAATAACAATATGAGTAATGTAAACAAAAACATGAATAGCAAGAAGTTTAAGAAGAAGATTAAGAAGGTGAAGATGAAGAATAATTTGATGAGAAAGATGATGCTGCTGCTGAAGATTATGAAGGAGAAAGTGTGGCACTGGCAAAAGTTAACCCCTTCACCCCAAGGGTGGTTTGCACGTTAATGACCGGGACAATTTTTACAATTCTGACCACTGTCTCTTTATGAGGTTATAACTCCGGAACGCTTCAACGGATCTTCGCGATTCTGAGATTGTTTTCTCGTGACATATTGTACTTCATGTTAGTGGTAAAATTTCTTCCATATAACTTGCGTTTATTTTTGAAAAATACGCAAATATGGCGAAAATTTTGAAAATTTAGCAATTTTCAAACTTTGAATTTTTATTCCCTTAAAACAGAGAAATATGTAACACAAAATAGTTAAGAAATAACATTTCCCACATGTCTACTTTACATCAGCACAATTTTGGAATCAAAATTTTTTTTTGTTAGGAAGTTATAAGGGTTAAAAGTTGACCAGCGATTTCTCATTTTTACAACAAAATTTACAAAGCCATTTTTTTTAGGGACCACCTCACATTTGAAGTCACTTTGAGGGGTCTACATGACAGAAAATACCCAAAAGTGACACCATTCTAAAAACTGCACCCCTCAAGGTACTCAAAACCACATTCAAGAAGTTTATTAACCCTTCAGGTGCTTCACAGGAACTAAAGCAACGTGGAAGGAAAAAATGAATATTTAACTTTTTAGCCACAAAAATGATCTTTTACAAACTTTTTTTTTATTTTCACAAGGGTAAAAGGAGAAAATGGACAGATAAGGTTGTTATGCAATTTCTCCTGAGTACGCCAATACCCCATATGTGGGGGAAAACCACTGTTTGGGCACACGGCAGAGCTCGTAAGGGAAGGAGCGCCGTTTGACTTTTTCAAACTAAAATTGGCTGGAGTTGAGATTGGACGCCATGTCGCGCTTGGAGAACCTCTGATGCGCCTAAACAGTGGAAACCCCCCACAAGTGACACCATTTTGGAAACTAGACCCCCTAAGGTACTTATCTAGATCTGTTGTGAGCACTTTGAACCCCAAGTGTTTCACAAAAGTTTATAATGCCTGGGTGTGAAAAAAAAAAAAAAAAATTCCACAAAAATGATTTTTTAGTCCTAAATTTTTGAATTTTCCCAAGGAAATTGGACCCCAAAAGTTGTTGTCCAATTTGTCCTGAGTACGCTGATACCCCATATGTGGGGGTGGAAAACTGTTTGGGCGCACGGCAGGGCTTGGAAAGGAAGTAGTAACGTTTTGGAATGCAGACGTTGATGGGGGTCATGTTCCGTTTGCAGTGCCCCAGATGAGCCTAAACAGTGGAAATCCCCCACAAGTGACCCCATTTTGGAAACTAGACCCCCTAAGGAACTTATCTAGATCTTTGGTGAGCACTTTGAACCCCCAAGTGCTTCACACAAGTTTATAATGCCCGGGCATGAAAATAAAAAATCCTATATTTTCCCACAAAAATTATCTTTTAGTCACTAATTTTTTATTTTCCAAGGGTATCAGGAGAAATTGGACCACATAAGTTGTTGTCCAATTTGTCCTGAGTACGCTGATGCCCCATATGTGGGGGGGAACCACTGTTTGGGCGCACGGCAGAGCTCGGAAGGGAAGGAGCACCATTTGACTTTTTCCAACCAAAATTGGCTGGAATTGAGATTGGATGCCATGTTGCATTTGGAGAGCCCCTGATGTGCCTAAACAGTGGAAACCCCCACAAATGACCCCATTTGGGAAACTAGACCCCCTAAGGAACTTATCTAGATCTTTGGTGAGCAATTTGAACCCTCAAGTGCTTCACACAAGTTTATAACGTAGAGCCGTAAAATTTAAAAATCATATTTTTTCCACAAAAATGATCTTTTCACCCCAATTTTTATTTTTCCAAGGGTAACAAGACTCCAAAAGTTATTGTGCAATTTGTCCTGAGTACACGGATACCCCATATGTGGGGGTATACCACTGTTTGGGTGCATGGCAGAGTTTGGAAGGGAAGGAGCCCCATCTCACTTTTTCAACGCAGAATTGGCTGGACGCCATGTCGTGTTTGGAGAGCTCCTGATCTGCCTAAACAGTGGAAACCCCCCACAAATGACACCATTTTGGAAACTAGACCCCTCAAGGAACTTATCTAGATGTGTGGTGAGAACTTTGAACCCCAGGTGTTTCACTAAAGTTTATAACGTACAGCCTTAAAATAAAAAATCCTTTTTTTTTTTTACAAAAATGATTTTTTCGCCCCCAATATTTTATTTTCACAAGGGTAACAGAAGAAATTGGAACCCAAAAGTTGTTGTCCAATTTGTCCTGAGTACGCTGATACCCAATATGTAGGAGAAAACTACTGTATGGGTGCACGTCAGGGCTCGGAAGGGAAGTAGTGACGTTTTGGATTGCAGACTTTGATGGAATGGTCTGGGGGCGTCATGTCGCATTTGGAGAGCCCCTGATACGCCTAAACAGTGGAAACCCCCCACAAGTGACCCCATTTTGGAAAATAGACCCCACAAGGAACTTATCTAGATGTGTGGTGACCACTTTGAACCCCGAAGTGTTTCACAGAAGTTTATAACGCACAGCCGTAAAAATAAAAAATCCTTTTTTTTTTTTACAAAAATGATTTTTTCGCCCCCAATATTTTATTTTCACAAGGGTAACAGGAGAAATTGGAACGCAAAAGTTGTTGTCCAATTTGTCCTGAGTACGCTGATACCCAATATGTGGGAGAAAACTACTGTATGGGCGCATGTCAGGGCTCGGAAAGGGAAGTAGTGACGTTTTGGATTGCAGACTTTGATGGAATGGTCTGGGGGCGTCATGTCGCATTTGGAGAGCCCTGATGCGCCTAAACAGTGGAAACCCCCCACAAGTGACCCCATTTTGGAAAATAGACCTCACAAGGAACTTACCTAGATGTGTGGTGAGCACTTTGAACCCCGAAGTGCTTCACAGAAGTTTATAACGCACAGCCGTTAAAAATAAAAAATCCTTTTTTTTTTTACAAAAATGATTTTTTCGCCCCCAATATTTTATTTTCACAAGGGCAACAGGAGAAATTGGACCCCAAAAGTTGTTGTCCAATTTGTCCTGAGTACGCTGATACCCAATATGTGGGAGAAAACTACTGTATGGGCGCATGTCAGGGCTCGGAAAGGGAAGTAGTGACGTTTTGGATTGCAGACTTTGATGGAATGGTCTGGGGGCGTCATGTCGCATTTGGAGAGCCCCTGATGCGCCTAAACAGTGGAAATCCCCAACAAGTGACCCCATTTTGGAAAATAGACCCCACAAGGAACTTATTTAGATGTGTGGTGAGCGCTATGAAGCCCCAAGTGCTTCACAGAAGTTTATAATGTACAGCCGTAAAAACAAAAAAATCTTATTTTTTTTACAAAAATAATATTTTCGCCCCCAGTTTTTTATTTTCCCAAGGGTAACAGAAGAAATAGGACAAATTTCACAATAACTCTTGGGGTCCAGAGTACGCTGATACCCCATATGTGGGGATAAACTACTGTTTGGACGCATGGCAGAGCTCAGAAGTGAAGGAACACCGTTTGACTTTTTCAACGCAGAATTGGCTGGAATTGAGATCAGACGCCATGTCACATTTGGAGAGCCCCTGATGTGCCTAAACAGCGGAAACCCCCCAATTCTAACTCCAACCCTAACCCCAACACACCCCTAACCCTAGTCCCAACCCTAATCCCAACCCTAACCCTAATCCTAACTCTAACCCTAATCCTAACTTTAGCGCCAACCCTAACCCTAACTTTAGCCGAAACCCTAACCCTAACCCTAATGGGAAAATGGAAATAAATACATTTTTTTTATTTTATTATTTTTCCCTAACTAAGGGGGTGATAAAGGGGGTTTGATTTACTATTTATAGCAGTTTTTATGATTGGCAGCTGTCACGCTAAAAGACGCTTTTTATTGCAAAAAGTAGTTTTTTGCATCGCCACATTTTGAGAGCTATAATTTTTGCATATTTTGGCCCACAATGTCATGTGAGGTCTTAATTTTTGCGGGACGAGGTGACGCTTTTATTGGTACCATTTTTGAGCACGTGACATTTTTTGATCGCTTTTTATTTCGATTTTTGGGAGGTTAGAATGAACAAAAATCAGCAATTCATGAATTTCTTTTGGGTGAGGCGTTTTTATTGTTCCGCGTGTGGTAAAATCGATAAAGCAGTTTTATTCTTCGGGTCAGTACGATTATGGCAATACCTCATTTATATAATTTTTTTATGTTTTGGCGCTTTTATAGAATAAAAACAATTTTATATAAAAAATCATTATTTTTGCATCGCTTTATTCTGCGAGCTATAACTTTTTTATTTTTTTGCTGATGATGCTGTGTGACGGCTCGTTTTTTGCGGGACAAGATGACGTTTTCAGCGGTACCATGTTTATTTATATCCGTCTTTTTGATCGCGTGTTATTCCACTTTTTGTTCAGCGGTATGATGATAAAGCACTGATTTTTTGCTTCGTTTTTATTTTTTATTTTTAAGGGGTTCACAAAAGGGGTTAACTAGTGGGACAGTTTTATAGGGGGGGTCGTTACGGACGCGGCGATACCATATATGTGTACTTTTATTGTTTTATTTTTTTTATTTACAATAAGTAATGAATTTATTGGGGAATATTTTTTTTTTTTTTTTTTTTTTTTGGATTTTTTTTTACACATGTTTATTTTTACTTTTTTACTTTGTCCCAGGGTGGGACATCACTGTATTTCATCAGATCGCTGGTGTGACAGTGTGCACAGCACTCTGTCACACCAGCGATGTGACAGGCAGTGCAGGACGCTTCCTCATGCCTGCTCTCGGCAGGCACTGAGGAAGCCGCCTCCCTCCAGGACCCCAGCGCCATCTTGGATCCGGGTCCTGGGAGGGAGGAAGCCCTCAGAGCAGCGCGATCACATCGCGCTGCTCTGAGGGTCTCAGGGGGGCGCGCAGGGAGCCCCCACCCTGCGCGATCCTCCCCTGTGCCCCCAGTACACCGCGATCATGTTTGATCGCGGTGTGCAAGGGGTTAATGTGCCGGGAGCGGTCCGTGACCCCGTCCTGACACACAGTCACGGGTGTCAGCTGTGATAATCAGCTGACACCCGGCGGCGATTAGCTGCGCTCCCCTCAGGAGCGCAGCTGATCGCCTATGACGTACTATCCCGTCCATGGTCAGAATGGCACGGGTTTTATGGACGGGATAGTACGTCTAATGTCAGAGAGGGGTTAAAAAGGTGAAGAGCATGGAAGTTGTGAAACATACATATTTGCCAAAATAGAAAAAAGGTTAACAACATTGTCAATTTGTTAGTCAATCCAAACGTATTTCCAAAAAAATATATATTAATGCTATTCCAATGCATTGGGTTAAACATGTATGCCTTTATTGTCTCCTCAACCTCCCCCAATACATTCTACATTAGTCTTTGTTGTTTTCCTTCATGTACAATTAACCAACAAGGCAAGAATGGTTTTTTTTAATGTCGATATTTGGTTCCCATAGACTTACATTGGACTTCCGGTATCGGAATCAGATATCGACGATATTTAGTGATATCGGCGATACCATTCCGATCCGATATTTTTAGATATCGAGCAGTATCGCTCAACACTAATCAGCACGTGTCAGCAAACTAGGAAGTGTTTGGAAAATGTACAATAATTTTGGAAATATTATCATCTTAATTAAGTGACATTTACCGGAAAAAGATAAAGAAAAATGTTTCCAGGAGTTTAGAAGGTGCAGTATGGATGTGATTAGGGGTCTAATATTAATGTGATACAAGGACGTTAAATCTGCCGGGAGGTGGACACCCGAGTATTTGATAGATGTTGTGCTCCATTGGAAAGGAAGTGTTGAGTTATTTAATTTTCCTTGCTCAAATAAGGCCAAGGCCTCTGATTTATTATAATTTATTTTAAAGCCTGAGCACTTGCCAAAGTGATTTAAGGCTTCCATGATAACTGGAATTGCCGCTTTGGGATTGGAGATAAATAGGAGTATATCGTCGGCAAATGCCGCAATTTTAAGTGATGTGGAGCCTACCTCTATGCCCCTATATATTGCAGAATTTTGGAGGGTTCTAAGTAAAGGATCTAAAGCAAGGTTAAAAAGCAGAGGCGACAAGGGGCAGCCCTGACGTGTTCCTCTTTGGACTTCAAACGTGGAGGAGAATATGCCATTTATGGCCAGCCTGGACACCGGGTTTTTATATATCAACTTTATCGCCTCAAGAACCATGGGCCAAAGTTTCTAAATTCCAGGATGTCGAAAAGATAATGTCATGTGACCCTGTCAAACGCTTTGTCAGCATCCAGGCTGACCACAATAGACTCTAGACAACCATGAGATTTGCCATGGGAAATGACTCCCAAAGCCGTCCGTTTGTTGTATGTTATGGATTTACCGTGAACAAACCCAATTTGTTGAGGCAATATTAGGTTAGGGATTATTTTTTGCACTCTATTTGCTAAAATTTTTGTGAAGATTTTAAAGTCAGAATTTAAAAGCGAGATTGGTCTATATCCTTCCATAGTGAAGGGTCTTTGCCGGTTTGGGGAGCACTATTATGTCTGCTTCATTGAAATGGTCCGGAAGCTGCCCCGACCGAACCAACTGGTTAAAGACGTCACAGAGATGTGTCCCTATCTTACCACCCAATATCTTATAGTATTCATTACTATACCCATCTGGGCCAGGGGATTTAGCGAATTTAAGGAGCTGATAGTTTGGATTACTTCTGAGAGGGATATGGGAGCATTAAGAATTTCTCTGTACTCCTCTAATATTAGGGGTGCCACCTCTGTTTGCATAAAATTTAGAATATCATCCCCTTCTCTCTTCTCCACTTTGTACAAGGAACCAAAAAAACATCTAAACTCCTCTATAATCTCCTCATTCTCTGTCGACACTCTGCCCTCTTTGGTCCGAATTTTGTGAATCCTTGTGGCTTTTCTGTATGGTCTTGTGAGGGATGCAAGTAATTTGCCAGGTCTATTGCCCATTTAAAAAATTTGTGCTTTTGAAGATCCATACTATAAGTGGCCCATTCATGAGCTAGTACCTCCGCAGACTCCTTTGCTTCAGTATATTGTTTTTTCGTGAAGGGTGTATTGTTAAGTTTAAAATTTTTATATGCTAGGGTTAAAGCCCTCTGTGTTGCCAAGGTCCGCTCCTGCAACTGTTTTTTTTATGGCTTATATACGCAATAATTTGCCCTCTCAACACAGCCTTAGAGGTATCCCAAAAAGAATTGGTGTTTCACAATGTATTTGGTTGTCAGATTTGTACATGTCCCATGAGGATTGTATGAATTTTTTGAAGTCCTCTGAGTGATATAGATATGACGGGAACCTCCACTTCCTATGGGAATAGATTGGTTTAGTTAGTTTTAGGCTGAACGTTATCAGTGCATGGTCCGAGATGTACATGTTCAGAATTTTGGTGTGTGTGATTCTTGACAAAAGTGAAGGACTCAACAACCAATAATCAATTCTAGCATGAGAGTTATGAACATGCGAATAATGGGAGTAGTCTCTTTCAACAGGGTGTTGCACTCTCCATACATCTATCAATCCCAAATGATCTAACAAAGATTGTATTAGTTTCCCTTGCATATGAGGAGATTGAGAATTAGATCTATCCATCTCGATGTCGTGCACCTCATTAAAATCACCGCCCACTATCATATGGGAGGTGTCCCATCCCGCAATTTTTTTAAGCACATTGGCTCAAAAGAGCGGATCCGATGAATTTGGTGCATAAATATTTATTACACTGTAGGTTATCCCCTCTATAACCAGCTTAGCACAGACAAATCTCCCCGAAGGATCCTCAAACACATCCATTACTTCATGGTCAAGACCCCTATTTATCATAATAGCGACACCCCTCTGTTTTTTAGTAAAGGAAGCCTCTGCACATAACATAAATTTCTTGCTAGAAAACCCCGGATGATCACCCTTCATCCAATGTGTCTCCTGCAACAGTACAATATGAAAATTTTTTTGATGTAGATGATTTAAATTTTTTTTCCTCTTGACTGGGGAATTTAGGCCATTGACATTCCAGGAACACCATAGTAGAGATGTCATAGCGGACATTTTTTGCTTGTTGATATTAGCCATTAACCCACTCCAGTGCGGGACTTATGATAGGATATGACCTTTTCATAAAAATAGGATTCCTGCCTATCCAGCGAGTAGGCATAAGAATCCCCAAAGCATTGAATACTTGAAATCGAATGCAGATCCCTCCCCAAAAAACCTCCCCTTCCCAAAAAACCTGTAACTGTGTAACACATTCAATATTACCCTCAAACCTGCATCCTAACTCTAAATGCAGAGATAGTAATACAGCAAAAAAGAACAACATAACCAACGGATGTCAGTTGACATCACCTTATAAGATTCATGATATTGTCGCTAAGTAATCCACTCTATAACTTGCTCATGGTGGTTGGGAAATATCCCGGACAATCTCCAGAGCCTTCACCGGGTCATCGACAGCCCAATTTTTTCCAGATAGATTGAAGCGCAATAGCGCTGGGTATTGTAGGCCAAACCTAATATTTTTGTCGGCCAGCAATTTACACACCGGGTTGAAGGCCCTACGTTTGGTCGTCACCATGGCCGAATAGTCCTGAAACATCAGAACTTTATGCCCTTCGTAAGATAAATGCGTTTTCTTCCTGTAAGCATTTAGTAAACGAATTTTATCTTGGAAGTCAAGGACCTTGAATATCACCGGTCTGGGTCTGTCATTGTCCTTACCCCTCTGTGGGCCTATTCTGTGGGCTCTCTCTATTGCCATTGATCCAGATGTTAGTTGAATGTCCAGGGCTCCTGGCAGCCACTCAGAAGTTAATTTTAGCAATTCAGAGGGAAGAATGGACTCAGGTAGTCCTATCACAGTTTTAAGTTATTGCGTCTAGATCGGTTTTCCAGATCGTCCACTTTGGATTGAAGCTCTATGACGGCTTTTTCCTTACCCTCCAGACGCTCTGCCATTTACTTGGTAACCTCCTCCAAATCAGAGATACGTTGTTCAGCTTCATCTAGGCGGGTGCCCTGACTATTAACTTGTGATATTATTGAGTCTATTGAAGTTTGAAGAGTGGCGAATCTAGAATCTATTTCAGGCATGAGGCGGTCCATCAGGGCCGGCTCCAGGTTTTTATGGGCCCGGGCGAAAGAGCCTCAGTGGGCCCCTTTAACACAGACCACGATTCATGATGCACAGATACAGCAGAGAAATATAGGTACAGTACAATGCCAAATACTTCACTTCTTTCATTACATGACTGATATCTATTGTAAATTGTACAATAGCTCAAAAACCGCCAAATCCTCACAGCGCACAGAACAGACTGGACAGTACAGTCCTCCATACAATATTGTGGGCACCACAGTGTCCCCCTCATCACCCATAGAATACCCCATGCAGGATGTCACCCCCCATATAATGCTCCATACAGAATACTGGACCCAAAATAATGCTCCATACAGAATACTGGACCCAATATAATGCTCCATACAGGATACTGGTCCCCATTTAATGCTCCATACAGGATACTGGTCCCCATATAATGCTCCATACAAAATATGGAGCTCTCCTCTGTGCTGTACTGCGTTCTGCACTGTTACGGCTCAGGAAAGGGCGCTGTGGAAAGACTCCCCATTATCATCATGATTGTCTCCCCATCATCATCATTGCTCCTTATCATCATCATTGCCTCCCCATCATCATCATGGCCTCCACATTATCATCAATGCCTGCCCATCATCATCATCTCCTCCCCATCATCATCTTTCCCCATCATCATCAATGCCTGCCCATCATCATCTTCTCCCCATCATCAATGCCTGCCCATTATCATCAATGCCTGCCCATTATCATCATCTTCTCCCCATCATCATCAATGCCTCCCCATTATCAGCAATGCCTGCCCATCATCATCTCCTCCCCATCATCATCAATGCTTGCCCATTATCATCATCTTCTCCCCATCATCATCAATGTCTCCCCATTATCAGCAATGCCTGCCCATCATCATCTTCTCCCCATCATCAATGCTGCCCATTATCATCAATGCCTGCCCATTATCATCATCTTCTCCCCATCATCATCAATGCCTCCCCATTATCAGCAATGCCTGCCCATCATCATCTCCTCCCCATCATCATCAATGCCTGCCCATTATCATCATCTTCTCCCATCATCATCAATGCCTCCCATTATCAGCAATGCCTGCCCATCATCATCTCCTCCCCATCATCATCAATGCCTGCCCATCATCATCTTCTCCCCATCATCAATGCCTGCCCATTATCATCAATGCCTGCCCATTATCATCATCTTCTCCCCATCATCATCAATGCCTCCCCATTATCAGCAATGCCTGCCCATCATCATCTTCTCCCCATCATCAATGCCTGCCCATTATCATCAATGCCTGCCCATTATCATCATCTTCTCCCCATCATCATCAATGCCTCCCATTATCAGCAATGCCTGCCCATCATCATCTCTCCCCATCATCATCAATGCCTGCCCATTATCATCATCTTCTCCCATCATCATCAATGTCTCCCCATTATCAGCAATGCCTGCCCATCATCATCTTCTCCCCATCATCAATGCCTGCCCATCATCATCTTCTCCCATCATCAATGCCTGCCCATCATCATCTTCTCCCCATCATCAATGCCTGCCCATTATCATCATCTTCTCCCCATCATCATCATCAATGCCTCCCCATTATCAGCAATGCCTGCCCATCATCACACACAGACAGCACACAAGCACTCTCTCACATACATACACACACACACACACACACACACACATACATACACACACAAAGCACCGCACTACATACACACACACACAGAGACACACACACGTCTTACCTGTCTGGCGTCCCCGCGCTCTCTGCCACAGCCGGCCGCTGAATGATGACGTCATTCAGCGGCGCTGCTGTAAGAGGAAGCGCCGGAGAGGCACGGGAGAGGTAAGTATTGGGCCAGCTGATGCCGGGGCCCTGAGCAGGCGGGGGGGGCCCAGTGGCGGCGCTGACACCGCTCTCCTCCGCTAACGGGCGCGGGGGTGCCAGACTGCGAGTGGGCCCCCCGCCTGCTCAGGGCCCTGGCACTTGCCCGGGTGTGCCGGGTGCTGACGCCGGCCCTGCGGTCCATGATGGCATCCACTATTGAATGAGAAGTTTCGCTGCTAGTATCTGTGGTTGATTTAGGCGAGGATGAGCCTTGTTGGTTTCGGGTAGAGGCACCGCCTCCTTTAGAATTTTTGCCCACAAATTTATCCATACTCAGCGACATTAGTAAGAAGGTAGAAGGCGGTGATGTCTCAGTTAAGAATTGCTACATTAAAATCTGCTGTGTAGCATGTATCTTCTGTGTGAAGCGTATAACGCAGCTAACACTCGGCCTGTGTCCCACTGCACGGCGTCCCCACGCCCAAAGCCTCCCGAGGAGCCTGGAGAGGTGGGCCCGATGTACAAGCCTCCCGTCCAGGTATTCCCCCCGCTGATAGAGGCTATATCTCCTCTCACAAATTGAGGTATAGCCACCAGTGAAATTAGACCAACGGGGAGTTCCGTTAAAAAGCGGCCAAACCTTGGCTCCGCCTCCCGGAAAACTTTGCTTAATACTTTTGAAAAAGCGTGGGGGGTAGACCGTCCAGTCTAACAGACCAGGCCTATCAACTGCAGGTTCCCACCAGTCTGAACGACTATGTATATGCAATAATAAAGATTACTCCTGAACAAAATAGTGATGTGTCATCAGTGAGTGTTCATCTGCCGCTTGGGTCGTGATGACTGCGCCGCCCTACTGTGGAGATATTTCTGGCCCAAAGTGGCCCAGGTGCGCTGAGACAAAGGTTTGTATATGAAATCCGGAACTAAGGTGGGCCGCTGCACAGCCTCCCAAGGACCAAACGATGAGCCGGGAGCCACCCCGAGCAACACCGCCAAACACTGAGCCGATTCCCGGACTGTGTTGAGAGATGTGAATGACTGAAGGAGGAAGCGCCTGTGCGTCCTCGGCCCCCGCTGCAGAGCTCCTCGCCCCAGTCCCAGTGCGCGGTCAGCAGCCCAAGGTATCCGGGTCCCCGGCAACTAGGCCCAACCAGGATCCGTCTGTCCACCCCGAGCCTACCAAGCGACGATCGGGTGGAATAGCGGTGCCGGAGGATAAAGCGATGGCTGCGACAGCAGTTCGTACCGGCCCGCCTCCAACGGAGAGGTAGGTCCGGATAAGTCGAGGGATGGAGAGCGGAGCGAAGTCGGGAACCAACCGCGGTCGAGCCAGCAGTCTGCAATAGGCCTCAGAAGGGTCCCCAATCTGAGTCTCTGCGGTATGAACGTCGGCATCCGTTTGAGTCCTGATAATAGGCGATCTTGTGGGAGTTTCAGCCGGGGGGCCAAGGCACTGATGAGGGGCTAATATGACCGCGAGGCTCGTGACCGCGTGAGCAGGCCGCAGCTAGGCCCCAACAGGCCGCAGATGTTTGGAGCCCAAGATGACGGTCTTATTGGGTGAGAGTGGTCTCCTTGCACTTCTGCTAAAGTGCTCCCAAGAAATCCCGAGGCAGATCAGAGAAATAACCTGAGATGCAGTTGATTTTTATAATGATAGAGGATTTCTCTCAGGAGCTCCAAGGAAACACGTCTTCCTCAGCAGAGACCCAAGCCACGCCCCCATGTATCTTGTTTTTATCTAAATTGTGATCTAGTTTTGTTCCAAATGCACATCAAAATAAAAAATATATATATATTTTTTAGCCTGATTAACCTAAGAAGTAAGTGTTGTTTTTACTGGACTTCATGTACAGACAAGTGAAATGCAAAACCACTTTTGCACTAATGGAATGTTGTTGGTGCGAAATACAATCACTGCACTGTTTTAATCCCCCTTCACATGCCCTGGTGATTCTTGTACATGAAAAACCAGTAATGGTGAGATCCGTGGTCCGTGTGCCATCTGTGTGTACGTATGTGACGTCCGTGTGCTGTCCTTACCTGTGTATTCGTGTGCTGTCAGTGTGGCTCATATGGAATGAAATGCAGAATTGAAATTTAAAGAGTGTTAGGTATTAAAGATGTTCAAAGATATAGGAAGCCGATCGCTAGGGGATGCTGTTAGTAATCTGAGAAAGGGCCATTAGCCCTAAATGTTCCCACGCTATTAACAGCTACAGGGGAATCCTGGGAAAAAGAGATTCTCTTAATAAATTCTAACCAGCAAAGGCTAAACAGACAGCTGTGGGCTGATATTAACCCCTTCATGACCCAGCCTATTTGGACCTTAAAGACCTTGCCATTTTTTGCAATTCTGACCAGTGTCCTTTTATGAGTAATAACTCAGGAACGCTTCAACGGATCCTAGCGATTCTGAGAATGTTTTTTCGTGACATATTGGGCTTCATGTTAGTGGTAAATTTAGGTCGATAATTTTTGTGTTTATTTGTGAAAAAAATGGAAATTTGTCGAAAATGTTGAAAATTTCGCAATTTTCAAATTTTTAATTTTTATTCTGTTAAACCAGAGAGTTATGTGACACAAAATAGTTAATAAATAACATTTCCCACGTGTCTTTTTTACATCAGCACAATTTTGGAAACAAAACTTTTTTTTGTTTGGAAGTTATAAGGCCTCTTTCACACTTAAGTCGTGCAACGTCAGTCAAAATCCGCCAAAGTGTGAAAAAAACGGATCTGCCATTTTTTTTGGGCGGATCCGCTTTTATCCCATTGATTTGCATTAGTGACGGATTTTGACGGATGGTCGTCCGTTTGATCCGTTTTTTGACGGATCCGTCATAAATTTGGCGTCCGCCTTTTTTTAAAACGTCCAATGCAATGTTTTTTGTGTGCGTCAAAATGGCGAACTATGACGGATCCGCCGCGTCCGCCGTTTTGTATTATGTGCACCTATGGGTGGCGGATCCGCCTGCATCCGTTTTTGACGGAATCCGCCAGCGGATCCGTTGCTTCCATCCAAAATGCTGAAAACACTGTCCGGGGTCTCTCTCTCTCCTCCATGCCAGAAGTCACTTTGAGTGGTCTATATGGCAGAAAATACCCAAAAGTGACACCATTCTAACAACTGCACCACTCAAGCTACTCAAAACTACATTCAAGAAGATTATTAACCCTTCAGGTGCTTCACAGGAACTAAAGCAACGTGGAAGGAAAAAATGGACATTTTAATTTTTCCAACAAAAATTTTCTTTTAGCATCAATTTTTTCATTTTTACATGGGCAACAGGATAAAATGGATCCTAAAATTTGTTGGGCAGTTTTCTCCTGAGTACACAGATATCTCATATGTGGTCATAAACCACTGTTTGGTTGCATGGCAGGGCTCAGAAGGGAAGGAGCGCCATTTGACTTTTTGAATGGAAAATATGCTGGAATATTTAGCGGTTGCCATGTCGCATTTGGAGAGTCCCTGTGTGCCTAAACATTGGAGCTCCCCCACAAGTGACCCCATTTTGGAAACTAGACCCCCCCAAGGAACTTATCTAGATGCATAGTGAGCACTTTGAACCCCCAGGTGCTTCACAAATTGATCCGTAAAAAAAAAAAAAAGTAATTTTTTTTCACAAAAATTTTCTTTTAGCCTCAGTTTTTTCATTTTCACATGGGTAACAGGATAAAATAGATCCTAAAATTTGTTGGGCAATTTCTCCTGAGTACACAGATACCTCATATGTGGTCATAAACCACTGTTTGGGCGCACGGCAGGGCCCAGAAGGGAAGGAGCATCATTTGACTTTTTGAATGGAAAATTAGCTCCAATCGTTAGCGGACACCATGACGCGTTTGGAGAGCCCCTGTGTGCCTAAACAGTGAAAAAAAAACACATGTGACACCATTTTGGAAACTAGACCCCTTATGGAACTTATCTAGATGTGTTGTGAGCACTCTGAACCCCCAAGTGCATCACAGAAGTTTATAACGCAGAGCAGTGAAAATAAATCATTTTTTTTCCTCAAAAATGATTTCTTAGCCCGCTAGCCCGCTATTTTTTATTTTCACAAGGGTAACCGGAGAAATTGGACCACAAAAGTTGTTGTGCAATTTGTCCTGAGTACAACAATACCCCATATGTGGGGGGGAACCACTGTTTTGGCGCATGGGAGAGCTCAGAAGGGAAGGAGCGCCATTTGACTTTTTGAATGGAAAATATGCTGGAATATTTAGCGGTGGCCATGTCGCATTTGGAGAGTCCCTGTGTGCCTAAACATTGGAGCTCCCCCACAAGTGACCCATTTTGGAAACTAGACCCCCAAGGAACTTATCTAGATGTAGTGAGCACTTTGAACCCCAGGTGCTTCACAATGATCCGTAAAAAAAAAGTATTTTTTTTCACAAAAATTTCTTTAGCTCTAGTTTTTCATTTTCACATGGGTAACGGATAAAATAGATCCTAAATTTGTTGGCATTTCTCCTGAGTCACAGATACTCATATGTGGTCAAACCACTGTTTGGGCGCACGCAGGCCCAGAAGGGAAGGAGCATCATTTGACTTTTTGAATGGAAAATTAGCTCCAATCGTTAGCGGACACCATGACGCGTTTGGAGAGCCCTGTGTGCCTAAACAGTTGAAAAAAAACACATGTGACACCATTTTGGAAACTAGACCCCTTATGGAACTTATCTAGATGTGTTGTGAGCACTCTGAACCCCCAAGTGCATCACAGAAGTTTATAACGCAGAGCAGTGAAAATAAATCATTTTTTTTCCTCAAAAATGATTTCTTAGCCCGCTATTTTTTATTTTCACAAGGGTAACCGGAGAAATTGGACCACAAAAGTTGTTGTGCAATTTGTCCTGAGTACAACAATACCCCATATGTGGGGGGAACCACTGTTTTGGCGCATGGGAGAGCTCAGAAGGGAAGGAGCACCATTTTGGAATGCAGACTTGATGGAATGTTCTGCGGGCGTCATGTTGCGTTTGCAGAGCCCTGATGTGCCTAAACAGTAGAAACCCCCACAAGTGACACCATTCAGCTATTTTTTATTTTCCAAGGCTAACAGGATAAATTGGACGAAAAAAGTTGTTGTCCAGTTTTTCCTGAGTACGCTGGTGCCCTATATGTGGGGGGGAACCACTGTTTGGGTGCACGGCAGAAGGGAAGGAGCGCCATTTGACTTTTTTAATGGAAAATTAGCTCCAATCGTTAGCGGACACCATGTCGTGTTTGGAGAGCCCATGTGTTCCTAAACTTTGGAGCTCCCCTACAAATTACCCCATTTTGGAAACTAGACCCCCTAAGGAACTTATCTAGATGCACAGTGAGCACTTTGAACCCCCAGGTGCTTCACAGAAGTTTATAACGCAGAGCCGTGAAAATAAAAAATCATTTTTTTTTCTCAATAAATGATTTTTTAGCCCCTATTTTTTATTTTCACAATGGTTACAGGAGAAATTGGAACCCAAAAGTTGTTGTCCAGTTTGTCCTGAGTACGCTGGTACCCCATATGTGGGGGGAAACCACTGTTTGGGCACACGTCAGGGCTCGGAATGGATGTAGTGACCCTTTGAAATGCCGACTTGATGGAATGGTCTGTGGGCATCTTGTTACGTTTGCAGAGCGCCTGATGTGCCTAAACAGTAGAAACCCCCCACAAGTGACCCCATTTTGGAAACTGGACCCCCAAGGAACTTATCCAGATGTGTGGTGAGCACTTTGAACCCCCAAGGGCTCCACAGAAGTTTATAATGCCCGGGCATGAAAATAAAAAAAATCATATTTTTTCCACAAACATGATCTTTTAGTCCCCAATTTTTTTATTTTCCCAAGGGTAACAGGAGAAATTAGACCCCAAAAGTTGTCCAATTTGTCCTGAGTACGCTTATATCCAATATGTGGGAGAAAAACTACTGTATGGGCACACGTCGGGGCTTGGAAGGGAAGTAGTGACGTTTTGAAATGCCGACTTGATGGAATGGTCTGCGGGCGTCATGTTACGTTTGCAGAGCCCCTGATGTGCCTAAACTGTGGAAACCCCCCAAGTGACCCCATTTTGGAAACTAGACCACCCAAGGAACTTATCTAGATGTGGAGTGAGCACTTTGAACCCCAAGTGCTTCACAGAAGCTTATAACCCAGAGCCATGAAAATAAAAAATCATTTTTTTTCCTCAAAAAATTATTTTTTAGCCCACAATTTTTTATTTTCACAAGGGTAACAGGAGAAATTGGACCCCAAAATATGTTGTCCTGTTTGTCCTAAGTACGCTGGTACCCCATATGTGGGGGGGAACCACTGTTTGAGCACGTCGGGGCTCGGAAGAGAAGTAGTGACGTTTTGTAATGCCAACTTGATGGAATGGTCTGCGGGCGTCATGTTACGTTTGCAGAGCCCATGATGTGCCTGAACAGTAGAAACCCCCCCAAGTAACCCCATTTTGGAAACTAGATCCCCCAGGGAACTCCTCTAGATGTGTGGTGAGCACTTTGAATCTCCAAGTTCTTCGCAGAAGTTTATAACGCAGAGCCGTGAAAATAAAAAATCATTTTTTTTCCACAAAAATCATTTTTTTTAGTCCTCTTTTTTTTTCCCCAAGAGTAACAGGAGAAATTAGACCCCAAAGTTGTTGTGCAATTTTTCCTGAGTACACTGATACCCCATATGTGGGGGTAAACCACTGTTTGGGCACACGTCAGGGCTTGGAATAAAGGGAGCACTGTTTGACTTTTTGAACGTAAAATTTGCAGGAATCAATGTGGCGCCATGTCGCGTATGGAGACCCCCTGAGCCTAAATAGTGGAAACCCCTCAATTCTAACTCCAACCCTAACCCCAACACACCCCTAACCCCAACCCTAACCCCTACACACCCCTAATCCAAACCCTAACCATAACCCTAACCCCAACACACCCTAACCCTAATCCCAATTCTAACCATAACCCTAACCACAAGCCTAACCCTAATCCCAACTCTAACCCCAAAACACCCTAACACTAATCCTAACCCTAACCACAAACCTAACCCTAATCCCAACCCTAATTCCAAGCCTAACCCTAATTCTAACCTAACCCAAGTTCCAACCCTAACCCAAATTCCAACCTCAACCCTAATTCCAACCCTAACCCTAATTCCAACCCTAACCCTAGTTCTAACCCTAACCCTAGTTCTAACCTTAACCCTAATAGAAAAATAAAAAAAATAATTAAAAATATTTTCTTTATTTTATTATTTGTCCCTACCTATGGGGGTGATAAAGGGGGCGTTTATTTACTTTTTTTTTATTTTGATCACTGCGAGAGAGTATCACAGTGATCAAAATAAATGTATGGAATATGCCGGCCGGCGGGCGCACTGCGCATGCGCCCGCCATTTTGCAAGATGGCTGCGCCCATGAAGAATCCCGGACGGACGCTGGGAAGAACCCAGGGACATCGGAGGACGGGGGAGGTGAGGGGAGATCGGAAGGTGAGGGGGGGATCGGAAGGTGGGGTGAGCGGAGGCAAGGAGGAGGGGAGAAGATAGTGATGGTGGTGACCAATCGTCGCCATCAATCGGTGGCGGCGGCCGATCGCCGCTGTCACTCGGTGTGGGGGGGTCGGATCTCTGTGTCCAGCCATGGCAGATGCTATTGCAGCATCGGCCATGGCTGGATTGTAATATTTCACCAAATTTCATTGGTGAAATATTACAAATCGCTCTGATTGGCTGTTTCACTTTTAACAGCCAATCAGAGCGATTGTAGCCACGTGGGGGTTAAGCCAATGCCCCTGTGGTGAAGCACAAAGGGTCTTGTGCCTGCGGGTCGGGTGACCTTTCAGTGACCCCGGTCATCCGACCCGCAGAAACGCGATCCTTTCATGACACAGCATATGCGTCACAGGTCAGATTGGCACCGACTTTCATGACGCATATGCTGTGTCAAAGGTCGGGAAGGGGTTAATAGACAGGGAAGGGGCCATGGATATTGGCCCCCTCCCAGGCTAATATCAGCCCTCAGCTGCCCTAGAAATGGCACATCAGTAAGATGTGCCAAATCTGGCTCATAGCCTCGCTCTTCCCACTTGCCCTGGTGCTGTGGCAAGTGGAGTAATAGGGTTGGAGTTGATGGCAGCTCTTTTTGGCTGCTGACATCAAGTCCAGGGATTAGTAATGGAGAGGCATGTATAAGACAGAATAAAGTCCTTAAATTGAAAGAAACACACAGACTCCTTTATTTGAAATGAACACTCCCCACTCTCTTTTACCTATTTATTAGTGTAAAATTAAAAATAACACCTTGCTCCTCACCTGTCATTGATGATCCATTTGTCCCACGCCATAATCCAGCTTTGCTTGATCTGGATGTCTTGTTGAATGGTGGTATGAAGTGACCGTTCACGCTGATAGCCAGGAGACACTGAGCTGAGCATCAGAGTGCAGCCTCAGAGATCTGTGGTGATGTCATTGAGGTTACCATAGGTCACTGAAGCTTCAGTTTCCACGGGCAGCTCATTGTTAGTGGCTCGATGAACTGCGGTGACTTCATTGAGATCACTAGTAGCACCATGAGAATCTTCTCATGGTGCTAGCGGTGACATCATGAAGGTTAACACAGTTCATCGGCAGGCTCACACTGAACTGAGCATGGGAACAGCTGGCAGTGACTGTCAGTAACCTCTATGACGTTACCACTCGTCACTGAAGCTGCATTCTGATGCTCAGCTCAGTGTATCCTGGATTCAAAGTTGAGCGGTCGCATCATGCCACTGCTCAACCATATAATCCAGATTTAGCAGAGCGGGACTTCTCTGTGAGATAAATGGATTGTCGTCGGACAGGTGAGGAATATCATTTTTTATTTTCATTTTTACAGTAATAAATGGGAAAAAGAGGGTGGTGTGTGTTTTTTCAATTAAAGGACTTTTTCTTGCTGTATATTTTTTACAATATGACAATGGGGTTAGCAATGGGGGAATCTTCTAGAACCCTCTCAATTACTAATTCATGGGCTTGATGTCAGCTGACAATACAAGGCTGACATCAATCCTTACTCTATTACCCAAGGCAAGTAATAGGCGATCCGATAGCTGCTACTATGCATGTGCCGGTGGCACCATTTTGCTAGAGAAAAAAAATGTCTCCTTCATGATGGCGCCACACCTGCACAGTAGCAGGTGCCTGCCTGATGCAAGTGATTTTTTTTTCTCAATATATAATATTCATTATGTAAAATAGGGGGCAGGTCAGTGAGGGATCAGTGACCTGTCAGAAGCCATACAGATGAATAGCTAAGCACAGCACCACATAAAGGCCCTACCCACAGGCCGCCCGAAGCAAAAGCATATCATTAACTCAAAACTGAAAATAAAGACTAAACAACAACCACTAGATTCGATTTCATCAACCCAGGTATCATTTTAATCAGTGTAACGGCTCCACCCTGACAGTGTATGTAGGTTACTCAGCACAATCCTGCTGACAGGTACCCTTAAACCCCTTTACGCCTGAGCGTGGTTTGCACGTTAATGACCAGGCCAATTTTTACAATTCTGACCACTGTCCCTTTATGAGGTAATAACTCTGGAACGCTTCAATGGATCTCGGTGATTCTGAGAATGTTTTTTCGTAACATATTCTACTTTGATAGTGGTAACATTTCTTTGATATGACTTGCGTTTATTTGTGGAAAAAACGGAAATTTGGCAAAAAATTTGAAAATTTCGCAATTTTCCAACTGAATTTTTATGCCCTTAAATCACAGAGATATGACACAAAATATACTTAATAAGTAACCTTTCCCACATGTCTACTTTACATCAACACAAATTTGGAACCAAAATTTTTTTTTATTAGAAAGTTAGGGTTAAAAGTTGACCATACCCAAAAGTGACACCATTCTAAACACTGCACCCTCAAGGTGCTCAAAACCACATTCAAGAAGTTTATTAACCCTTCAGGTGCGTCACAGGAATTTTTGGAATGTGGAAAAAAAATTAACATTTAACTTTTTTCCCAAAAAATTTACTTCAGGTCCAATTTTTTTTTTTTTTGACAAGAGTTAGGCTGGGATCACACACACCGATTAAAAAATCTGACCGTTTTAGTGGGACGATTATCGCAGCAAAATGTCATGAACACTCATCCGTCTGGCATCCGATTTTCCAGGAAAAATGCGATTTAGTCGCATCTGACCATAGTTGTAACATCCGATTTACATCCGACTTGTGAGAATTTATCGCAGGCTTGCAAAACTGACATATAATGGATCCAAAATAATATTATTTAAATCACAAAAGAAAGAATAGATATATACACATAGAACACATATATATATATTATATATTATATATATTAAATATGTCATTGTGACATATATATATACATATATTTATAGTTCTTACACTTCTACATACTGTTATAGCCGCTAATTCAATTGCCGGCTTCAGTGAAATCACAGAAGCCGACATGAAATGATACATTGTTTCCACACATTTAACCATGTAATTTCATGTATTTTTATATATGTTTGAAACATACAATTACATGAGTATATGTGTGGTAAATTTCAGACATGTAGGGGTTAATTAAAGGTGTAAATTCGTTGAAAAAAATGCGTGGGCTCCCGCTGTATTTTCTCCACCAGACAGACAAAGCAAACGAGTGGGGGCAGATAATAATAGCCTAGGGAGGGTACATTTTTTTTGTGCCCCCCCTGGCTACTAACATCTGCCCCCAGACACCCCAGAAAGGGCAAATCTATAATTAGATTCGCCCTTTCTGGCACTTTGCCCGTCTATTCCCATTGCCCTGTAGCGGTGGCGAATGGGTTAATCTCACCTTAATGTCACCTTAGTATTGAAAGGTGACCTTAAGGCAGGTTAATAATTGAGAGCTGTCAATTAGACAACTATCAATTATTAATCCTATTGTATGAAAGAAAAATCAAACACACACAGTTTAATAAAAAATAAGTTTAATTAAATAATCACACAGTTTTTGACCATATTTTATTTTCCTGCTAAAACCATTTCCTGTAATAAAAATAAAATAAAAAAGCCAAATTATACTTACCAATCCGATGTACAGTCAGGTCCCACGGTGTAATCCATCAGAAAGGGTTAACAGGTTACAGGTCGCAGAGAGCTAATAATGCTGTCTCAGACCTGTATTCCCCTGAATGAATAAGTTCCTCTCCCAGCGAAAGTAGAGGAATAGATTCATGAATGGAGCTTAATTGATTTATTGGCAATTTAACTTTAGTGACCTGACCTAAAGGGAAAGTGGACACAATCAATTAAGCTTCATTCATGAAACACATCCTCTCCTGTCGCCAGGAGAGGAACTTATTCATTCAGGAGCTTTGAGCTGAGCATGCAGGATTACTTGCACTGCTTGGCTCAAAGCTAGTTAACCCTTTGTGAAGGATTACAGCGTGGGACGTGACAGATCGGCGGAATAGGTAAGAATAATGTTGCTTTATTTTTTTTTCTTTATTTTAGGAGATCAATGGCTTCGCACGGATTAAGTGTAAAATAAAATATGGTCAAAAAAAGGTGTTTTTATTTCATTAAAATAATTTTTAATTAATGTGTCTGTGTTTTTTTAATTTACTACAATAGGATTAATAATTGATAGTTGTCTAATTGACAGCTATCAATTATTAACCTGCCTTAAGGTCACCTTTCAATACTAAGGTGACATTAAGGTGAGATTAACCCATTCGCCACCGCTACAGGGCAATGGGAATAGACGGGCAAAGTGCCAGAAAGGGCGAATCTAATTATAGATTTGCCCTTTCTGGGGTGTCTGGGGGCAGATGTTAGTAGCCAGGGGGGGGCACAAAAAAAATGTACCCTCCCTAGGCTATTATTATCTGCCCCCACTCGCTTGCTTTGTCTGTCTGGTAGAGAAAATACAGCGGGAGCCCACGCATTTTTTTTCAACGAATTTACACCTTTAATTAACCCCTACATGTCTGAAATTTACACACATATACTCATGTAATTGTATGTTTCAAACATATATAAAAATACATGAAATTACATGGTTAAATGTGTGGAAACAATGTATCATTTCATGTCGGCTTCTGTGATTTCACTGAAGCCGGCAATTGAATTAGCGGCTATTACAGTATGTAGAAGTGTAACAACTATAAATATATGTATATATATATATGTCACAATGACATATATATATATATATATATATGTGGATTCTATGTGTGGATATGTATTGATTCGATTCTTTATTAAAGCTGTCAGTGTTCTTTTACAGTATAGGCAGGGATGAATTGCCGGCTTTTCTAAAGGACACTGATGCGATTTAATCGCAAGTCACACAGTGTGGTCCGTTTGTAATCCGATTTTTGATCGCTCCCATAGACTTGCATTGGCGATAGTCGACCCACAATCGATGACAATCGCAGCATGCTGCGATTGCACTCGGACGTTTAAAACGGACCACAAAAAATCTGATACTGGGAGCTGCTCCATAGATTAACATAGGTCCGACTGCAATGCGATATTTCATCGCATTGCAGTCGTCCGATTTTGTCGCCAGTGTGACTCCAGCCTAACAGAAAAAAGTTTTTGTGTAATTTCTCCTGAGCATGTCGATACCCCATATGAGGGAGAAAACCACTGTTTGGGCGCACGGCAGAGCTCAGAAGGGAAGGAGCGCCATTTGACTTTTTAAATGCAAAATTTGCTGGAACAATTGGAGGACGCCATGTCGCGTTTGGAGAGCTTCTGATGTGTCTAAACAGTGAAAATCCCCCACAAAGTGACACCATTTTGAAAACTAGACCCCTCACGGAACTGATATAGATGTGTGGTGAGCACATACTTAGGTGCTTCACAGAAGTTTACAGTGGGTACGGAAAGTATTCAGAACCTATTAAATTTTTCACTCTTTGTTTCATTGCAGCCATTTGGTAAATTCAAAAAAGTTCATTTTTTTCTCATTAATGTACACTCTGCACCCCATCTTGACTGAAAAAAAACTGAAAGGTAGAAATTTTTGCAAGTTAATTAAAAAAGAAAAGCTAAAATATCACATGGTCATAAGTATTCAGACCCTTTTCTCAGACACTCATATTTAAATCACATGATGTCCATTTCCTTGAGATGGTTCTACTCGTTTATTGGAGTCCAGCTGTGTTTAATTAAACTGATAGGACTTGACTTGTAAAGGCACACACCTGTCTATATAAGACCTCACAGCTCACAATGCAAGTCAGACCAAATGAGAATCATGAAGTCAAAGGAACTGGCCGAGGAGCTCAGAGACAGAACTGTGGCAAGGCACACATCTGGCCAAGGTTACAAAAGAATTTCTGCAGTACTCAAGGTTCCGAAGAGCACAGTGGCTCTATAATCCTTAAATGGAAGACATTTGGGACCACTAGAAGTCTTCCAAAACCTGGCCATCAAGCCAAACTGAGCAATCATGGGAGAAGAGCCTTGGTGAAAAAGGTAAAGAAGAACCCCAAGATCACTGTGGCTGAGCTCCACAAATGCAGTAGGAAGATGTGAGAAAGTTCCACAAAGTCAACTATCACTGCAGTCCTCCACCAGTTGGGCCTTTATGGCAGAGTGGCCTGACTGAAGCCTCTCCTCAGTGCCAGACATCTGAAAACCCGCATAGAGTTTGGTAAGGACACATGAAGGACTCCCAGACTATGTAAAATAAGATCCTCTGGTCTTATGAGAAGAAGACAGCACTTTTTGGTGATAATTCTAAGCGGTATGTGTGGAGAAAACCAGGCACTGCTCATCACCTGCCCAATACAATCCCAACAGTGAAACATGGTGGTGGCAGCATCATGCTATGGGGGTGTTTTTCAGCTGCAGGGACAGGACAACTGGTTGCAATTGAAGGAAACAATGCGGCCAAGTACAGAGATATCCTGGATGAAAACCTCTTCCAGAGTGCTCTGGACTTCAGATTTGGCTGAAGGTTCACCTTCCAACAAGACATTGACCCTAAGCACACAGCTAAAATAACAAAGGAGTGGCTTCAGAACAATTCTGTGACCATTCTTGACTGGCCCAGCCAGAGCCCTGACCTAATCCCAACTGAGCATCTCTGGAGAGACCTGAAAATGGCTGTTCACCATCCAGTCTGACGGAACTGGAGAGGATCTGCAAGGAAGAATGGCAGAGGATCCCCAAATCCAGGAGTGAAAAACTTGTTGCATCATTACCAAGAAGACTCATGGCTGTACTAGCTCAAAAGGGTACTTCTACTCAATACTGAGCAAAGGATCTGAATACTTATGACAATGTGATATTTCAGTTATTCTTTTATAATAAATTTGCAAAAATTTCTACATTTCTGATTTTTTGAGTCAAGATGGGGTGCAGAGTATACATTTAATGAGAAAAAAATGAACTTTTTTGAATTTACCAAATGACAGCAATGAAACAGAGTGAAAAATTTAAAGAGGTCTGAATACTTTCCGCACCCACTGTATGACGTTGAGCCGTAAAAAAAAAAAACACATTTTCCCCACAAATATGTTTTACATTTTCATAAGGGTAACAGGAGAAATTGCACCTTACAATTTGTTGTGCAATTTCTCCTGAGTGCGCCGATACCCCATATGAGGGAGAAAACCACTGTTTGGGTGCACGGCAGAGTTCGAAAGGGAAGGAGCGCCATTTAACTGTTTGATTGCAAAATTTGCTGCAACAATTGACGGACGCCATGCAGCGTTTGGAGAGCCTCTGATGTGCCTAAACAGTGAAAATCCCCCACAAGTGACACCATCTTGGAAACTAGATCCCTCAGAAAACTGACCTAGATGTGTGGTGAGCACATTGATCCCTCAGGTGCTTCACAGAAGTTTATAACGTTGAGCCATAAAAATAAAAAAATAAAATTTTCCCCATAAATATGTTTTCAGCCTAAAATATTGCATTTTCATAAGGGTAACAGGAGAAATTGCACCATACAATTTGTTGTGCAATTTCTACTGAGTACGCCGATATCCCATATGAGGGACAACACCACTGTTTGGGTGCACGACAGGGCTCGAAAGGGAAGAAGCATCATTTGACTTTTTGAATGTAAAATTTCCTGGAATTACTAGCATTTGGACATTTGGATAGCCCCTGATGTGCATAAACAGTTGAAACCCCACACAAGTGACCCGTTTTCTAAAACAGACCCCTCAAAGAATGTATTTAGATGCATGGTAAGCACCTTAAACCCCCAGATGCTTCACAGAAGTTTATAATGTTGAGCCATGAAAATAATAAAATCATATTTTACTTACAAAAATGTTGTTTTAGCCCCAAGTTTTTAATTTTTCTAAGTGCTAATAGGAATTTTTGTTACAACAAACTGAGGTCCATTTTTTCCTGAGTGCGCCAATCAGGGCCGGCTCCAGGTTTTTATGGGCACCGGGCGAAAGAGTCTCAGTGGGCCCCTTTAACACAGACTACGATTCATGATGCACAGATACTTCAGAGAAATATAGGTACAGTACAATGCCAAACACTTCACTTCTTCCATTACATTGAGTGATATCTATTGTAAATTGTACAATAGCTCAAAAACCGCCAAATCCTCACAGCGCACAGTACAGACTGGACAGTACAGTCCTCCATACAATATATGGGCACCACATAGTCCTCCATACAGTATTATGGGCCAAATATAATGCTCCATAAAGAATATTGGACCCCAAATAATGCTCCATACAGGATACTGGTCCCCATATAATGCTCCATACAAAATATGGAGCTCTCCTCTGCACTGTGCTGCGTTCTGCGCTGTTACGGCTCAGGAAAGGGCGCTGTGGAAAAACTCCCTATCATCATCATCATCATTGACTCCCCATCATCATCATTGCCTCCCATCATCATCACCTCCCCATCATCATTGCCTCCCCATCATCATCACCTCCCCATCATCATTGCTTCCCCATCATCATCACCTCCCCATCATCATTGCCTCCCCATCATCATTGCTTCCCCATCATCTTAGCCTCCCCATCATCATCATCATCGCCTCCCCATCATCATCGCTTCCCCATCATCATCATCATTGCCTCCGGGCCCCGGCTCACCACCATCACTGCCTCCCCCCCACCATCACACATACAGCACTGCAGCACACACACACATCTCACCTGTCCGGCATCCGCGCTCTCTCTGCCACACAGCCGGCCGCTGAATGATGATGTCATTCAGCGGCGCTGCTGTGAGAGGAAGCGCCTGCGCCCTGCAAGCGCCCCCTGGAGCCCGGAGCTGCAGCAGCGGAGGCACGGGGAGAGGTGAGTATTGCGCCGGCTGATGCCGGGGCCCTGATCAAGCGGGGGGGCCCAGTGGCGGCGCTGGCACCACTCTCCTCCGCTGACGGGCGCCGGGGTGCCCGACGGCGAATGGGCCCCCCGCCTGCTCAGGGCCCCGGCACTTGCCCGGGTATGCCGGGTGCTGACGCCGGCCCTGGCGCCAATACCTTAAATGTAATCGGGAAATATTTTTCAGGCACAGTGCAGAGTTCAGAAGGCAAGGAGCACCAGATTTTTACTGTTATGGTTTGCAGGTACCATGACCCAATGGGAGAGCCCATGAGGGGCAGGAACAGCAGAGCTCCCCATAAGTGACCCCATTTTACAAACTACACCTCTCAATGAATTAATCTAGGGGTGCAGTGATCATACTGACACCACGGGTGTGTCACAAAATTTTATACCATTGAGCAGTGAAGAAAAAATGAATTTTTACCATGAAAATTTAGTTTTAGCCTCAGACTTTACATTTTCACACAAGGAGTGGGTAAAAATGGCACCAATATTTGTCCCACAATTTCTACTGAACGCGGCAATACCCCATATGTGGCTGTACAGTACTACTTAGCCGTACGGAGAGACTTGGGAGGAACAGAGAACTATTTGATTCCTGGAGCACAGATTTTCCTAGAAGAGTTTGCGGACTCCATATACAGAGCCCTTAATTGATAGAAGAGCAGAAACCCCCTCAAGTGACCCTATTTTGGAAATTATATCCCTTTGAGAATTTATCTACAGGTGTAGTGACGATTTTGACTCATTGGGTATTTTCCAGAAACAAGCAGCAATGAATGTTGCCAAGTGAAAATTGCAAACTGCCGCTGTAGTGACCAGTACACTGCAGTGACCAATACGTTGCAGTCACCAGTACGTTATGCCCAGCCCTGCTTCTGGAGACATGCACCCGTAAGTTAGGTGGACTCTCATTGCTTCAGAAATGCCAAACATGGACGCTATATGTGGTTTAGGTACACTGTGGGGCTCAGAATAGAGGTGGGCATTTGGATTTGGAAGCACAGAATTTACTGAATTTCTTTTGGCGGGTGAGGAGCCATGTCGCTTTTCCAGAGCCTTTGTACTACCAGTAACTTGGAAGCCCCCTATATTTCCGTTAAGAGATGATGGATCTGAGTGAGGACTTGCTTTTTTTGTGGTTTGAGTTGAAGCTTTTATTGGGAACATTTTACATAACATTTGGGATTACATTTATCCTGTGCTCTACGCTGAGCATTTACTTTGGGGTTTCCATCTAAATCTCTGAGTGACGTGATTCAGATGAAACCCCTAAGACATCCATTCACTATAATGAGGCAGCAGAGTTACTCTGGACTCCATCTGGCCTCTGTTCAGTGATGTCTTTCTTTTCAGAAGTGCACAAAACTGTGGCCAGTGGCACTTTTATGCATGCCGAAAAAGACGTACACTGCTGGATCACAGTGCCTCCATCTGCCTCATTATTGGGATGTATTTCAGTGATTTACACGGAAACACCCGGGGAAAGCACTCAATGCCATGCGCAGAATAAATGTGCGCCGAGCCTTCCTGCAATCTTTGGGAGGCAGAATGAAAAATTAAACAGCATGTGAAGAATTGGTTTTATTTATTTTTTACGCCATTCCTCATATGGTTAAGTGATTAGGCGACTTTATTCTTTGGGTCGGTGCAATTACAGCGATACCAGATTTATATCGGGTTTCTATGTTTGTCAGCTGTCACACACTAAAAGAATTAATAATGCAGTATTATTTTTCGGGTTGGTACGATTATAGCGATACCTCATTTATGTCTTTTTTTATGGCTCTTTTGTACAATTAAAAATATTTTATATGAAAAATAATTATTTTTGCATCGCTTTATTGTGATAGCTATAACTTTTTTATTTTTCCGTTGATGAAGCCGTATGATCGCTTGCTTTTTGCGGGACAAAATGACGTTTTCAGTGGTACAATGTTTATTTATATCCATCTTTTTAATCGCCTTTTATTCCATTTTTTGTTCGGCTTTATGATGGTAAAGCATTGTTTTTTGCCTTGTTTTTTGTTTTTTTTATGGTGTTCATTAAAGGGGCTTCCTAGCGTGACAGTTTTACAGGTCGGGTCGTAGCGGACGCGGTGATACCAAATATGCGTACTTTTATTTTTTTTATTTTTTTTTTTTATTCAGTATTTATTTAGCCCCTTAACGACCAAGCCATTTTGTAGGTTAAAGACCAGGCCAATTTTTACAATTCTGACCACTGTCACTTTATGTGCTTATAACTCTGGAATGCTTCAACGGATCTTGGCGATTCTGAGATTGTTTTCTCGTGACACATTGTACTTCATGATAGTGGTAAAATTTCTTCAATATAACTTGCGTTTACTTATGAAAAAAAGGAAATATGGCAAAAATGTTGAAAATTATGCAATTTTCAAACTTTAATTTTTATGCCATTAAATCAGAGAGATATGTCACAAAAAATAGTTAATAAATAACATTTCCTACATGTCTACTTTACATCAGCACAATTTTGGAACAAAAATTTTTTTTTGTTAGGAAGTTATAAGTGTTAAAAGTTGACCAGCAATTTCTCATTTTTCCAACAAAATTTACAAAACCATTTTTTTTAGGGACCACTGTTGTGAATGTGTTAGAAATTAATTCTGAGCAGAAGCTCCCTCTGGTGGTTACAAACAGTACTGAACCATTCAATGAGGATTTACAGACTGGTCTTATATAAGGGAGGTTCCCTCCCATCATGGTTGCCGGTGATCAATTGTTCTTGTCTCAACTGTGGTTCCTGGTTCACTTGGAAGCTTGCTGAGTCTTGCCTGCATCTTCTGCTATCAGATAAGATATTTTCTGCTTTTATTTTTGTGCTTGCTTTTTGCATTGTTCCCTGCACTTCTGTGGAGGTCAGCCATGTCCCCTCCGGGGGCTTGTGCTCCTCTCAGTTTATCTGAGCCATTGTTATTTGTTCATTTGCCTTTTCCAGTTTTTTCAGTGGCTGCGGCTTAGTTTTGTGACAGAGAACTAATTTAGGTGGTAGAGGTCGTGTGATCTCAGGTGTTTTTGCAATTAGTAGAGTTGGTATTTTTTAGGGTTTTTTGGATTGCAGTAAGTGTCCTTCCTATCCTTTTCTGTCCAGGTAGATTGGGCCCCAACGTTTGCTCATACTATTTTCTGTCTGTGTCTGTATTTCCTCTTGTCTAACCGCCATTACATGTTTGGGGGCTTCCTATGTTCTTTGGGGATCTGCTCCGGGGCAGATAGCTTTCCTCTTTCTATCTTTAGGTGTAGTTAACCTCTCAGGCTGTGACGAGGCGTCTAGGAACAACGTAGGAACGCTCCACGGCTGCCTTTAGTTGTGGTGGTTAGTCAGGGTACTGCAATCCAGTAGATTCCAACCTCTCTGGTGTATTGCCATTTTTGCCTGCTCTCCTCAGCTACCAAATCATAACAGTATCACCGGCCAAACTGAAAATTATATGGTACTCAACAGAAAGGAAAAATAGTAAAAGGAAAAAGAAAAAAGGAAGTTGTCAGAAATTTTTTTTTTTTTTCTCTGTTTGTTGCATTTTTCCCTCTTTTTCTCTGTGTGCTAAGGAGGATTTTTTTTTTCTCTCAATGGAGTTTGCACAGTTGTCTGGCCGTGTGGATCAGCTTGCCACTGAAGTTCGAGTATTGCTACCTATCTTGCTAGGTTGCCGGTTGTAGAACCTAGGATCCCCATGCCAGATTTATTTTTGGGGGATCGAGCTAAATTTCTGAATTTCAAAAATAACTGTAAGTTGTTTTTTGCCTTAAAACTAAGTCCTCAGGGAACGCAGCACAGCAGGTTCAAATTGTCATTTCTCTCCTGCGCGGCAATCCTCAGGATTGGGCTTTTTCCCTGACACCTGGGGACCCTGTTTTGAGTAATGTTGATGCATTTTTTCTGGCTCTGGGGTTATTGTACGATGAACCTAATGTCACTGATCAAGCTGAAAAAACCTTGTTGGCATTAAATCAGGGGCTTGAGGACGCTGAGTTGTACTGTCAGAAATTCCGAAAGTGGGCAGTCCTGACCAAATGGAATGATGATGCTTTGGCAGCCCTTTTTCGGAAGGGTCTGTCAGAGAATGTAAAAGATGTTATGGTGGGTTTCCCTGCTCCCTCTGGTCTCAATGATTCTATGTCATTAGCGATTCAAATTGACAGACGTTTTCATGAGCGTAGAGGTATGCATGGAATAGTGTTGCCTTGTGAACCAGCTTCTGAGTCCATGCAGTGTGATAGAGTGGCTTTTGGGGCACAGCGTCATGAGTTTCGAAAACGCAATGAGTTATGTTTCTACTGTGGTGACGCCTCTCATGCTATTTCAGTCTGCCCTAAGCGGGGAAGACGTTTTGCACACTCAGTTGTCTTGGGTAGTGTTCAGACTAAATTTCTGTTGACTGTTACCCTGATTTGCTCCTGTCCACATTTTCTGCTCAGGTTTTGTTGATTCGGGAGCAGCTATTAACCTGATGGATTTTGATTTTGCTAAACGTTGTGGGTTTCCCTTGATACCCCTACGGAAGTCTATTCCCCTACTGGGGATTGATTCTACCCCTTTGGCTGAGAATAAACCCCAGTTCTCTACTCAGGTGATAATGAGGGTTGAACCTGATCATCAGGAGAGTTGCAAATTTTTGGTGCTGTATAATCTGCATGACATTATTGTACTGGGTTTCCCTTGGTTACAGTCTCATAATCCTGTTTTGGATTGGAAATCTGTGTCTGTGACCAGTTGGGGCTGCCAATGTGTTAATGCCAACACTCCTGTTTTTTCTGCCTCTCCCCAGGCTCAGGATGGTCCTGACTTTTTGACTGATTTTTCTGATGTGTTTAGCGAAAGTAAATCTGCATCCTTGCCCCCCCATAGGAGCTATGACTGCGCTATTGAATTAGTGCCTGGTAGTAAATTCCCTAAAGGTCGCCTTTTTAACTTGTCTGTACCTGAACATGACGCTATGCGGTCTTATATCAAGGAGTCATTGGAGAAGGGTCATATCAGACCATCCTCTTCACCCTTGGGTGCCGGGTTTATTTTGTGGCCAAAAAGGATGGTTCATTAAGGCCGTGTATTGATTATCGTCTCTTGAACAATATCACTGTGAAATATCAATATCCGTTACCCTTGATTTCTGACCTGTTTTCCAGGGAGAAAAGTGCTACTTGGTTTACCAAGCTTGACCTCAGGGGGGCGTATAACCTTATTCGCATTAAGCACGGGGATGAATGGAAGACGGCGTTTAATACCCCAGAGGGGCATTTTGAGTACCTAGTGATGCCCTTTGGGCTCACTAATGCTCCTTCCGTCTTCCAGTCCTTCATGAATGACATTTTCAGGATTTTGTGGATAAATTTCTGATTGTTTATTTGGATGATATCTTGATTTTTTCCAATGACTGGGACTCTCATGTGAAACATATTCGTACTGTGTTCCAGATTTTGAGAGAGAATGCTCTGTATGTGAAGGGATCAAAGTGTCTTTTTGGCGTACAGAGGATCTCATTTCTGGGATTCATTTTCTCTCCGTCTGTTATTGAAATGGACCCGGTCAAGGTTCAGGCCATCTGTGATTGGGTCCAACCTACTTCATTAAAGGCTCTTTAGAGATTCTTGGGTTTTGCCAATTTTTATCGTAAATTTATTGGTAATTTCTCTGTTATTGTTAAACCATTGACTGATTTGACCAAAAAGGGTTCTGATGTGGTGAATTGGCCTCCTGAGGCAGTCTCTGCGCTTCAGGAACTTAAGCAGAGATTCACTTCTGCTCCTGTTCTACGGCAGCCTGATGTTTCTCTGCCATTTCAGGTGGAGGTTGATGCCTCTGAAATTAGGGCAGGTGCCGTTTTGTCCCAAAGAGATTCAGAGACCTCTAAAAGTAACCCTTGTGCCTTTTTCTCTCGAAAATTTTCTCCAACTGAACGTAATTATGACGTGGGTAATCGGGAGTTATTGGCCATGAAGTGGGCTTTTGAAGAGTGGAGACATTGGCTGGAGGGAGCCAAACATCAGGTGGTGGTCCTCACGGACCATAAGAATCTGGTTTATCTGGAATCAGCCAAGTGACTTAATCCTAGACAGGCCAGGTGGGCCTTGTTTTTCACACGTTTTAATTTTGTGGTTTCCTTTCTTCCTGGCAATAAGAATGTTAAGGCGGATGCCCTCTCGAGGAGTTTCCTTGCGGACTCTCCTGAGTTATCTGATCCTGCTGTTATTTTGAAAGAGGGAGTAGTTCTTTCCGCCATCTCGCCCAATTTGAGACTAGCTCTGGAAGGGTGTCAGGAGGATAAACCCGAGCGCTGCCCTATTGGGAAATTGTTTGTCCCAGACCGGTGGAAAAAGAGTGTGATGTCTGAGATTCATTGTTCCGCGTTGGCCGGTCATCCCGGAATTTTTGGTCAGGGAAATTGTGCAGTCCTGTGGGACTTGCTCTCGCTCCAAGCCTTGCTCTCGCTCTAGTGGTTTGTTGATGCTATTGCCTGTGCCCAAGAGACCATGGACCCATATCTCTATGGATTTAATTTCCGACCTCCCTGTTTCTCAGAGAATGACCGTTATCTGGGTGATTTGTGATAGGTTTTCCAAAATGATACATCTTGTGCCATTACCTAAGTTGCCTTCCTCCTCTGAATTGGTGCCTTTGTTCCTTCAGCACGTGGTTCGGTTACACAGCATTCCTGAGAACATTGTGTCTGACAGAGGAGTCCAGTTTGTTTCCAGATTTTGGAGGACTTTTTGTTCTAAACTTGGTGTTCAATTGTCTTTCTCCTCGGCTTTTCATCCTCAGACCAATGGACAAACTGAGAGAACAAACCAGACATTGGAGACTTATCTGAGATGCTTTGTGTCTGCTGATCAAGATGACTGGGTCTCTTTTTTGCCTTTGGCTGAGTTTGCTCTTAATAATAGGGCTAGCTCTGCCACTTTGATGTCTCCATTTTTCTGCAATTTTGGGTTTCAAGCAAGGTAGAAGTACAGGCTAAAATATAACTTTTAATAACTGCCTTTAAAAACGAAAAAATTTGTTCAGTAATAAACACATAACCAATAAGTGTATCCTAACCACCAATAACTTGTGAATTTAACAAAAATATTTAAAACCGTCAGTAAAGCAGACTTGACTTAATAATGGGATAGATGAGGATCTATTTATGAAAAATCCACAATAATCAATACATCTCAATATTTATCAGATGAGTATGTGTGCTCTTTTTCAAAATTTCACAAATAGCACATTATAGTAAAAGGAACAGTCTTACCATATGCTGAATGCTTGTAAATGGGGGAGGCTCTTTAAATTACGCCATACATTACCCCAACCATGTGAAAGCATATGGACCAAAGATTAACAATCTCCCAACGCGTTTCTCTGGCTGGATCATCAGGGAGAATTATGCCATTATTGTCAGCTGTTAAGGTAGATGTCACCCGCAGTGCTTGTGCAGACTGTTGGGCGGGTGCGCGTGTCTGGACCACGTGCGTTCTTAAATAGGACGCTAAAGCGGTCATATTGTGACGTCAGATCCTGTGCGTTCTTCTTAGCGACGTAATATCCTATGCGTTCTCTATCTGGAATGCAAACTTGGAACGCAAGCTCACAAGTGCATGTAATTAGATTTGTATTGTAGAACGCTCACAACAACGTCATATCCTAAGCGTCCTCCTCAATGACGCAATTTCCTATGCGTTCCACTTTGGAACGCCCAAATGGAACGCAAATAAATCAGCAGGTGCACGCTAATGAATCACATGAATCTCAATAACGAAGCGTCATATTCTATGCGTTCCCCATAATGACGTAATATCTTGTGCGCTTCCCAATAAGGAACGCAGAAATGGAACGCACAGGTAACACTCAATATATTTAACCATCATATGACTCTTCAGGTGACGTCACAGTAAAAATCGCACCCATATATAAGAAAATCCCATTTTTTGATGTAGTAATCAAATATTTTCTCAAAGCTGATCAAAAAATTAAGATATTCCAAAATTCCAAAAAGACAATTAAAGGTCAATCATAGTATTTTTGGGGGTATTCTGCAATTCGCAATATGTCATAGTATACTCAAGTATAAGTTAGAGAATTGATAATTAGTCAGTACATTCATCATTCTTCCAATACCGTACATTGACACTATTATCATAAGTTATCTAGGGAAATTCGTTATAACAACATGTATTTCCATTCAACCCAATATTAAAGATCCTTTTATAGCAGAATAGGGTTGTATTCTATTTTGTTTTCCCCTATATGTATATAAGACATAAGAATATAGATTTTTGTTTTAACCCCATTTCACAACATCCTTAGTAGATCAGCAACTCGAGTAAGCATGATAGTGAGGATTCAAAATTCATCCCGTAAATATTGACTCAGATAAGTCGTTAGTGTAGTCAAAGGGACTTTTACCAAAAAAATTAAATTTCCTGAAAATAATCAGGTTCCTTGCGGTGGAATTGGTAGTTAACTGAGTGCAAAGCACCAATATTGACATATATGATGTAATGATGGACACCGGAGATAAGTATAAAGAGGGGGAAACAAAAACAAAAATTGGGGCTAGGATTCCCTACCAGACCTAGTGTGCCCTACCTAACCGTGGAGGTTGGCACCCTAAAGAGATACGATGTTTGGCGCCCCCAATCCGACATTTCATCAATTGTCGCACTAAGGGTGTGATATATAAAGCTACCTGCCCATGTAATCTGGAATATGTAGGAAAGACCATTCGAGAATTTAGAAGAAGAATAGGTGAACATCTGCGAGACATAGCCCTGAAGAAAGATACACCCCTAGCCAGACATATGGTTAGTCAACATGAGGGGGAAACAACGGGTCTCAAATTCATCGGCATTGATAAAATAGGAGAACCAAAGAGGGGCGGTAACTGGGATAAGAGAATTTTACAAAGTGAAACAAAATGGATCTATCAGCTGAAAACACAACAGCCTCTGGGTCTGAATGAAATCTTAACATATAGTTGCTTTGTTTGAATATAGATATTCTCGTATCCCATTAATCAACCTCCCCTCTTCTTCTTTTTCTTCCATATATCCCTTTTCTATTGATGTAATCTCTATTTCTACACCTATCTAGGTTTAGATTAGGGTGTTATAGGGAATTATAGGGCCAGCCGCCGAGGAGTGGGGGCGCCAAACATCGTATCTCTTTAGGGTCCCAACCTCCACGGTTAGGTAGGGCACACTAGGTCTGATAGGGAATCCTAGCCCCAATTTTTGTTTTTGTTTCCCCCTCTTTATACTTATCTCCGGTGTCCATCATTACATCATATATGTCAATATTGGTGCTTTGCACTCAGTTAACTACCAATTCCACTGCAAGGAACCTGATTATTTTCAGGAAATTTAATTTTTTTGGTAAAAGTCCCTTTGACTACACTAAGACTTATCTGAGTCAATATTTACGGGATGAATTTTGAATCCTCACTATCATGCTTACTCGAGTTGCTGATCTACTAAGGATGTTGTGAAATGGGGTTAAAACAAAAATCTATATTCTTATGTCTTATATACATATAGGGGAAAACAAAATAGAATACAACCCTATTCTGCTATAAAAGGATCTTTAATATTGGGTTGAATGGAAATACATGTTGTTATAACGAATTTCCCCTAGATAACTTATGATAATAGTGTCAATGTACGGTATTGGAAGAATGATGAATGTACTGACTAATTATCAATTCTCTAACTTATACTTGAGTATACTATGACATATTGCGAATTGCAGAATACCCCCAAAAATACTATGATTGACCTTTAATTGTCTTTTTGGAATTTTGGAATATCTTAATTTTTAGATCAGCTTTGAGAAAATATTTGATTACTACATCAAAAAATGGGATTTTCTTATATATGGGTGCGATTTTTACTGTGACGTCACCTGAAGAGTCATATGATGGTTAAATATATTGAGTGTTACCTGTGCGTTCCATTTCTGCGTTCCTTATGGGAAGCGCACAAGATATTACGTCATTATGGGGAACGCATAGAATATGACGCTTCATTATTGAGATTCATGTGATTCATTAGCGTGCACCTGCTGATTTATTTGCGTTCCATTTGGGCGTTCCAAAGTGGAACGCATAGGAAATTGCGTCATTGAGGAGGACGCTTAGGATATGACGTTGTTGTGAGCGTTCTACAATACAAATCTAATTACATGCACTTGTGAGCTTGCGTTCCAGTATAGAGAACGCATAGGATATTACGTCGCTAAGAAGAACGCACAGGATCTGACGTCACAATATGACCGCTTTAGCGTCCTATTTAAGAACGCACGTGGTCCAGACACGCGCACCCGCCCAACAGTCTGCACAAGCACTGCGGGTGACATCTACCTTAACAGCTGACAATAATGGCATAATTCTCCCCTGATGATCCAGCCAGAGAAACGCGTTGGAGATTGTCAATCTTTGGTCCATATGCGCCCACATGGTTGGGGTAATGTATGGCGTAATTTAAGAGCCTACCCCATTTACAAGCATTCAGCATATGGTAAGACTGTTCCTTTTACTATAATGTGCTATTTGTGAAATTTTGAAAAAGACACACATACTCATCTGATAAATATTGAGATGTATTGATTATTTTGGATTTTTCATAAATAGATCCTCATCTATCCCATTATTAAGTCAAGTCTGCTTTACTGACGGTTTTAAATATTTTTGTTAAATTCACAAGTTATTGGTGGTTAGGATACACTTATTGGTTATGTGTTTATTACTGAACGAATTTTTTCGTTTTTAAAGGCAGTTATTAAAAGTTATATTTTAGCCTGTACTTCTACCTTGCTTTACACACTCTATTTTTGATTGGTAGATCCTTATTATTTATACTTTATTAATTTTGGGTTTCACCCTCGATTTTCTTCGGGACAGACGGAGGCTTCTGTCTGTCCAGATGTTGACTCTGTTGTGGAGCGTATGCAGCAGATTTGGGACCAGGTAGTGGAGAGGTTGTCCCTCTCTCAGGAGAGGGCCCAGCGGTTTGCCAACCGGCATAGGACTGATGGTCCTCGGTTTGAAGTGGGGGACTTGGTCTGGTTGTCCTCCAGAAATATCCCTATATGAGTTGCATCTCCTAAGTTTAAGCCTAGGTTCATTGGACCTTATAAGATCTTGGAGATTCTTAATCCTGTTTCCTTTCGTTTACTTCTTCCAGGGACACTTAAGATCCATAAAGTGTTCCACAAGTCCTTATTGAAGAGTTTTGTCGAGCCAGTGGTTCCTATGGCTGCGCCTCCTGACCCTGTTTTGGTTGAGGGCAATCTGGAGTATGTGGTTGAGAAAATATTGGATTCTCGTTTTTCTAGACGGAAACTCCAGTATTTGGTTAAGTGGAGAGGTTATGGTCAGGAGGACAATTCTTGGGTGTTTGCTTCGGACATCCATGCTAGGAGACTGATCCGTGCATATCACAGAGCTCATCCTGACCGACCTGGTTGCCCAAATGAGGGTTTGGTGACCCCTCCTCTAGGGGGTACTGTTGTGAATGTGTTAGAAATGAATTCTGAGCAGAAGCTCCCTCTGGTGGTTACAAACAGTACTGAACCATTCAATGAGGATTGGCAATCAGGAGTTACAGACTGGTCTTATATAAGGGAGGTTCCCTCCCATCATGGTTGCCGGTGATCAATTGTTCTTGTCTCAACTGTGGTTCCTGGTTCACTTGGAAGCTTGCTGAGTCTTGCCTGCATCTTCTGCTATCAGATAAGATATTTTCTGCTTTTATTTTTGTGCTTGCTTTTTGCATTGTTCCCTGCACTTCTGTGGAGGTCAGCCATGTCCCCTCTGGGGGCTTGTGCTCCTCTCAGTTTATCTGAGCCACTGTTATTTGTTCATTTGCCTTTTCCAGTTTTTTCAGTGGCTGCGGCTTAGTTTTGTGACACCAGAGAACTAATTTAGGTGGTAGAGGTCGTGTGATCTCAGGTGTTTTTGCAATTAGTAGAGTTGGTATTTTTTAGGGTTTTTTGGATTGCAGTAAGTGTCCTTCCTATCCTTTTCTGTCCAGGTAGATTGGGCCCTAACGTTTGCTCATACTATTTTCTGTCTGTGTCTGTATTTCCTCTTGTCTAACCGCCATTACATGTTTGGGGGCTTCCTATGTTCTTTGGGTATCTGCTCCGGGGCAGATAGCTTTCCTCTTTTATCTTCAGGTGTAGTTAACCTCTCAGGCTGTGACGAGGCGTCTAGGACCAACGTAGGAACGCTCCACGGCTGCCTTTAGTTGTGGTGGTTAGTCAGGGTACTGCAATCCAGTAGATTCCAACCTCTCTGGTGTATTGCCGTTTTTGCCTGCTCTCCTCAACTACCAAATCATAACAGACCACCTCACATTTGAAGTGAATTTGAGGGGTCAATATGACAGAAAATACCCAAATAGTGACACCATTCTAAAAACTGCACCCCTCAAGGTGTTCAAAGCCACATTCAAGAAGTTTATTAACCCTTTAGGTACTTCACAAGAATTGAAGCAATGTGGAAGAAAAAAATGAACATTTAACTTTTTTCCCCAAATTTTTTTTTTTACACAATTTTTTACATTTTGTCAAGGGTATCAGTAGAAAATGAACAACAATATTTGTTGTACAATTTCTCCTGAGTACACAGATACCCCATGTGGGGGGGGAAACCAATCTTTAGGCACACGGCAGTGCTCAGAAGGGAAGGAGCATCATTTGAGATTTTGAATGTCAAATTGGCTGGAATCGAGAGCGGACACCATGTCACGTTTGGAGAGTCCTTGATGTACCTAAACAGTGGAAACCCCCCATAAGTGACCCCATTTTGGAAACTATACCCCCCAAGGAACTTATCTAGATGTGTGGTGAGCACTTTGAACCCCAAAGGGCTTCACAGAAGGTTATAACGTAGAGCCGTAAAATTAAAAATCATATCTTTTCCACAAAAATGATCTTTCCACCCCCAATTTTTATTTTTCAAAGGGTAACAGGACCCCAAAAGTTATTGTGCAATTTGTCCTGAGTACGCTGATACCCATATGTGGGGGTAAACCACTATTTGGGCGCATGGCAGAGCTTGGAAGGGAAGCAGCGCCATTTGACTTTTTTGGCTGGAATTGAGATTGGACGCCATGTTGCATTTGGAGAGTCCCTGTGTGCCTAAACAGTGGAAACCCCCCACAAGTGACCCCATTTTGGAAACTAGACCCCCAAGGAACTTATCTAGATGTGTGGTCAGCACTTTGAACCCCCAAGGGCTTCACAGAAGTTTATAACGTAGAGCCGTGAAAATAAAAAAATCATATTTTTTTCCACAAAAATGACCTTTTTGCCCCCAAATTTTTATTTTTATAAGGGTAACAGGAGAAATAGGACCCCAAAAGTTGATGTGCATTTTGTCCTGAGTACGCTGATACCCCATATGTGGGGGTAAACCACTATTTTGACGCATGGCAGAGCTCGGAAGGGAAGGAGCGCCTTTTTCAAATGCAGACTTTGATGGAATGGTCTGCGGGTGTCATGTCACGTTTGGAGAGCCCCTGATGTGCCTAAACAGTAGAAACCCCCCCACAAGTGACTCCATTTTGGAAACTAGACCCCCAAGGAACTTATCTAGATGTGTGGTGAGCACTTTGAACCCCCAAGTGCTTCACAGAAGTTTATAATGTAGAGCCGTGAAAATAAAAAAATCATATTTTTTTCCACAAAAATGACCTTTTTGCCCCAAATTTTTATTTTTATAAGGGTAACAGGAGAAATAGGACCCCAAAAGTTGATGTTTATTTTGTCCTGAGTACGCTGATACCCCATATGTGGGGGTAAACCACTATTTTGACGTGTGGCAGAGCTCGGAAGGGAAGGAGCACCGTTTTTTAACGCAGACTTTGATGGAATGGTCTGCGGGTGTCATGTCGCGCTTGGAGAGCCCCTGATGTGCCTAAACAGTAGTGACCCCATTTGGCAAACTAGACCCCCAAGGAACTTATCTAGATGTGTGGTAAGCACTTTGAACCCCCAAGGGCTTCACAGAAGTTTATAACGTAGAGCCGTTTAAAATAAAAAAAATCATATTTTTTTCCACAAAAATGACCTTTTTGCCCCCAATTTTTATTTTTATAAGGGTAACAGGAGAAATAGGACCCCAAAAGTTGATGTGCATTTTGTCCTGAGTACGCTGATATTCCATATGTGGGGGGAACCACTGTGGTTGCCTTACTGCAATCTTTGGGAGGCAGAATGAACAAATCCACAAAAGGTAGAATTGGTTTTCTTTTTTACTCCGTTCCTCATGCGGTATTAGTGATTAGGCGACTTTATTCCTCGGATCGGTGCGATTACAGCGATACCAGATTTATACCCTTTTTTCATGTTTAGCTTCTGTCACACTCTAAAAGATGCTTTTTTTGGAAGAATTTTTTGTAAGAAATTTTTCCATCGCCGTATTTTGAGAGCTATAATTTTTCCATATTTCGGCCGACAGAGTTATCTGTTGGCTTATTTTTGCGGGACGAGCTGACATTTTTATTGGTACCATATTCGGGCACATAACGTTTTTTGATCGCTTCCTATTCCGATTTTTGTGGAGGCAGAATGAACAAAAACCAGCAATTCAGGAATTGTTTTTTTTTTTTTTTTTCCTGCGTTCCGCGTGTGGTAAAATTGATAAAGCAGCTTTATTCTTCGGGTCACTACGATTACAGCGATACCTCATTTATATATTTTTTTATGTTTTGGCGTTTTTTACACAAAAAAATTTTTATAGAAAAAATAATTATTTTTGCATCAGTTTATTTCCGCGAGCTATAACTTTTTTATTTTTTCGCTGATGATGCTGTATAGTGGCTTTTTTTTTGCGGGACAAGATGCGTTTTCAGCGGTACCATGATTATTTATATCCGACTTTTTGATCGCGTGTTATTGCACTTTTTCCAAGCGGTATGATGATACTGCTTGGAAAAAGTATAATTTACTACTTTTTTCTGTTTTTTTTTTACGGCTTTCACTGAAGGGGTTAACTAGGGTTACGCTTTTATAGATGGGATTTTTATGGACGCGGCGATACCAAACATGTGTATTGTTTTTGTTTTTTGGTTTTTTTTATTACATAAAAATGTGTATTTTTTAGGGGAATTTTTTAAAATTATTTTTTAATATTTTTTTACAATTTTTTTAAAAAAAAAATGCTTTTTTTTAACTTGTCCCTTTATGGGGCTTTCACTTTTTGCTTTTTTATTGCAGTTACAATGCTTTGCAATGCTCCAGCATTGCAATGCATTGTACCTATAGTGAAAGCTGCTGGACCATGATCACAGCAGCTTTCCGTAGCTAGATGACCCGGAGGTTGTCATGACAACCCCCGGGTCATCAAGGCAGAGATCGGGCCCTGCAAATACATTGCAGGGCGCCGATCTGAGGCAGAGGGAGCTCCCGACCCTCTGCCTCCCCCCTGAGCGCTGCGATCGCTCTCGATCGCAGCAGTCAGGGGGTTAACAGCCAGGGGCGGCGGGGGAGCTGCTCCTGGCTGTCAGTGCAGGAAGCTCGGCCACTGCAGCGCTGAGCTCCTGCACTGATCGGGCAGAAGACATGTCAGCCCTCTCCCTGGTCCCAGAATGCTGCAATCGTGTTTGATCGCAGCATTTCGGGGGTTAAAGTGCCGACAGCTCCAGGCACTTAGTGTCGGGTGTCAGCTGTCAGAACCAGCTGACACCCGGCGGCGATCACCCGCACCCCTCCACCCCCCGTGTGCAAGGGGGATCACAATGACGTAATATTCTGTCTGGTCAAATAGTCCCATAGTCCCAGGGCACATGGACAGAATATTACATCCAATGTCAGAAAGGTGTTAAAGAGGTACTATAATGTTTATACATTTTTTTAGTTAGTTATGCAACATGAAAATAAGCAAGTTTGCAATTGACTTCCTTTTCGATCTATTTTCATTCTACTGCTGTGAGTTTTAATTTTATATAGTGCACAACTTGTTTCCAAGGAAATCGACCACCAGAACCTGGTCAAGAATGCGCATGTCATGGGTGTATCGCCACGAGGATCGTCGCGATTACACACTCTGACTTCTCACAGCTGAGTTGCTGTTTCTTTGTGTTTGGTAATGAGGGAGTTAATTTTACCTAGCTCTTTGCTAAGACTAGTCCAGCCTCACCCGGCTGCTTTTGATTATGTTCTAATTAGATTCTTCATATCCCTGCCAGTCTGCTTGTTAGATGCCGGTGAAAGCATTCATGTAGTCTAGCAGACGGATCGGTTTGAGAATACTTAAGCTAAGAGCTCCTTAGTTGTTTTTACTCTTACAGCTTATAGTTTATCTCTGAGACCTTAGGTGTTCTACTGTGTGTGAGTGTTGTATGTAAGACTTTATTTACTTTATTTCTTGTCTTTCTTGTATGTCTTTCTGTTCATTAACCGTTACCTGTTCATTCCCTTTGGTGGTAATCAGGGTCCTTCTTAGGACTAGATTACAGTTGGCAGGGATTGATAGGAGACAGGGTTTACGCTGGTGGCCTGGACCTCTGTACCTTTAACAGTACCTCCAGGTAGAGGATTAGTTTTGGACCCCAGTTTAGGGTCAGCATAGACCCCGGTCACCTCTAGCCGGAGACAGTGTATAACGGATTCCGTATTGACCCACTGGACATTGTCAGGTAATTCTATGTTATCATAATCTATGCCGATGTATATAGGATGTTGCCCTTTTGATATAGATTACTGACATCACATATATATATATCTGCTATACAGCGTGACATTTTCACCGGCCCATACTAAAGATTCTCCCCAGCTGTCATGGATCAGTAGCCCAGCTGGCCCGGGAGTTGCAGGGGTTGTCCATGGAGTTTGCAGACATTAAGTCCAAGGTTTTGTCCCCCCGGAGCAAATCCAGATCTGAACCTAAGGTTGCTCTCCCGGACAGGTTCACTGGTGGGCGGGACAAATTTTTTTACTTTCCGGGAGGCATGTAAATTGTACTTTCGGCTGCGGCCTCGGTCATCTGGGAGTGAAGAGCAGAGGGTGGGAATTGTTATCTCGCTCTTACAAGGGGACCCTCAATCTTGGGCGTTCTCTATTCCTCCAGGCTCCCCAGATCTCCAGTCAGTGGATCGATTTTTTACTGCCCTGGGTCTGGTATATGATGATCCGGATCGAGTTTCCCTTGCTGAAACAAAGTTACGTAAAATACGGCAAGGAAATCGTCCAGCGGAGGAATATTCTTCTGAGTTCCGTAGATGGGCAACAGATACTCAGTGGAATGGACCCCGCTCTTAGGAGCCAGTTTTGTCAAGGGTTGTCTGACAAATTAAAAGATTTGTTGGCTCAGTATGATTTCCCCCGTCACTGGAGGCTGCTATGGCCCTCGCTTTTCGCATTGATAGACGAATTCGGGGAAGACGCGAGGTAACTCCGCCTCCCGTATGACTCCACCTACTACTAAAGTCCCTATACTGAGGTTCCCCTGGTCTGTTCTGAGGAACCCATGCAGTTGGGAGGGACATCTTTTTGTAGGAGGGAATCGGCGGTGCGCCGCAAGACTAGAAGGTGTTTCTTTTGCGGGAGGAGGGACATTTTGTTGGGGGGTGTCCATCCCGGGCCTCTTTGAGCAAAGGAGTTAACCGGGGAGTGTGGTATTTGTCCCCAAATCCTCTCAGTTTCTCGTGCCTGCGGAGGTGGTGATTGGTACTAGAACTGAGAGGATTTCTGTTTTTTCTTGATAGTGGGTCGGGGCTATTATCTGGTGGACGCTCGGTTTGCCCAGGTGCATGGTATGCAACTGAGTGTATTGGCCAAACCGGTCCCTATAGTCTCTATTGATTTTTAGACTCTCGGTCAAGGTAGCTTGGTACAAGCTGTTCAAAAACATAGATCTTCGGTAGGGGCAATACATAAAGAGCAATTGTCTTGTTTATGTGTTGGGGGTCTACCTACTCCTATTGTGTTGGGACTTCCTTGGTTGGCTAAACATAACCCAGTGATTGATTGGCAATCCAGAAAGATAAGCCAGTGGGGTGAATTTGCAGGAATAACTGCATGAGCACGGTCATCGGTGCGGTTGTGCCTAGGACTTTGTCTCCTTTTCTGGAGGACTTTGGGAGATGTTCTCAGAGGAGGGGTGCAAAGAGTTACCTCCTCATCGCGCATATGACGGCTCAATAAAGTTGCTTCTGATGCTTATCTCGTACTTTCCCAGGGGCCGGGAAGACGGATGATCCGGTTCCTATTCCTCAGGAGGGAGTTGTAGTGTCAGCTGTATGCTCTGAGCTTGAGGGGGAGGTATTGGGGGCTCAGGGGGACGCCCCTGTGGGACTTCCAGGGAGACTGATAGTTCCAGATCGGTTAAGACTGAAGGTTACGGGAACCGTTACAAACGGATGGCTGATAGGGGGAGAGTTTTTGGTCTAGATCTGAAGGTGAACGATCTGGTTTGGTTGTCTACCAGGAATATAAAACTTAAAGTTTCCTCCTGGAGGTTGGGTCCCAGATTCATCGGGCCGTACAGGATCAGTTCCATAATTAATCCGGTGGCATTTCGTCTGGACCTCCCTCCTACGTTTAAAATTCATAATGTGTTTCACAAGTCATTACTTAAAAAGTATGTGGCACCAGTCATACCGTCACCTCTACCTCCTCCTTCAGTGGTGGTCAATGATAACGTGGAATTTCATGGGTCGAAAATCATTGACTCACGTCTCAGTCGCCGATCCCTTCAGTACTTGGTTCATTGGGGGGGTATGGTCCTGAGGAGAGGACGTGGGTCCTGCGTCTGATGTTAACGCAGATCGATTGGTTCGGACCTTTCACACAACTCACCCAGGCAGACCTGGCCCTGAGGGTCCGGAGTCCCCTCGTAGAGGGGGGGGTACTGTCATGGGTGTATCGCCACGAGGATCGTCGCGATTACACACTCTGACTTCTCACAGCTGAGTTTCTGTTTCTTTGTGTTTGGTAATGAGGGAGTTAATTTTACCTAGCTCTTTGCTAAGACTAGGTCCAGCCTCGCCCGGCTGCTTTTGATTATGTTCTAATTAGATTCCTTCATATACCTGCCAGTCTGCTTGTTAGATGCCGGTGTGAAGCATTCATGTAGTCTAGCAGACTGGATCGGTTCTGAGAATACTTAAGCTAAGAGCTCCTTAGTTGTTTTTACTCTTACAGCTTATAGTTTATTCTGAGACCTTAGGTGTTCCTACTGTGTGTGAGTGTTGTATGTAAGACTTTATTTACTTTATTTCTTGTCTTTCTTGTATGTCTTTCTGTTCATTAACCGTTACCTGTTCATTCCCTTTGGTGGTAATCAGGGTCCTTCTTAGGACTAGATTACAGTTGGCAGGGATTGATAGGAGACAGGGTTTACGCTGGTGGCCTGGACCTCTGTACCTTTAACAGTACCTCCAGGTAGAGGGATTAGTTAGGACCCCAGTTTAGGGTCAGCATAGACCCCGGTCACCCTCTAGCCGGAGACAGTGTATAACGGATTCCGTATTGACCCCCTGGACATTGTCAGGTAATTCTATGTTATCATATATCTATGCGCATGTTATATAGGATGTTGCCCTTTTGATATAGATTACTGACATTCACATATATATATATATCTACTTACAGCGTGACAGCGCAGTAGTTACATTCCAGAAGAGGAGTTAACTCCTAGGATCCAGTCAGTTCTCTTCAGTCCATTGATTTCTGTACTGCAACCTCCTACTCCCCGGCCTCCCCTCTAGCACTCTGGCAGCACTCCAGTCCATCCTACACTCTGCTGCCCGACTAATCCACCTGTCTCCCCTCCATTCCCAGCCTTCCCCCCTATGCCAGGCCTTCACTGGCTTCCTATTGCCCCGAGGCTCCAGTTCAAAACCCTAACCATGACATACAAAGCCATCCACAACCTGTCTCCATACATCTGTGACATGGTCTCCCGGTACCTACCCGCACGCAACCTTCGATCCTCTCAAGATCTCCTTCTCTACTCCCCCTCATCTCTTCTTCCCACTAATGCATACAACACTTCTCCGTGCTTCCCCCATACTCTGGAACTCTCTGCGGCAACACATCAGACTCTCACCAACAACAGAAACCTTCAAGAAGAACCTGAAGACCCACCTGTTCCGACAAGCCTACAGCCTACAATGATCCTCAGTCTACTGAACCACCACACAACCAGCTATACCCTCTCCTAGTGTATCCTCACCATCCCTGTAGACTGTGAGCCCTCGCGGGCAGGGTCCTCTCTCCTTCTGTACTTGTATGTACCTTGTCTTACACATGTCTATTGTACTTGTCTATATTTCCCCTTTTCACATGTAAAGCGCATGGAATAAATGGCGCTATATAAATGAATAATAATAATAAATTAGTTAGCTGGTAACCCACCCCTCTCTGTCAGCTCCTGACTGAGCTGCTCTTATCAGTTATTCAAATTCACAATATCCCCCAGCATTGACAGTTTACAGAGCAGTTCTCCTAATCATTTTTCTGAGATGATGTGTACTTGTTCTAATGCACTGTTATCTCTGTATGCATAAATAGTGATAAGTGTAGACTTCAGAACAATGACAGTAGCAGAAGGAAATGACCAGATCTGTCATTCAAGATCAAGTGCATATACCCAGCAACTAGGAAGGAGACTGTTAAGCTGTGAGCTGCTCAAGAGATAACTTGAGAATACGGCTTTTAAGGTTCCTTTTGTAAGATAGGGCCCAAATGTATTGGTCCTTATGAAATTGAGTAAATTAATCCAGCAGCCTTCCAGTGTAAATGTCCTCCTTCCTTTTGCATACCCTAAGTGTTGCACAAAACAATACTTAAAGTATAGTCCAACATTCACCCTGTTAAAAATCCTCCTTTTCTTCCTGTATTGTTCAGAGGCAGTCTGGAGTAAGAAGTAGAAACAATTCTAGATTCACAAGTAGTGAGAAGGGCCATGCTGTATCTACAATCGAAAAGTTATGATCCAGAAGAGAGATCTTGGGTTTTGGCTAATAACATCAGTGTCGAGAACCTGATCAGGAAATTTCATTAGTCTTTTCCTGTTAAATCTAGTCTTGAGGGTCGGCAGCTCTCTTTGAAGGGAGGTGGGGTACTGTTATGGCGTGTTTGCATTCTCTCCTACAGTTTCTGCCTCAGCTACTTGGGGGTGCTGCACTTGCACTGCCAAGGATATTGGGGGATGCAAGTGTGAACCTACTCAAGGTAGTGGCTTGTGTAAAACCTGTCCATAGAAGTTTTATTACTGCCAGCCTTCTTTGGACACTGGACTGTTATTTCTGTGGAATTGTTATAATCCTATATAATTCACAGGATTTGATGCTGGGAAAGACAAGAACAGCCACTCATATAGGAAGTTCTTCCTTTACCTAAAGTACAATTAGATACAGTAAAGATGTATATCTTTGTACCGTGTTAGCCAGTAGATAGAAAAATATTTAGAGTTGAGAGTCCTCAGTGGTTGATACCTTTTAATGGCTAACTGAAAAGATGGTAACAAATTGCAAGCTTTCGAGACTACTCAGGACTCTTCATCAGGCATAGACTAATAAAAATCTGAAAAATCACATATTTATACACAAAACAGGACAGAAAAAATGCAATAGGTAAGACAAGTGACGTGAAGCAGAATAGTCATTCTGGCAGAGGGATGAGCATAAATATTGGAACAGTTCATAGATAAGGAGTGTGAAAGTTTTATTACCCTCTGATTGGGGTGTGGTAATGTTTTGTGATGTTTTCACAGGGTATTTGGAGTAAATTCCTTAATTGATATAGAATGTCATTACCAGACCCCAATCAGAGGGTAATAAAACTTTCACACTCCTTATCTATGAACTGTTCCAATATTTATGCTCATCCCTCTGCCAGAATGACTATTCTGCTTCACGTCACTTGTCTTACCTATTGCATTTTTTCTGTCCTGTTTTGTGTATAAATATGTGATTCTTCAGATTTTGTATTAGTCTATGCCTGATGAAGAGACCTGAGTAGTCTCGAAAGCTTGCAATTTGTTACCATCTTTTCAGTTAGCCATTAAAAGGTATCAACCACTGAGGACTCTCAACTCTAAATATTTTTCTAAAGTACAATTACACATTCATACTACTGTCATACTTGTATTTTGAATAAATAGTGCTGTTGTGTACTTAATGTATGATTCATAGCCTATCTTAAGATCAAGTCATACTACAAATTTGTTATTATGTATCTCCTGTAGGTCACCTTGGCCATTTGGCAACATGCAGAAGGTAAGTAAAAGGACACATAATAGAGGAATTAGGCTCATTACCAATAATGATCTCCAAGTTTATCAAATGATTGCTTTAATTTAACATGCCCTGGCTTGTCACCAATAACGATCATAGGAAAGGGTCACAATTACGTAAACATCGGCTTCAATACATGCAGCCATAGTCACTATTTATTCTGAGGTATATTGTTAAGAGTGTGAAATGTTGGAGATGATGAAATGTGAGCAATTGTAATTCAATATAATCAGTAGCAAATAGCTCATTTATAGTAGTTTTCTTATTTTATTATATTGTTTTCAATAACAAAAAATATGATCTAGCTGAAACTAAGATTATTTCATGCAGATGCCCTCTCTAGAAATCACCAATTGTGGATTAAAGGGGTTTTCCAAATTGAACATAATTTGAGCGGAATCTCTATTGAGAGAGGCAGATGAGAAGCTAGCCAACATGTGACCACAAGTATGTTGCACACCGTCCGGATTCATCAATCTGCAATCAAATACATTGACTGCAAAAATGTATGTTCAGCCAGAAAATACAATTTAGGCGGTGTCACACTTGCGTGTGTGATGCGAAAAAACTCGCACGAGTCTCTCGCATCAACACCCAGCACTCGGACCGGAGCGTTCAGCTGCATAGAAATACATGCAGCCGCACAATCCGGTCCGAGTGCCGGCGGCAGTGTCGGGTGTTGATGCGAGAGACTCGTGTGAGTTTCTTGTATCACACACACACAAGTGTGACACCGGCTTTAGAGTGAACCTATCACTGGTCTTGCTCAGCCCTTTTTTTTCTAATAAAAACGTTTTTTTTTACAAATTCAAGTTATTGGTAAAAGTGCGTAAAACACTTCTTAATGTCTAACAAAAGGGCCAGACTTCCTAACGAGCTGGGCCTAAACTTTTGAGTTGTTGGATTACGACAAAGGTTCTCACAACAACCTCCATGGCCTTCTGAGAGCACCATGTCTTTTTTTTTTTGCTTTACTCAGCTTTACTACATTGTCTACTAAGCAGTTTTTTGGTCACCCATATACGTGCAAAGAGGGAGATCTTGCAATATCGTGCTTTCACTGTGAGAGGAACCGACGAGGGTTGAAGGAACCCACTCTGTATGATGAGATTCAACAACACAAGTTCAGGCCTTACTTTTACTACAAAGTTAAAGTTCTCTAGAAGGACATTGAGGAGTGTTCTGCGTAGTTTTGTCAATTATAGTCTGAAGCTGCCAACTCTTTAGTTAAATAATAAGGTCTGCCCAAGACAGGTGTTAGGTTACAGAAATACTTACAAAAAAAAGTAATGAACTGTTGTAGGTCTTGTGACCTTTTTACACTTGCCTTTAGATATTACAAGAAAAGTGAGAATATGGCAGGAAAAATAGCTGAAGTGTAGTATTGGTGTGTATGGTTAGCATGTGCCCTGGATGAGTAATAAACATTTAGCTGGGTACATCCTCTACCATGGAGTGAACATTTAAGCTAAGATGATTATTTGATAAGAATGTTGCTGTACCAGCATTCCAGAGCTAGAATGTGTTACACCCTATAATTAGATAAGTAAGCACATCACCAGGATATTACTGAGGATGGGAAACAACTATAATGCAACAGGTGGAAGCAGTTGTAGTGATGGTGCGCCTGTCTAAAAAAACATCATTGCGATTTTTTAGCCTCTTAAAGTTGTGCTTTCACAGGATTATCATTAATATATTATAGACTAGTAGAATACCTGCGGCTTCGCTCACGGAAAATATGTTAAATTGTTGGTTATGGTAGCTAAAGTAAAATTTTCAGTGTCACCCTGAAATTGGCATTTTCAGAGTGCTACAGTAAAAAAAAAATTCCACTTTAAATTTGTATTATTTTGGCATTTTACTAATTTGTTGTAACATTGATGTGAACAATTTTTTTTTAATTTCAACATTTTTATTGATTTTACATATTCAATACATATTATGTAGTATAAACTATTACAACTATTTTTTGAACTATTTTTTATCAAAACTGAAAATTTATGCACCTTACAGAAACAAATAAAACATTTACACCCAATTAAAACATAGTGCAACTCTTCCCCCCTCCTTCCAGTGTAATCTATAAGTAGTTCACGGACAAAAGAGTAAAATTGGTTTACAGTCAAACAACTATCTATTGTAGTGCTTTTTGGTAAAAAATGTTTCTGGTTTTACCTTCAGGTGCATATATGAAAAGATTTTTTGGGTTACCCACTCTAGAGCCAGCAACGTACAACTGTCCATGTGAAAAAAACACGGGCTCTCCAAATTAATGCCGGCTACTTGAAGTGATTGACCTTGTGCTTTGTTTATAGTCATAGCAAATGCAAGTCGGATTGGGAACTGCAGACGCTTAATATTGAAGGGCATGTCGCTTGGTAGCAAAGGAATACGCAGAATGAAAACATTTGCTCCCTTAGGGCCTGTGCACACGTTGCGTTTTTAGATGCGTTTCCGCTGCGTTTTTCAACGTGCAAAAACGTATCCAACCCGCAGCGCAGTGCACATCCAATTTAATCCTATGGGAACCGCAGGTCTGCTGTGCACATGCTGCGGAAAAAAAACGCACGGACTCACCGCGCGTTTTTTTCCGCAGCATGTCTATTCTTTTTGCGGTTCTGTAGCGTTTCCGCACACATTGACTTTCATTATGTCCGTCAAACCCGCAGCAAAACCGCAGATGGAAACAAGATCTGCGGTTTTGCTGCGGACTGTGGTGTCAGGGGGAAGTGATGTCATGGCAGGAGGAAGTGTGTGGGCGGGGATTTGTGTGTGTGTGTGTGTTGTGTGGAGAAGACGTCGCCATACTGAAATGCAGCATGGAGGGCTATCGTAGCATGGGGATGGATGTAGGCCGTCTTGATTGATTTGGTATGTATGTGTGTGTCTGTCTGTGTGAAGTCTGTGTCTGTGTGCGTCTGTCTGTGCAAGTCTGTCCTTCCCCATGCAACGATAGTGCGAGAATTGTACTCAGTCGCCGTATGGGATGCTACTCCCATCCCGGCTATAGGATGGGAGAGTAGTCCCTGTGTCAGGCGACTGAGCACAATTGTGAGTGAAAAAAACAGAAAACACATAACACATACACTAAACATACATGACAGACAGTACATACAACATGCAACACAGAGTACATACTCACCATACAGAACATCTTCCCGAAGCTCTCTCCCCCAGGAAAAATCCAAAAAAATAAAGCAATAAATACTCCTGGTCCTCAGAAATCCTAATCGAGTGTCCCACGGCGATCTGTTCTGTCCTCCGGCGATACACTGCCCGGAGCTATGCTCCGCTCAGTGTATCGCGGAGTTTCCCGAGTTCTGCAGCTCCGTGCTGTCTCTTTACGGCACTAGAGCTGCGTGAGAATTTTCCCACACCACTGTGCCGTTTTTAAAGCGAGAGTACCGGAGTCAATGAACTCCGGAAAAACTCTCGCGCATGCGCAGTAACACACTGCAGGAGCTTAGCTCTGTCAGTGTGTTGCCGGAGCCGTGGAGAGCACTCACATCTCCTGATGTGACTGTTCTCCATGGCAGATTGTCGAGGGACACTCGATATTAATGGACTGTGTCGGACCAGGGAGTATACAATTGCTTTGTTTTTTGTTTTTTTTCCTAGGAGAACGACGGCTTCGGTTGGATACCCGTAAAATAAAATTTGGTCAAAAACTTTGTTTATTTATTTCATTAAAGTATATTTTATCTAATGTCTGTGTGTTTTATTTTACCTTTTATTACTTTCGGATTAATAATGGATAGGCGTCTTATTGACGTGTCTCCATTATTAACCTGGGCTAATGTCACCTAGCAATCAAAGGTGACGTTAACCCTTATTACCCCATATCCCACCGCTACAGGGGAGTGGGAAGAGAGAGGCTAAGTGCCAGAATTGGCGCATCTTAGAGATGCATCATTTCTGGGGCAGCTGCGGTCTGGTATTTGTAGCTAGGGGGGGCGGCAATATCCATGGCCCTTCCTAGGCTATGAATATCAGCCCGCAGCTGTCTGTGTAGTCTTTCTGGCTATAAAAATATAGGGGGAACCCCTATTTTTATAGCCAGTAAAGGCTACGCAGACAGCTGCGGGCTGATATTCATGGCCTAGGAAGGGGCCATGGATATTGGCGCCCTCCTGGCTACAAATACCAGACCGCAGCCGTCAGCTTTCCCACTCTGGCGCAGAAAATTGCGCGGGAGCCCACGCAAATTTTTCACCATGCCCCTTTGGTTAAACTCCCCCCCCAAAAAAAAATGGTCTAAAACAAAAAACTTTTTTTTCGGTTTTGCGTTTTCATTTTTCACTTCCCTTCTTTTCCAGAGCCATAACTTTTTTATTTTTCCGTCAATATGGCTGTGTGAGGGCTTATTTTTTGCAGGACGAGTTTTAATTTTGAACGACACCATTGGTTTTACCATGTCTTGTACTCGAAAACGGGAAAAAAAAAATTCCAAGTGCTGTGAAATTGCAAAAAAAGTGCAATCCCACACTTGTTTTTTGTTTGGCTTTTTTGATAGCGTCACTAAATGCTAAACGTGACCTGCCATTATGATTCTCCAGGTCATTACGAGTTCATAGACACCAAACATGTCTAGTGTTTGAATGTGCTAGAGATGGTTTCTGAGCAGAGGCTCCCTCTGGTGGTTACAGACAGTACTGAACCTTTCAGCGAGGAATGGCAATCTGGGATCACGGATGGTTGATATAAGGGAGGTTCCCTCCATGATGGTTGCGGTGATCAATTGTTCTTGTCTCAATTGTGGTTCCTGGTTCATTTGGAAGTTTGCTGAGTCTTGCCTGCATCTTCTGCTATCAGATAAGATATTTTCTGCTTTTATTTTTGTGCTTGCTATTTGCATTGTTTTCTGCACATTTGTGGAGGACAGCCGGGTCCCTCTGGGGCCTGAGCTCCTCACAGTTTGTCTGTAGCCTCTGTTGTTTTTTCATTTGCTTTTTCTGCT
>JARQOD010000005.1:304181922-304202654 GCA_033576555.1 Oophaga sylvatica
TTCCAACTGCTCTGGTGTATTGCCTTTTTACCTGCACTCCTCAGCTACCAAATCATAACAGAATTCTCTTCGAACAGCCATACACTGGGTGAAGTCTCGACAGATGGCTTGTGCCGCTGACTCGGCAGTCTGATCTGGGGTCGGAGTCACCAAAGCGAATTTGGTAAAGTGGTCAGTCATCACCAGGCAATGTTCGTATCCGAGATGAGCTGAACCTATGGTCAAGTAGTCTGTCATTAACACCTCTAGGGGAGCGTAAGTCGCGACAGTCTGCGTAGGGGCCCTCTGTACCGGAGGTTTAGCTAATTCACAGTTCTTGCATCGCTGACAAGCCTCATCTACTGCAATCTTCAATTCAATCAGGGATGATAGACCAACTTCTGTAGCCACTGGAACGTCTTCTCCAGGCCAAAATGAGCCCCTCGCTCATGAGCTTCTGTGGCCACTTCGCCGATGAATTTTTCGGGGACTACCACTTGCCAGTTAACCCCTAACTCTCGCACCAGCTGCACTTTCCGATATAGCAAACCGTCTTCCAATTGGAGCCTCTCCCACTGCCTCAGAATCTGCAACGTTCCTGGGGACAGAGCGTCTCACTCTGGCTGGGAAGTCGTTTCAAAGCCACCCACTGCCTTAGCTGTGCGAGTTTTGCTTCTTCTTGCTGCAGCCTCACCCAATCATCACGAGGTCGTCCCAGCATGTGCTCCCCAGACTCTTCTCCGATCTGTCCCTGCGTCACCACCAGCGTCATGGCGTGGTTCCAAAACTCCGGGATCTCTTCAGCCTCCAATTCTTCGTTCCGATCGGGTCTGGGTCATTTGTGGGTCACTCTGGACAAAGCATCGGTATGTGTGTTTTCAGCACCTTTGCAATATGCAATCTTATATCGGTACTTCGCCATATGAGCTACCCATCTCTGCTCCAAGGCCCCCAATTTCACATTTTCCAGGTGGGCCAGAGGGTTGTTGTCAGAGCACACCAAGACTTCGGACCCAGACAGATATTTGGCAAACTTTTTGGTCATCGCCCATACTAGCGCCAACAATTCTAACTTGAAAGAACTGTAATTATCCGGGTTTTGTTCTGAGTCATGGAGGGACTGTCTAGCATAGATAATTACTCGCTCTTTCCTGTCCTGCATCTGTGACAATACGGCTCCTAGTCCCTGTAGGCTTCCATCAGTGTGAAGAATGAAAGGCTGAGAGAAGTCGGCATAGGCCAGTATGGGTGCCTCAGTCAAGGCCATCTTCAGGGCTCGGAAGGTTTCTTCTTGACTTTCTCCCCACTGAATGGTCCGGTTCTTCATATCGTGACAGTGCTCCCTTCAATACTTCCAGTAATGGGTTGACAATACGGGTGAAGTTTTTCACGAACCGTAGATAATACCCAGTGAGCCACAGAAATGCCTGCACGTCCTTCACTTTGGAGTAGGCCAGTCTTGCACAGCCGCGATCTTCTCACATCTCACTCCCTCGGCGGATATGGCATGTCCTAGATATTCAATTTACTGGCAGAAAAGGTGACACTTTCAGGATTTTACTTTCAGGACGTGCTTCTGCAGCCAACTCAACACCTGCTCCAGCCACCGAAGATGCTCTTCAAAAGTAGCGGCGTAAACTATGTCATCTAGATAAATGAGGGCGGCTTCAAAGTTCAGGTCTCCCAAACATCTCTCCATCAGTCGTTGGAAGATTCCAGGTGCGTTGGTAAGGCAAAAGGCATCCGGTTGAACTCGAACAATCCCATAGGCAGTATGAACGCCGTCTTCGGCCGGTCATGCTCAGCCATAGGCACTTGCCAATATCCACTGGCCAGGTCCAACGTTGAAAAGTACTTCGCTTTTCCCAGGGCAGACGACTCCTCAATTCTTGGTAGTGGATAAGAGTCCCATACTGTGCAGGCATTCAGTCGCCGGTAATCTACACAAAAGCGGAGGGTGCCATCTTTCTTCTGTACTAAGATGATGGGTGGCAGCCCACGGGCTTTGGCTCTCTCGGATGACTTCACTCTGCAACATATGTGCCAACACCTCTTTCACCTCCTGATACATGTGGGGTGGAATTTGTCGATATCGCTCCTGAATAGGTGCGGTGCTTCCCATGGGAATCTCATGCGTAATGGCGGTGGTGCACCCGACATCGTCGTCATGACAAGTGAAAACGTCCTGGTAATGCTCCAGCAATGCCTCCACTTGTTGTACCTGTTGAAGGGAGAGTTCCATTAGCTCAGCCCACATCTGCTCCAAGATCCGGCGCCCTTCCTTTAAGTTGTTAGAAGGTGACTCTGAGGACACAGTAACGGCCTCCGTCCTGGGATCTCCTTGTTTCACCGCCAACTGTACGGCCTCTGGTTGCATCAGCTCTTCCGGCATTCCCATTATCTGTGCCACTTCACCTTTGGACGGGAGCATGAGACTGTCCTCTCCTAGTTTGACACACCGCACCTGTACATTTCCATCGCGAACGGTGGCTAACGTCTGTGCTATGAGGAGCCCAGGAGGTAGTTGATCCATTAGAGCTGGCTCTATCTGAACTTCTACTCCTTCAAGAGGTGTGCAAGCTCGTACGGGCAGAATGAGCACTGTCTGACCCGGTGGGAGGACAAGTTTGGCAGTGGCCAGCGGCTTCACAGCAGATGATCCCGCAGGGAGTTGCTGCGTCAGTCATGGCTGAGATGATGTCCGGAGTTGAATCCTTCACACGGGAGGTCCGTCCTCTGGCGGCAGCGGTCGGCGTCCTGTACCTTCCGCTGAGCCCCTAGTCCATGAATTGCTGTGACCGAAGTAAAGAGAGCCACAGCGTCTCTCAGGTCCTAGGTGAACCTTCCGCGGTTCAATGGTTAAGAGGGACGCAGATATTTCTCCGGTACCCGGCCTCCTCTTCTCTGCACCCCGGTTGTGCTCACAATACTGGAGCGCACAGCACCTCTCTCTTCACCGATCTCCTCAGTGGCAGCGGGAGCCAGCGCGCAAGGCCCTTCTCAGCGCCGGTGCTCAGGACACGGAGCACTCTGCTTCCCCTGCCACTTGCTGCCTGTTCACGCCAAAACTGCCTGTTTCCGCGCTCACTGCTGCTTAGCCCCGGCCCCTGCTTCCAGGTCAAAGAGTTTGTCCGGTCTCCTTTTCTTTCCCCCGGACAACAGAGGAGACAGCCCTGACAGTTCCGGACCTGACACAGGAGAGGTACTCGCAGCCAGGTCTTCTTCCTTACACATCCAAGCTGTGATTCATATTACCTGTAGTTTTGGGATCATGTGTATGGGTGGTGGACTGGACTATCGCGTTCTTAACCCTGAAGACACCAATCGCGTTGTGTTGTATTGTGTATAATGCGAATTGTAATGTAATATGTTCCTGTGTAATGTACGGTATAGTAATATTTGTATATAACTGTGTAAAAGATTAAGTCTGCCCAGCAACAAACCGCAAAGTCAGAGACAGTTAATGTTTTGGACTAGCCCATAGTGGGAGGATCTTAAGTGTTAGGGCAAGCGACTGCTTCCCATTAGGTGAACAGTGAACAGTGCATTCAAGGGGTAATGCATAGTGAAAGGAGACTGGAGGGAAGGGATAGCGAGATCCTGGAGCAACTGACGAGACAGCGTGGCCTTCCACAAAAGGGTCCTTGGAAAGGACAACAAGTCACAAAAAAATGCGAGCTTGTAAACGCTGACTGTAACGGACCTTAACTGGACTGAGTTCATGGCACTATTGGGGTCCAGAGCGGTAGATCCAGGGTGCCAGGAGTTGAAGAAATAGGATGCGGAACTGCTGACTGAGTAGAGAGACTTGCTGATCCGGACTATGGCATAGAAGCTGGGTTGTGATGTAGCAGGGCGAAACAGTTAGCTTTACCAGCCCTAGAGTACACTACAGAAGAAGGATACTATGTGAATGAAAATGCTTCTTACTGTAAAGGAAACATCCATAAAACTTTGTACCCGCTATCCCTTGTACCAACCCTTATCAAATTACCATACAGCAAAGAATTGTTTTAGAACGGGAGTCTCCTTTGTTGAACTGTGTTACATACAGTCCTGGCCAACCAACACCAATGGCTACAGGAAGAATGCATGGGCTCAAAGAATGAACAAACAACCAGCCAGGACCCATTTTTTCATGTAGCTCACAGGGGTGTAAAAGGAGGACATGAGTGCCCATGGCTACCAACCTTCGCCGCACTATACATGAATCAGCTGACAGTTTCCAATTACGGTAAGTATTAATTCAGACATATTAGACTGTGTAGACAGAGCTGATGAAGAGAAATAAAGATGAATTTGGAAACCTTACTAAACCTTAGTAAAATGCAGTACTAAAACTTATGGATGGCTTCCAGGTCTCCTCCTTTTTCAGCTTCTTTGAACATTTCAGATAACTCACTCAGAATAATCACACGTCTAAGTCCAGCCAGGTCTTCACTTTTTACTGTAGCCATGTCTCATAGTGTCACAGAAACCGATGGCCTCAGGGATGTTTGCATTTATCAGGTCTACATTAGCTAATATGGGGTTATGCAGAAAGATGGCATAGCCTTCCTCATTCTCCAACTGCTTCAAGTGTTTTCTTAGTGACCCCACTTGATACAGCGACACGTCCCCAAACCATGCTTATCCACTATCTCTTTGACCTCATGGATGTCTACTTCTATAAGTCTTGCCAGTCTATAGCTAATGTAGGTCCGAATGTGTGCTTTTAGCTAATGTTTGGGAATGAGTGATATACTAAATTCTTGGAAACCTAGAAGCTTAGTTTGTCTCAAAGATATAAGTACACATATGCACTCCTCTGTTATATGACATACATAATGAACTGCTGTCAGAGGACCTGTCATCACGCCTGACATGTGTTTTAGTAAATACTGGTAATTCCTATGAAGTAACAATTCTGGAGTTTCTTTTCTAAGAACTCTGCATTGTGTTAATTCCTGTGATTCCACATTGAAATGTATTAAATAATTGACAACTAGAAGTTACAATTTCCCTTGTCAGACTGGTCAGCCCCCACCAGGGGCGGACACTGACAGCTTGGGGCCCCTGTGCTAGAAATGTGTCTGGGCCCCCTTCCTTTTATGGCGACAAAGCTACATATATATATATATATATATATATATATATAATATAGTCACACATGTAAATATATATCATAGTCTCCTTTATTATGTATATTGCTGTCCCTTTTACAGTGCCCTCTCTTGTTATGTACAGTACCGTCCCTTACATATTGGATTATATAGAACCCTGTTTTTTATTACATACCGTCCTCTCTTGTTAGCTGTATAATGCAATGATGGCTGATGGAGCATGGGAAAGCTTCCTTTCTAATGGAGGAGCTGATGGACTGGTAATCTGGTCTCCGGCTCCTCGATCAGCAGTCATTTTATATCTAACAAGAGAGGGGACTATGTAATAAAAGAGGGCGTTGTGAATAACAAAATTAGCAAGAATACTCTATGTAAGAGACAGCACTATACATAACATCAGAGGAAGCTATATGGGACGGCACCATATATAACTAGAGAGGATGGTACGTAATAAGGGACGGTGTTATACATAATAAAAGAGGAAACTATGTAACTAAGGATGGTGTTATACAGAATTAGTGAGTACACTATATAAGGGACTGTGTTAGACATAATAAGTGATAATGTCTTCCTCCGCCTCCCCCTGTTCCTAAGGCCATTATAAGTCCCCCTTCTTCCCATCCCAATCCCCCACACCCCTCATTGTCCTCCTCCCCCCACATCCCATTATTGTCCTCTTCCCCACCCATCATTGCCCTCTTTACCACCTCCATCATTGCCTTCTACCCCACCATCTTTGCTTTCTCCCCTGCCACCCCATCACTGCCCATTCCACCACCTCCATCATTTCCTCCTCCCGATCCACCCCCATTATTGCCCTTTCTACCACCACCATCATTGCATTCTCTCCCCACCACCCCATCATTGCCTTCTCCCCTATCATCCATCATTGCCTTCTCCATCACCCCGTCATTGCCTGCTCCCCATCACCCCATCATAGCCTTCTCCCCATCTACCCCCATCATTGCCTTTTCCCCATCACTCCATCATTGCCTTCTCCCATCACCCCTATCATTGCCTTTTCCCCATCACCCCATCATTGCCTTTTCCCCATCACCCCATCATTGCTTTTTCCCCATCACCCATCATTGATTTTCCCCATTATTGCTTTTTCCCATCACCCCATCATTGCTTTTCCCCATCACCCCATCATTGCCTTTTCCCATCATTGCCTTTTCCCCATCATTGCTTTTTCTCCATCACCCCATCATTGCTTTTTCCCCATCACCCCATCATTGCTTTTTCCCCACCATTGCTTTTTCCATCATTGCTTTTTCCCCATCATCCCATCATTGCTTTTTCCCCTTCACCCATCATTGCTTTTTCCCCATCACCCATCATTTATTTTTCCCCATCACCCCATCATTGCTTTTTCCCCATCACCCCATCATTGCTTTTTCCCCATCATTGCTTTTTCCCCATCATCCCATCATTGCTTTTTCCCCTTCACCCCATCATTGCTTTTTCCCCATCACTCCATCATTTCTTTTTCCCCATCACCCCATCATTGCTTTTTCCCCATCACCCCATCATTGCTTTTTCCCCATCACCCCATCATTGCTTTTTCCCCATCACCACATCATTGCTTTTTCCCCATCATTGCTTTTCCCCCATCATTGCCTTCTTCCCGTCATTCCCCTCTCCTCCACCTACACACACGCACGCACGCACACACCACCACTCATCTCTACACACACACACACCACCTCTTTCCTGTCCGCAGCATCACCGGCGCCCGCGCTTCCTCGCTGACACAGCCAGCCGCTGAATGATGACGTCATCCAGCGCCACTGCTCTGTGTCAGAGACAGGAAGTGCGGGCCGGGCAGGAAGCAGGACGGATCCTTGCAGCTCCGCGCCTGCTTATTTTCTCTTGCAGGCAGCGGAGCTGCTGGGATCGCGCCCTGCCTGCCGCACATGAGGGCAATCTGGCCAGGGGCCCCCGGAGCCTCGGGCCCGGAGAAACCGGCCAGATTGCCCTCATTATTAGCCGCCCTGCAGGGGCCCCCCGGAGCCTCTGGGCCCCGGTTGAACCAGCGGTATGTCTGCCCATGCAGGGGGCCGCACAAGCCTGTGGCAGGGGCCGCACGGGCCTGTGGGAGCCTGTGGCATGGGGCCGCATGGGCCTGTGACAGGGGGCCGCACGGACAACTTATGGGCTCTTAAAAAGGGGAAGAATTGCAGAGATTAGTGACAGGAATGTCATATATGTACTTTTTTAATCATAAAGGACAAAAATTATGCATTAATGCAACCAAAGCGTCTTGTAATTGCCACCCAGACGTGCCGTCCACTTTTGGACAGATGATAAATCATTCGGGGAAGGTTCACAATCTCAAGCTAAAGGTTCTGGATTGTGGAGATGGAGAGACCCCAACAATTCTCTTTTTTGCCGAGAGCGATCTGAAGCCAGGGACAGAACTGTTTTTTGATTACGGAGTCCAAAGAAATGATTTTGGAGAAGGGGGGGATTGTTCATGGCTTGACACGTAATATTTTTCATGGGCTCTATTCATGCATCTGATCCACTGTTCTTTGTGTGTACTGTATATACTTTATATATTAGTATTATGTGTGGGCAAAGGAATAGTTAACAGTTATATTGTTATTTTTTTCTATAATAAACTTGCTATTTAACTGTTTAAGTGTTTGTACTAGCGCTTAGATACAGGAAAGATGTATATCTTTGTGCTGTGTTAAGGCACTGTCACACTTAGCAATCGCACTAGCGATCACGACAACGACACGACCTGGTGAGATTGCTAGCGCGATCGCTATGTGGTCGCTAGTTAGCTTCCAAACATAAAGATCTCATCAGAGATCAGCGATCTGTATAACGACATCTGTGGTCGTTGGGAAAACCTAGTCCCACCTGCGACGCTGGTGAAGTCGTTCATAAAGGGTGTCACACTCAGCGATTCAGGCTCACCAGCGGGACACCAAAGACCAAAAAACGGCTCAGAACGTTCATAAGCGATCAGCGACATCGCAGCGACGGCCACATCGCCGCTACATGTCACACACAGCTGCGTCGCTAACGAGATCGCTACTGCGTCATAAAATCGGTGACTCTTTAGCGATCTCGCTTAGTGTGACAGTACCTTTAGCCAGTACATAGAAAAATATTCAGAATTAAGAGTCCTCAGTGGTTGATACCTTTCAATGGCTAACTGATAAGATGGTAACAAATTGCAAGCTTTCCAGGCTGCTCAGGAGTCTTTATCAGACACAAAATCTGAAGAATCACATATTTATACACAACACAGCACAGAAAGAAATAATGCAATAGATAAGACAAGTGACATTAAGCTGAACTATGATTATAGGAAAGGGATGCACAGTTGTGGCCATAAATTTTGGTACAGTTCATAGATAAAGAGCATGGGCGTACCCACCGTGGGGCAGGGGGGGGGGCAGCTGCCCCCCCTAGAAGCAGGGGGGCGCACAGTGAAAGAACTGGCCCCACCGACAATGAACTGACAGTTCATTGTCGGCGGGCGGCGGGCCCTTTAATCGCGGCGGGCGGAATGTGCAGAGTGAGGAAGGCCTTTCGCGCCCTGATGACGTTTACGCCGCCTGTGCCAGGAGAAAGACGGAGTCCAGAGCGCGCTTCTGCAGAGCAGCGGGGGGGATAGGTGAGTACTGGTATTTTTTTTTTTTTTAACGCCGGGCCTGGCCTATGGGGGATTCTGCTGGCTACGGGGGATTATGCTGCCTATTGGGGCATATGCTGCTTATGAGGGATTATGCTGCCTATGGGGGATTATGCTGGCTATTGGGGATTATGCTGGCTATGGGGATTATGCTGCCTATTGGGGATTATGCTGGCTATGGGGGATTATGCTTGCTTTGGGGGACTATGCTGCCTATCAGGGACTATGCTGGCTATGGGGGATTATGCTGGCTATGGGGGATTATGCTGCCTATTGGGGATTATGCTGGCTATGGGGGATTATGCTGCCTATGGGGGATTATGCTGGCTATTGGGGATTATGCTGGCTATGGGGGATTATGCTGGCTATTAGGGATTATGCTGGCTATGGGGGACTATGCTGCCTATCAGGGACTATGCTGGCTATGGGGGATTATGCTGCCTATTGGGGACTATGCTGCTTATGGGGCCTATGCTGGCTATGGGGAATTCTGCTGGCTATGGGGGATTATGCTGCTTATTGGGGACTATGCTGCTTATGGGGGATTATGCTGCCTATGGGGGATTATGCTGCCTATGGGGGATTATACTGCCTATGGGGGATTATGCTGGCTATGGGGGACTATGCTGCCTATCGGGGACTATGCTGGCTATGGGGGATTATGCTGGCTATGGGGACCTGTGCTGCCTATTGGGGACCTATGCTGCCTATTGAGGACATATGCTGCCTATTGGGGACCTATGCTGCCTATTGAGGACATATGCTGCCTATTGGGGACCAATGCTGCCTATTGGGACATTTACCTGCCTATTGGGGACCAATGCTGCCTATTGGGGACATTTACCTGCCTATTAGGGACTCTCGCACCACACCAGTCTGAGCCTGAGCTAAAAGCGGAGTTGCGCCAATATGTGCACTGATGAGGATGAAATGATATGGATTGGCAAGGCTGCAGTGATGGGCAGTGCAGGCTGTATGTCTCTGTGTGGGCAGTTTTATTGCTGGTATATTGTTTTTGTAGCGCTGTATATATATTGGTATTTTACTAATAGCAATTTGGAATCCTTAGGAAATAATGATATCAAGAAAGAGAAAAATTGCTTCACTTGTGACAAATATGGAACCGAACATTGACCATCTCATTAGCCAAAAGCAGGCCCATAGTTCCCATTGAAATACCAGTAAGTTTGTTGATTTTTAACTTTACTTGTTCTTTATTTTAAGTATTGTATTTGTTCCTGTTTTGTTTTTTTTTTACTTCAAAATAAGAGTGTAGTATATGGTATATACAGGGTCATACACATCGTGTGCGGTATATAGAGTGTAGTATAATGGTTTTATACAGGTCATACACATCGTGTTGCGGTATATTGAGTGTAGTTGATGGTGTATACAGGGTATACACATCGTGTGCGGTATAAGTGTAGTATATGTGTTATACAGGGTCATACACATCGTGTGCGGTATATAAGTGTATATACACTGCTGTATTATACTTTTCATATACAGGTTATAATGCCTCTTATTCTTTGTATAGAGGTTAGTGTGCCATGATATAATATATGGTATATACAGCGTAGTGTCGCATACACTGCTGTATTATACAATATACAACAGTTCTAATGCTCCATACCTAATATGCAGCATAATGTACAGTGTATATGATGTAACCTGTATAAGATGTGACATTGGCTTGCGCCCCCCCCCCCCCTTAGTTTTGATCCTGAGTAGCCCATGATAAGGAGTGTGACAGTTTTATTGGTTCTGTGTTGTGATGCCCCCACAAGGTCTGAGGAGAAAATTCCTTAATTGATGTAAAAAGACATAAATCCATGCAACACATTCATTGCTGCTCTGAGTGTGTCAAAGGTCGTCATAAGTTTATACTCTCAGACTCTTCTGTCTCTCTGAGATTTGAAGTTACCATTCAATACAACTTCACATCCATGGTGCAGTGATCAGGCATATAAAACTGTATGCCAGCATATGGCATCTACATAGCACAGTCTTTGCAGAGCATTAACTCTTTCACCGTCAACAGATGAGGGGTAATGGGAATATTTAAAGGCTGGGTGCCTGATGGTCACCTGACACACACAGCAGCAGCTCAACTGACTGAGGAGCCACAGAAGTTAACCCTTAATAGGCAAAATGAATTAACTCCATTTAACTATTGTAATTCACAAAGACTGCAGAGCAATTCAGACTGACAGCCCTACAATCTTCTCTCTGTAATATGTGCCCACTGTGTATAGTTTTTTGTGCTGCGTTTTTCCAGCCTCGAAAACACAGATGTTTCAAGATCGCACCCACGCATTTGTGGTGCTTTTTTTTTTTTTTTTTTTAATCAGATAAATTTTTATTAACAAAATTCAAACCAACAACCTCAATATTATCAAATCCAACAAGGTCACATATTTTCAAATTACTGCTCTTCCCCTCCCTCTCCTCCCTCCATTTATATATATGAAAAGCAAGTGATCAAGAATACAGCCTTCATTCGGGATCATATTCTCTCCACCCATGGTTTCCACAATGTCTCAAATGTTTTTTCCCTCTTTCTTTTAACATAAATACCCTTTTCTATGTTTACAATAAAGTCAGATTGTCTAAAAAATTCCTGTAGCGTCAGCGGTTCTTCATTTATCCAATGTTTGGCAATCATGCGATATATAATAATCTAGCTATTGCCATCTTATATTTATTTTGAAACTGAATCTCCTCCACATATCCCAAGGAACACACCACAGGGCCCCTCTCAATTCTACAGTTATACACTCTCTCAACAGTGTTAACAACTGTCATCCATTATGGGTTCAGTTTGGGGCATTGCCATAACATATGGAGGATCCCAACCCCGTCAGCCTGACATCGTGGACACTCAGAAGTCTGTCTCAGTCCAGCCCTATATTCTCTATGGAGCACATATATTTGTGAGAGTCTACCTGGCTCACTCAGTGAGGCTATGTGCACACGTAGCGGAATTGCCGCTGAAATTTCTGCGGCAATCCCGCACCTCCCTGCCACGGGAAATACGCATTTTTTTTGTATGCGTATTCCCGCCAGAAACTAGCGTTTTGCAAGCGTAATTAGCTTGCAGAATGCTAGCGTTTTTCAAGCGATCTGTAGCATCGCTTGGAAAACTGATTGACAGGTTGGTCACACGAGTCAAACAACGTGTTTGACAAGTGTGACCAACTTTTTACTATTGATGCCGCCTATGTCGCATCAATAGTAAAAAGATCTAATGTTAAAAATAATAAAAAAAAATTAAAATCGTACTATACTCACCTTCCGGCGGCCCCTGCAGCCTTCCCGCCTCTCAGCGACACTCCTTGCCAAACCCGTTCCCATGCGTCCTTAGCGACAATGACCCCAGATGACGTAGCATCACTCGAGACCGCTACATCATCTGGGTCATTGTTGCAAAGGACGCCTGGGAACAGGATTGGCCGAGAGCGTCGCTGAGAGGCCGGAAAGCTGCGGGGGCGCCGGAAGGTGAGAATATCTCTATTTTTTATTTTAATTATTATTTTAACAGGGATATGGTACCCAGGGCCTGGAGGAGACTCTCCTCTCCTTCAGACCCTGGGTACCATCCGCACTTGAACCTCTTACTTTGCTCATGGTGGGCATAGCCACATGCGGAAAGTAAGCGGTTCAATGCATTCCTATGGCGGCAGAATCGCCGTGATTCCGCAAAAAGAATGAGCATGCTGCGTATTTTTCTGCAATGTGATTTGCCCACGGAAAAACACGCAGCATGTGCACAGCATTGCGGAATCCCATAGGATATAATGAGTTGCGTTGGGTAAGCGCTTTTGGCCCGTTTGCACAGCGTTTTCGCTAACAATCCGGAACGTGTGCACATAGTCTGATAGTTGGGGTATGTATTCCATAATGACCTCCCATTTATCCTCCACTATCCTCCCCAACTCTTCCTCACACTTCTCTTTTGCTTTAATCAGGTAATTACTTAAAAAGGTATACATTAAATCCTTATAAATATCCGACACTATCCCTTTTGTTTCCCCCTCTCCACAAACATAGTCCACCAGTATGTCTTTTTGGATCTCCATATTAACCGTCTTGCTCTGTGTTACGTAGGCATGACTAAGCTGTCTATACTGGAATCGACAAACCTCCGGTAGCTCATAGTCCTCCTGTAATTTTTCAAAAGGCACTAGTCCTCGCGTGTCCTGTACCTAAACCATGTACTGTATTCCCAGTCTCTTCCAATTTTTGAATTCCCCCATTTTGTCAAACTCCAGAAGTGCTTCATTTTGCCATATAGGGTAAAAATTTGTCAAGTGCTCCACTCCCCTAATATTTTTAATTGCCTCCCAAACCTTATGTATCAGTTCCAGAGTGGGGTATAACAATCCCATTTTCCTAAAGCTAACTACCTCCAGCCCCTGAACCAATGGGTCTCTCCCCAGCAACCGAGCCAACATGTTTTGTACTGAACCAGTGCCAGCCATCTCCCTCCAACCCCTCATCTGCTGACCTGGAGCTGCTAGATAATAAATCCACGGGATCGGGAGCGCCAGCTCCCCCCCCATCCTTGGGCCTCTGCAGTATTTCCAGTCTAATCCTCAGCTGTTTTTTCCCCCACACAAGATCCGTAAATATAGAATTAATGGAACAGAACCATCTTTTGGGCAATCATATAGGGACATTATGCAGCACGTATAACACCTGAGGCATCAGAATCATCTTGATCAAATTTGTTCTTCCCACCATTGAAAGATGTAATTTACACCACGCCCCTACTTTACTCCTGAACTTAGCCAGCAGTGGAATCAAGTTCAGGTCCACATAGCTCGAGAGCGGAAGTGACACCTGAATGCCCAGGTATTTAAACTGTTGCACAACTGCCAACCTACTACCCTCCCCCGTTATCAGATCATCACTACTTCCATCCACCGCTAGAACATTGGATTTCTCCCAATTAATTTCTAATCCCGATATAGTCCCAAATGTCTTAAGAATATTCATCACTCCCAGCAACGAGTCCCCAGGGTCCTCCAAGAAAAGCAACACATCATCTGCGTACAGGGCTATTTTTTCCTCTATTGGTCCATATTTAAACCCCCTGACTGAGACCGCTTTCCTAATTGTCTGCGCCAGGGCTCCACTGCCAACGCAAAACGCAGCGGAGACAGCAGACACCCCCGCCTGGTCCCCCTATGGAGAGAGAATATTCGAGACATTTGCCAGTTAACTCTAACTTTGGCAGTTGGGGATGTGTACAGCAGCCATATCCACGATATGAAAGTCGGCCCAAATCCAAAACATCCCAACACCTTCCAAAGATAATGCTATTCAATATTGTTGAACGCTTTACGCGCAATGGTGCATTTTTTTTTAAGCGCTGCATTTTCCAGCTGATTAGAATGGCTGTCAACTGGAAAACGCAGCCCAAAAAAAGACAAGATAATTGCAGGGACATTAAAAAAAACGCAGGCTATTTCTGCAACAAAAAAAAGCACAGTGGGCACAAACAAAAACTGGCTAATGTCTCACAGACTAACTCTTGAATCACCCCCCACCCCCATCTCTTTAGACTATATATACATGTATTTTTAATTACCCAAGTCAAGGATGAAGGGGCCAGCCTTGACGCGTTATCATGGAGGCCGGAGAGCAGCGTTCCTCCCTAATTCTATTAGCGTTCATATCAGACTCAAGAGGGAATTGTCCAACAACAGCACAGTCTCTGATGTAAGGTTACATTACTGAGGGGGATGCAGAGGACTATGGGGGTCTGTGGCAGGGGGCCGCACGGCCTGTGGCAGGGGGCCGCACGGAGAACTTATGGACTCTAAAAAGGGGAAGAATTGCAGAGATTAGTGACAGGAATGTCATATATGTACTTTTTTAAACATAAAGGACAAAAATTATGTATTAATGCAACCAAAGCGCTTTGTGATTGCCACCCAGACATGAGGTCCGCACGGGCCTGTGGCAGGTGGGCCACACGGGCCTGTGGCAGGGGGCAGCAGAGTAAAGAGTAAGAGTTTCTCTGCGTGCAGCAGAGTAAAGATCTTCTACAGTATAGACTGATAAATGAAAGGACTGGATAAAATCTTCTCACCTTCCCACCTCTTTGGTTTTAATTGTATGTGGATGAAAGTAGAAAAAATGGCCAGTGTAGCACTAATAAACGAGCACTTATGTTTCGCACGGGCCTGTGGCAGGGGGCCGCACGGGCCTGTGGGAGCCTGTGGCACAGGGCCGCAGGGGCATGTGGGAGCCTGTGGCAGGGGGCCACAGCGGCCTGTGGGTGTCTGTGGCATGGGGTCGCAGGGGCCTGTGGGAGCCTGTGGCAGGCCGCAGTGTTGATGCTTTGCTTCTTCCCTTGTCTTCAGATAGGATTGCTGAAGCAGATTTGCTCCAAGATCCATCAGTTGAAAATGCATCCGAAGATGAGCTGGAGACAATGGATTTGCCTATACTAGATAACTTAGGTGTAAAACAACGAAACAAAACCGAAATGGTGTCCAAAATAAGCAAATTTATTTAGAAAATATAAAAGACAATGAAGGGGGAGGGGCAGGAAACCAATGCCTAGATTAGGGCAGAAACCAGGGGCCACTGAAATAAATCAGTAAGGACAAAATCTAAACAGTATTTCAAATTTGCATATAGGCATAAACATGCAGTACATGAGTTACAAGTAAAGTGCATATGCATCAAATAATATATATATATATATATATATATATATATATATATATATATATGTGCACAGAAAGGTATGTGCAAAATAATATAAGAAAGTGACAATAAGGTGCAAGTGCATACCATTCAATATCAGTGCATCAATGGTTTGTCACACATAATAGGGGACCAAATAGGTCTAATGAATCCTTGTTAGGCATCATAAAAAAGATAAATACTGCATAGTGAAGCAATTAATTAACACAAGTAAATCACAGAGTGCTAATACCTCATGTGCTGATTGGCGTCCCCTGGATGCGCCCACCCCAACGCGCGTTTCAGCGTTGCCTTTGTCAGGGTGCGTTTCGGCGTTGCCTTCGGAATAGCTGTCTTATTGACACCTGTTCATTACTAAGCCGGGCTTAATGTCACCTTACAATAGAAAGGTGACATTAACCCCTTATTAACCCCACTTGCCACCACTACAGGGCAAGTGGGAAGAACCTGACAAAGCTCCAGAATAGGCGCATCTAATAGATGCGCTTTTTCTGGGCAGCTGCGGGCTGCTGTTTTTAGGCTGGGGGCCCATATTCATGGCCCCTTACCAGCCTGAGAATAGCAGCCTGCACCTGTATAGTTTTGCCAGGTTGGTTCAAAAAATAAGGGGGATCCCATGTCGGTTTTTCATTTATTCTCCTTGCTTGCTGAGCAGGGAGAATAATGACAGCCGACTTCAGCACCACAAACAGGGGGACAGCAGCTTACAGTAGCCGCTTCTTCCCCGGCGGCCATCCGTGCGCTTGGAGGACAGTGTGAACTGTTCTCCGTGTGCACGTGTGCGGCAGTTTTGCGGACCGTGCTGCCGGAGAAAAACGGACATGTCAGCGTGTTTTGCACACGTCCGTGAAAACACACTGACATAGACATAGAACAATTCATTTCAATGGGTCTACATGTGTCAGTGACTCCGGTACGTGAGAAAACTGTCACTACACTTACCTTAGACATGGACGTGTGAAAGAGGGCTTGGTCTGAGTGCGATCTGAGGTTTTGTCAGATTCCACTTGATTCGAAACTACGACTATGTGCACGAGCCCATGGGCAAGGATTTGCCTCAAGATAACACAGAAGTACTATACAGCTTGTGTCTGTTGTCTCCTTAGCTGCGTTTCTTCAGATGTATGTAGCAGAGCTGATCTTGTGTGATATTGGAAAATGGCATATGTAGAAAATAGGATTTTCCATTTGTGTGTTTGTTAGAGGCAGTAGAGCAAAGCTTGTCAGATGTAGCAGAGCTAAGTTTGTCATATTCAAATCTGTTACATGTGTATTGTAGATAGATATGTTTGTTAGTGAGGTCAGTAACATTTCTGCCATCTTCCTGTTTTTGCCTCAGTACTGTCACCTACCTCTTCCATTTGTCCCCCTAATGACATAATCTCCTCTCAATCCCACTTTCCTGCTCTCCAGGTGTGAATTTCCTCAATGTCTTCTACTCCCTATTAAGCCCCCGTCACACACAGCGATCTCGCTAGCGAAATCGCTGCTGAGTCACTAGTTTTGTGACGCAACAGCGATCTGCCCAGTGATATCGCTGTGTGTGACATTCAGCGACGATCAGCCCCCTGCTGGGTATCGCTGATCGTCGCTGAATGTCCTGGACATTTTTTTGATCATTGGTCTCCCGCTGGCCAGCACGCATCGCTGCATGTGGCAGGCAGCAGACCAGCGATCAGCTGGTAACCAAGGTACACATCGGGTTTCCAGGCGCCGCGCAGCGCCTGGAAACCCGATGTGTACCTTGGTTACCAGCTCCCTGCACCAGCGACACACCAGCGTTCCTGACAAGTGCATATCGTTGTCGTGATCGCTGGTGTGTCGCTATGTGTGACGGGGCCCTTACCCTTTCTCCATTACTATTGTGTCTTATCTCTGCTTGCTGTGAATTCAGGCCTATCAGAGAGCTGTGGGGCTGTGTGTGAGTGGCAGAGGTGGTGAGAGGAACAGATAAGGAGAAGGAGGCAGTGCACAAGCAGAGCAATGTGTCAGGAGGAAGGGATGTCTGCTCAGGGCCCGCCTTCATCTAGAGTAACAGGACGGACAAGCAGTGAATTAAGGCCTCATTCCTACATCAGTTTTTTGCCATCAGTCACAATCCATCGTTTTTTGAAAAAAACGGATCCGGCGACTGATGCTACAACATCCGTTTTTTTCTCATAGACTTGTATTAGCGACGGATGGCCGCACGTTTCATCCGTCGTTCGACGAATCCGTCGGAAATTTTGTGTCCGGCGGCCGGAGATGACGCACAAAGGAACGTTTTTTTGTCTCCGTCGCTGTCCGTCGTTTGTTATAATGGAAGCCTATGGGCGCAGGATCCGTCAAATGACGGATTCCGGCAACGGATCCGTTTTTTTTAACTGAGCATGCGCCTGACAGGTTAAAACACAAACAAAACAATAGATATATACACATAGAATACATATATATATATATATAAATATATATATATATATATACACATGTCATTGAGACACATATATATATATATATATGTATATATATATATATATATATATATTTATAGTTCATAGAGTTCTACATAACATAATAGCTGCTAAATCAATTGCCGGCTTCAGTAAAATCATTACCAAACCCGACATGATATGACACATGGTTTACATATAGTAAACCATGTCATATCAAAACAATTTATATGTCAGTGTATAATCAATTTAGTAGTTTGTGTTAGGAAAAATTTGGAAGTCTAGGGGTTAAATTTCAGGCTATAATCGCGGAAAAAAATAGCATGGGCTCCCGCCCAATTTTCTCCGCCAGAGAGGGAAAGCCAGTGGCTGAGGACAGATATTCATAGAACTGAGAGGGACCATTGTTTTTGCGCCACTCTGGCTACAAACATCTGGCCCCAGCCACCCCAGAAAAGGCACATCTATTAGATGCGCCTTTTCTGGCACTTAGCCTCTCTATTCCCATTGCCTTTAGCTGTGGCTCATGGGTTAATAAGGGGTTAATGTCAGCTTACTATTGAAAGGTGACATTAATCCGGGTTAATAACGGAGAGGTGTCAATAAGACAACTATCCATTATTAATCCTATAGTAGTAAAGGGTTAAAAAATACACACACACATTAATTAATTAAAAATTATTTTAATGAAATAATTACACAAAGTTTTAGACCAAATTTATTATTCTGCCAATCCATCTGAATCCCTTGTTCTCCTGTAAAAAGATAATAAAATAAAAAAGCAACAATATCCATACCTCTCCGCTGTTCAGTCAGGTCCCCCACTGCAATCCATCACAAAGGGTTAACTAGATTACAACCGGGACCAATGCTAATGCTACCGGCCGGGCTGTAAACCACTGCAGAATGAATGAAATCATGTCTGCGCAGATGCCCCGGCTGACGGAGATTAACTCAGGAGCGTGGGAAAGTTTCTGAACTTTTTCCCACATTATCGAGTTCACTTCAGGTCAGCCGGGGACTCCGCGCAGCCTCACTGACGTCAGCAGTAATCTCCCAGAAGTCCGTGTTAAGGCCCCGTTACACGCTACGATATCGTGAACGGTATAGTTGCTACGTCACCGGTTTGGTGACGTTGCAGCGATGTCGAAACGACATTGTTGCGTGTGACATGTAGTAACGATCAACGATCAGTCAGCTGATCGTTAATCGTTGCAGAATGTACTGGAACATAAATCTATCGTTGGTCTCCCGCTTTGCAGCACACATCGCTGTTATGTTTCGGTAGCTGAGGAGTGCAGGTAAAAAAGGCAATACACCAGAGCAGTTGGAATCTATGGGATTGCAGTACCCTGACTAACCACCACAACTAGAGGCAGCCGTGGAGCGTTCCTACGTTGGTCCTAGACGCCTCGTCACAGCCTGAGAAACTAACTACACCTAAAGATAGAAATAGGAAAGCTATCTGCCCCGGAGCAGAACCCCAAAGATAATAGAAGGCCCCCAAACATGTAATGGCGGTTAGACAAGAGGAAATACTGACACAGAAAGAAAATAGAATGAGCAAACGCTGGGGCCCAAACTATCTAAATAGAAAAGGACAGGAAGGGTACTTACTGCAATCCCAGAAAACCCTGAAAAACACCAACTCTACTAATTTCAAAATCACCTGAGATCACACGACCTCTACCACCTAAATTAGCTCTCTGGTGTAACAAAATCAAAACAGCAGCCACTGAAAAAACTGGAAAAAGCAAAAGAACAAAACTCAGTGGCTGAACTAAACTGAGAAGGCAGAAGCCCCCGGAGGGGACCCAGAAGGCCCCAAAGAAGGCAGGCAAAATGCAAAAAAGCAACAACACAAAAGAAAAAAAAATTTTTATCGGTAGCAGGAGATGCAGACACGAACAGCAGTACAAGGGAAAAAATGGAAAAAAAAAATTCAGACCAGAAAAAATTTATCCCGGAACCCGATGGGAAAATACTCCCTTAAAAGACCCCTCAGTAACACCGATTCCCCGTCCCCACAAATTTTATATCCCGCTGTAAAACCACCAAGGGAGCCTCTGTCAGAATCACTCAAACCCATTTTACAAAAGTACCCCCCCCCTTTAGGGGGGTACCCAACCCTCATTTGGCAACAGGGCGGTCAGGTTTGGGTTCTATGATACGCACGGATAAGTCTCCTGATGGGGTGGGCCCCAAGAAACACCAAGAATTGCTTTGCCATAACCTCTCCATTTAACCAAAACGGAGTTTTTGTCTGAAAAAAAAGAATCCAATATTTTTCCCCCCAAACTCCAGATTTCCCTCAACCAAAACAGGGTCGGAGGCACAGCAGCAGGGGAAACCACGGTCAACAAAACCCCTTCAACAAAAAACTTTTGGAACCTTATGGGTCTTAAAATTTCCCTGGGAAAAAGCAAACGAAAAGAAACGGTTAAAATCCCATATCTTATAAGGTCCCAAAGAACCCCTTAAATTTAGGGAGCATCTCTAGGAATATTCTTTGAGGCCCAACAGACCAAGTCCCCCCTCAAACCGGGACCAACATCCCATGCCGGTTAGCAAACCCCTGGGCCTTCTCCTGAGAGAGGGGCAACCTCTCCATACCCGGCCCCAAATCTGTTCATCGCTCCCCAACAGAGTCAACACCTGGCGACAGAAGCCCCGTCTGTCCTGAAAAAAATCAGGGGAAACCCAAATTACGAAAAACGGGGACATCAAGTGGCAGAGCAGCCCCTTTATTAAAAGGGAAAAACGGGGAAAGGCAAAAAAAAGGACCCGTTCCTGATCCAGACACAAAGCTCTGTTTCCATGGCTGTTTGTTTCCAGTTGACCAGGTTGGGA
>JARQOD010000005.1:304202754-304252654 GCA_033576555.1 Oophaga sylvatica
TGGGCAGCGTTTATTCGCATCCCCCCACGCACTTTTTTTATTTCCTGTACGTCGATTTGCCGCGTTTGCGCTTTGAAAAAGGCCCTCGCGCGTGCGCATTGTGCTTTTCCCAACAGTGGGCAAAGCATAAAATCATTACTGTGCATGCGCAGTAATGATTTGCTACTTTGCCCACTGTTGGGCAAAGCACACTTCGCACGCGCGAGGGCCCTGTTTCAACACGCAAGTGCGGACACTGTACGCTGTCTGTGATATTCACAGACGAAGATACGTGAGACCAGCCGAGGAGAGGGGGAGAGATGCGAATAACCGCCGCCCATCGGACCGGACCGCAAGTATTTGTATACAGAAATACAAAATTTACAAAGGTATTTTGCCATGAAAACTTGGGTGTCAGGATATACAGTTAGGTCCATAAATATTTGGACAGAGACAACATTTATCTAATTTTGGTTCTAGACATTACCACAATGAATTTGAAACAAAACAAATCAGATGCAGTTGAAGTTCAGACTTTCAGCTTTCATTTGAGGGTATCCACATTAAAATTGGATGAAGGGTTTAGGAGTTTCAGCTCATTAACATGTGCCACCCTGTTTTTAAAGGGACCAAAAGTAATTGGACAATTGACTCCAAGGCTATTTCATGGACAGGTGTGGGCAATCCCTTCATTATATCATTCTCAATTAAGCAGATAAAAGGGCTGGTGTTGATTTGAGGTGTGGTGTTTGCATTTGGAAGGTTTAGCTGTGAAGGAAACATGCGGTCAAAGGAGCTCTCCATGCAGGTGAAACAATCTATCCTTAAGCTGCAAAAAACAGAAAAAACCCATCCGAGAAATTGCTACAACTTTAGGAGTGGCAAAATCTACAGTTTGGTACATTCTGAGAAAGAAAGAAAGCACTGGTGAACTCATCAATGCAAAAAGACCTTGGCGCCCACGGAAGATAACAGTGGTGGATGATCGCAGAATACTCTCCATGGTGAAGAGAAACCCCTTCACAACAGCCAACCAAGTGAACAACACTCTCCAGGAGGTAGGCGTATCAATATCCAAATCTACCATAAAGAGAAGACTGCATGAAATTAAATACAGAGGGTTCACTGCACGGTGCAAGCCACTCATAAGAATCAAGAATAAAAAGGCTAGGCTGGACTTTGCTAAAAAACATCTAAAAAAGCCAGCACAGTTCTGGAAGAACATTCTTTGGACAGATGAAACCAAGATCAACCTATACTAGAATGATGGAAAGAGAAAAGTATGGCGAAGGCGTGGTACAGCTCATGATCCAAAGCATACCACATCATCTGTAAAACATGGCGGAAGCAGTGTGATGGCTTGGGCATGCATGGCTGCCAGTGGCACTGGGTCACTAGTGTTTATTGATGATGTGACACAGGACAGAAACAGCCGAATGAATTCTGAGGTATTCAGAGCCATACTGTGTGCTCAGATCCAGCCAAATGCAGCCAAACTGATTGGTCGTCGTTTCATACTACAGATGGACAATGACCCAAAACATAAAGCCAAAGCAACCCAGAAGTTTATTAAAGCAAACAAGTGGAATATTCTTGAATGGCCAAGTCAGTCACCTGATCTCAACCCAATTGAACATGCATTTCACTTGTTAAAGACTAAACTTCAGACAGAAAGGCCCACAAACAAACAACAACTGAAAACCACCGCGGTGAAGGCCTGGCAGAGCATCAAAAAGAAGGAAACACAGTGTCTGGTGATGTCCATGAGTTCAAGACTTCAGGCAGTCATTGCTAACAAAGGGTTTTCAACCAAGTACTAGAAATGAACATTTTATTTACAATTATTTAATCTGTCCAATTACTTTTGGTCCCTTTAAAAACAGGGTGGCACATGTTAAGGAGCTGAAACTCCTAAACCCTTCATCCAATTTTAATGTGGATACCCTCAAATGAAAGCTGAAAGTCTGAACTTCAACTGCATCTGATTTGTTTTGTTTCAAATTCATTGTGGTAATGTCTAGAACCAAAATTAGATAAATGTTGTCTCTGTCCAAATATTTATGGACCTAACTGTATGATAGGTACCTATAGATTAGTTATGGGACGCTCTATTCAGTCTCATCTTTATCTGATATAGCAAAAATGGGGTGACAGATTCCCTTTAAGGAGTTGCCATACGCCCTGTTATTGCAAATAGAGGTCAAACAGTGGGGGGATCCTCCATATGGAATCCCCTTGTTTGAACCAGGACCAGTTGCTTTCTATGTCTCTATCCAGATTCTGCTAAAATTGAGACTAAACATCTCCAATAGCTCTTGTGACATTTGACCACTAAAGTTGAAGCCACCAAACGGATGTTCACCAAGCCTAATGGACTCCATAAACAGTGGATCGCTGTCGGCTGAACGACTGGCTTAGCTCTCCAAACTCCGCCATACACAGGAATACTCAGGCTGCTGACCTCTCCTGTGTTCTCTGCAAGAAAGTCGCTCCCTTACTCCTCTGACAACGGCTTATATTGTCGAGAACGAGAGGATCCGTACTCTGGGACTCAGACATGTTGCATCTTTATCTTGTAGTCTGGTGTCCCCCATACAATTTAGACTGTGCAAACACTGCTCTATAACATCCAGCCTATAAATCAGATGTCATATTGAACATGACTGGTTCCCTTTAAAGGTGTCCATATACCTTCAATAGCCTTCCCCCCAAACCCTTCGTACATATGTTGGCTGAGACCCGCATTTGTGTTCTCAGTGGGGAGAGGGCATACAGTACACAAAATCTCTTTTTTTAGACAGAACCTTCTCGTCAGATAGATGGAGGAGTGGTATACCATTAAAGGATTGTCCAGCCTTCAGGTCAAAGCCTTCAGTCTCTCTATGTGACTGCAGACTTGGGAATCCTTATAGTATGTGCCCTGTCAGGATTCTCCGAGTGCGGGCGGCACGTGACCGCAAATACGTGACTTGTATACTTGTGGTCACATGCCAACAAGACGTGCTTGGCCTCACTCAATACAAGTGAATCGAGGGAGGCCCGACACGTCTAGTTGGAATGTGGGCAGAAGTATTCAAATCGCATAGTTTCGGTCACATGACTACCCGGCACCAGAGAATCCTGATGGCACGCAGTGTGCGTATTATGTGGATTCACAAGTCTGCAATCAGATAAAGTGACTGCAGACTTGTACACCAAGCCTCGACAACCCCATTTAAAGATTAATTGGCCATTCCTTCTAAGAATATTACATAAAGGCAATTTGTCTCCAGTGCTGTTATGGAGCTTTGGGAGGTCCTTCAGTCACTATAGTTGCCACCTGTCCATTATTTGTCTAGTTCTCCTTTAGTTGCAATTTCTCTTCGATCAATAATGGAATTTTGGCATCATCCATTCACTGTAAAGGGATTTCATATCAGAAGAGTGATCCATACATCACTGCCACCATTAATGTATTAGACAGGGCGAGGTGATAATGTCACAGAGCTTATTTTGATTCACTGGCCAGTTGCATGCCATTACAATACCAACGTTTTTTTTCTGCTCAGTCCTACAAGCCATGTGACAATATCACTGTAAATGCAGTAGGGACTTTTTAGTCCTGTATTATATGGTCGGAATCCTTATATATTCCTACCCAAATAGAAAAATATTTAGACTTGAGAGTCCTCAGTGGTTGATACCTTTTAATGGCTAACTGAAAGATGGTAACAAATTGCAAGCTTTCGAGACTACTCCGGTCTCTTCATCAGCAAAGACTAAACAAAAACTGAAGAATCACATATATATTATATATATACACAAGGACACAGGAATAGTGCAATAGGTAAGACAAGTGACGTGAAGCAGAACTGTCATTATGGCATAATGACTATTCTGCTTCACGTCACTTGTCTTACCTATTGCACTATTCCTGTGTCCTCTTGTGTATAAATATGTGATTCTTCAGATGTTGTATTAGTCTTTGCCTGATGAAGAGACCTGAGTAGTCTCGAAAGCTTGCAATTTGTTACCATCTTTTCAGTTAGCCATTAAAAGGTATCAACACTGAGGACTCTCAAGTCTAAATATTTTTCTATCTACTGGCTAACACGGTACGAAGATACACATCTTTCCTATACCCAAATAGAGAAATGCAACTATAGATAAGTTGGCGACTTTGGGGCCACAGCATTAGGATTTCAGTGCTGTGCTGCTACTTGGCAGTGAATGTGGTCACAGTGCAACATACATGTCATCACGACAAAACAGTCACCAAAAATCCGAACCCTCTGGACTTTGTCATGATCCCGTTGCTGTGAAGTCCTGGCTTTCCTATGACTCCGGGTGACGAGGAGTGGGGGTGGGAGAGGCGTGTGTTGGTTTTCACTGTGTTCTCTGCTTATAATAAATGACTTGAACTCATTGGCTTTGAGAAGCCAGACTGTTGGAGGCTGATGCAATAGCTTCGGGTATGATATGTGGATTTGCGTAAGGAGTGTCCCTTTTGTGTCTACAATGTAAAATAATCGTTCTCCTGTAATCACATTTTTCTTACAGGTTTCCTTCATGTGCTTGTAAAACCAGCTCAGTAAATGGTCCCATTGTATCCCCTGTAAATTGTAGAATGAGAAAGGAAATGCCCGATCCCGAATGTTGTCTTAGTATATGTACAGAACACAAATAGCAAATCATAAGTGTGGTTTGCCAAGTGTCACAATCACCTGAAATACCGCACTAAAGCTGCACATTGTGAACATAGAGTTTATGCACAAGGCTCAAGTTTCCAAGTGTTTGCATTCGAAGTACACTCTACCAGATCCTGATCGTTTGGGACCGCAGACTCGCTCCAGAAATCCCAGCGTGAGAGCATTTCAGGTTCCTCTGGTGCAATGTTGAGGGCACTTATTTCTAGGACTCAGGTCTGCTTCAGTGTAGCCTAACCAGCAGGCCTTCTTCTTCGCATTGGTCCTCTTTTCCCTTTCTATAAATGGCTGGACCAAAATAGTTACTATGTGAAGTACAGAAGTGCTACTGTAAGTTTTTACAAAGTACCTGGCGAGCAGCAGCTTCCTGTGCGAAAGCGCAATGGACATGACTTGCTTTCCCTCCGTAATTTTTCCTTCCGACAAAACTGTGGGCAGCTTGTTCTTTTCAGGCAAGACATTTTCCTGGGTAAATAAGAGAGCAGAGTTCAACGTCAGGATTCTGATTCAAAGGGAAAAACAAAATCTTACAGTAAAATCTCTATGAAAGACCACCTCTTGGGATAGGTCCGATTTTCTGTGACAATTTTCGTACATTGAGAGCACCACCCTTTGAGAAGACCATTTTTAGGCAATTTTAGGTCATTTCTTCAAAGGTTTTATTGTATTTATTTAAAGGGATATTCTCATCATAGTAAGTGATGACATATCACTAGATATGGGTATATAGGTAGACGATGTCTGGGGCCACCACTGATTCTGAGAATGTAGAAGCCATAACTGAATCTTAGCAGAGGACGGGACTATTGTCCATTCTGGCCATGTCATCAACTCCACAATGGTAGAACGAGCAGTGTACCTTTCACTTTTTGCATCTACTTTATCGTTGTGTAAACTTACTCGGTACAGGGAAATGCCAGTCATAAAAGAGGAGCAAGCAGCATGAAGATAACTAAAAAAATATGTAGACCTTTCCGATGTATAGGAATTAAGGCCGCCTGTTAGTACATATTGGATATGTAGGCAGAAGCCCCCTGACATGTTGTTTTGCTGGGTAGGACAGTGTTTGCAGTGTAATGTGGGCCACAAATGGCGTTCTGTTAGCCACAGCAGAACACTATTAACAGGTCCACCACTTGTCAGTGAAATTTCATTTAACGCCCCATGGTGTCTCAACAGCTTGGTAATAATCACAAAGTGTGATGACAGAAAACTACAGTGTGTCAAAACAAAACTGGGAAAAGAAAAAAACATTTTACTGTGACATGCCAGCAAAAATGTCCCATAAGGCTACTTTCACACATCCTTTTTTGCCATTAGGCACGATCCGGCTTTTTTTTTTTTTTTTTTTAAAAAAAAAAAAGGATCTGTTTTTTTTCTCCCGCCGGATCCGTTTTTTTCTACCGCCGGATCCGTTTTTTTCTCATTGATTTGCATTAGCGCTGGATCGCGCCGCATGTCCTTCCGTTCCGTCCGTTTTTTTCTGGATCCGGCATAAATTTCAATTCCGGTGGCCAGAGAAGACGGGTGTAGGAACATTTTTTTGTTTCCGGCGCAAACACCTGACGGCGCCTGAAGCGGCGCATCAGGCTTGTTGGTACAATACAAGTGTGTGGGTGCCAGATCAGGCAAAGGACTGATCCGTCCGCCGGACTCCCGTTTTCTTTCTCTGCGCATGCCTGGAAGAAGGAGATCAATCTCTCTCTCTCTCTCTCTCTCTCTCGTTCATGACGGATCCGGCAAAAAACTTGATCCGTCGCATCAGTGTTTCCCAATCTGCACAGGATCCATCTTTTCCAAACTTGGACGGATTGTGCCGGATTGGAAAAAACGGATGTGTGAAAGTAGCCTAAGAGGGATATGTCACACACGAGACTATTATTCACCATGACTGTTTGCAGATGAATATTTTTGACACTTTCTTCAAAGCATTATTTACGTAGGTTTCTAGGTAGGTGACATAAGGGAATAGAAGCGTAACTACACCTCCGTACGGAACATTGGCACTGATGTCAGGCTATAGCTTATATTGGGATGTATTCACATGCTGCTGCTGTTTAGTTCCTCTGCAGCCGTTTTACACCCTGTATGGATAGCAATTGTTTTCTCTCCATTGGTACATTCTGATCAGAATGGCATCAGTTTTTCTCGGCGATGGAGAGGAAGAAAAAGTTTCTCCACCCTCCCCTTTCTGTCAGTCCGTTGTTTTTCACGGACCTATAGACTTGCATTCCTGTATTTAATCAAAAATGAAAATCGGACAGGTCTTTGATTTTTTTTTTTTTTTTTCCTCTGACCACATCAGTACGAGGATAATAATTGGGCATGTGCACAGCTCTATAGAATATCATGGGTAGCACTCGTCCAGTGTAATCGGTCATGTACACGAGCCCTAATTGTAACCTTAGGCCGGGGTCACACTTGTGAGTGCAATGCGAGAGACTCGCATCAATACCCGACACTTGGACCGGAGCGTTCAGCTGCATAGAAATACATGCAGCGCACACTCCGGTCCCGAGTGCCGGGTATTGAGGCGCGAGTCTCTCGCATTGCACTCGCAAGTGTGACCCCGGCTTTAGAGTTCACATGAGCGTCTTCCATATACTGACTGCCATGCCCGGACTTACCAGGGGATCTGCCAGCGTTCATCCCCATACAGGTTCCACATTCCCCATGAGTGAAGAATGTAAAGTGACCACTGATTGGCTCTCATTTTCATCTACCGATTCTCAGTGAAAGCCTTGTTCTATTGTTTTTTTTTTTTTTTTTTTATATACACAACAGATCTAAATTATGGAGGTGTTGCCCATAACATCCCATTCAATCGTTACTTTAACCCTGAGCTTGAGAAACAAACACTGTGAACTTTATTTATTTTTTGTAAATTTTTGCCATTTTTATCTGCTGTAATAGAAAAAGTATTTTTTATTATGCATTGCAAAAATCAATGTATATGAGACTGGTAAATGTTGCATTAATCTGTGATCGCATGTCCCTCTCATTTCATCACCCACAGTCCATGCCGGTTGTAATCCCTGTGCTTCCACTTAGTTGTCAGGTATTAGGCTCCATTGTGCTGCGCTGCATTATTCTAACCCAATTGGTTGCAATTCTTCTCATAGTGACCAATCTGGAAGGAATCAAGATCATTGTCACTTAGCAACCATGAGTCATCACATTGAATCAGATTATTGTGCCAGCCGCGGGCAAACCTTTTTATGGCAGCTGTCCAATATCTAAAAATACCGCCTTTACCAGTAATACTATGGACAGGCGTCAACCATATTTCCACCTGGCATGTCATATGTAATTATTAAGCTCTTTGTGATTTGAGATAATCTCTTTTAATAAATGCAAATTACTTTGTGCTATTGAATGTGATAATTACTTTAAGGCCGGGGTCACACTTGTAAGAAACTCACACGAGTCTCGCACCTCAATACTGGGCACTGCCGCCGGCACTCGGGACTGGAATGTGCGGCTGAATGTATTTCTATGCTGCTGAACGCTCCGGTCAGAGTGCCGGCGGCAGTGCCGGGTATTGAGGTGCGAGACTTGTGTGAGTTTCTCGCAAGTGTGACCCCGGCCTAAGAGAAAACGTTTTGGACAGTACAGCGAAAAGCAACTTCATTGTAAAAGTGCCATTGATTCTTCAGCTAATAAAGCGTCCTTTTCCTCAATAGTGTGTAAGCCGCCATAAATCCAATTTTGTATATTTTGCAAGAAATCTGATTTACAGTTCCGAATCAAATCCACTTACACACTTGGTTAAAATTGTTGGTACCCCTCGTTTAGTGACAGAAAAACCCACAGTGGTCACAGAAATAACTTGAATCTGACAAATTACAGCCTTATTAGATACTAAAGAAATCACAATATATGCCCACAAAATATGAATCTTATACCACATAATCTATATGTCGCACATTAGTGGTGATCAGAAATTAAAAGGACCCCACACAATGGTATAAAAATATACAAATGTTTTATTAATTGACAATGACGATACAACAAGAATTACATAAAATAATGAAAGGTACAAAAGCACAAAACCAAAGAGGGACATATAACCATGGTGGGATGAACCAACCACAGCAGATACCAGTACTTTACTAAATAGTAAATTTCCCTAGAGGAAAAGCCCTACTAATATATAATGGGTAACTAACCGCTAGTATACTTGACACTGTGAACAATTGGTTATAACTACCAATATGATAATGCTGTCATTACTGCGGTCATAGCAATGGCATCGTGCTGCTGTAAACAATCTGCACTACCATATCCCCAAAATAGTAAGGTATATAGAGGGCAATCACAAGCACTGAGAGTAGAAAACTAAAGGTGGTCAAAATGAACCTACCGCTAGTTCTGCTGGGATCCACCTGGACGTCCCTCTGCCCCGACGCGCGTTTCGCACTGCTTCTTCCTGGAGGCATGAAAGGGCAGGGGGACGTCCGGTTTAAATAAGGCCACGGCTAGCATAATAATCAAAGATGAAGTGAAAACCCCTGTGTTAACAAGGTGAAATCCAAAGTACGCACAATATTCATTAACACTGCAATGCTAAATTACTGCGCCTGCGTATTGGCTACGTAATCACTACTGGCCAATGAAAATGGTCCAACGAAAGCAAGCACGTGTCTACATACAGAAGGTCCTGTGGGCGCTTAGCCAAAAGGCATAACAGCGCATGCGTCTAATCACGTGGTGACGCCCGTCCAATGAGGAAATGAATGTCATCACGTGTTCCAAAGGTCCTGTAAGTATTAATACAGTACAATGATGCGCATGCGTAAGGAACCGCAATTTTTCTTCATAAATAGCCAAAATATAATGCCACAACAATAATTAAATTAAAAGTAGTTACCATTATTATAATGAAATATAAGTGCATGAATATATAGAAATGTTAAAAGGGTCCTGTACCTATGAAGGTATATATCGGCGCATGCGTGTGTCATAAGGTGCTGTTAGTTAATAAGAGAGAAGAAAGGCGGTCACGTGTCAAAAATGACAGATCCAATGAGGAATATATACATCCCCGACACGTATAGACCGCCTAAACGACTCTCAACAGCCCACATGACCCGCACGCGCACCATCCTTCAAAGTCAGGAACTAATTAATCCTCTTGCAGACCATAAATAATCCGAACCCTACATTAACCAATATACAATTATAATATATGTATATATATAGTGAATATTATAAGAAACCCCCAAATGTGAAAATAATATAAATGAATATAATATAATATTTCCTATTCGTGCAATAATCATAGAATAAATAATAAAATATATGAATATATCATTATAGGGTATATTGAAATGATAATAAATGTGGATAATACAATAATACTACCATAGCCATAAATTACGAATGAATAAGTGGGAACCCAAATATTATTAAGAAAAACAACCATAAACCACAATTGATATATAAATGATTAATGTATAGATTTGATTGTAGGGTCTTCTTGTTTCATCAGACATCTCCAGCAGCCTGACGACAAGAGGATGCATCTTCACCATCAAGGTAAGTGGCCAACCAATAACCGGACAAGAAGAATGAACTAAGAAAATATGTTGACAAGACAATATGTTGACAATATTTGACAAGACAATTAATGAGACATGAGAATATAATACCCTAAAAATACATGTTAAAAATATAGCATATATGCTTATTTTAACATGTATTTTTTAGGGTATTATATTCTCATGTCTCATTAATTGTCTTGTCAACATATTTTCTTAGTTCATTCTTCTTGTCCGGTTATTGGTTGGCCACTTACCTTGATGGTGAAGATGCATCCTCTTGTCGTCAGGCTGCTGGAGATGTCTGATGAAACAAGAAGACCCTACAATCAAATCTATACATTAATCATTTATATATCAATTGTGGTTTATGGTTGTTTTTCTTAATAATATTTGGGTTCCCACTTATTCATTCGTAATTTATGGCTATGGTAGTATTATTGTATTATCCACATTTATTATCATTTCAATATACCCTATAATGATATATTCATATATTTTATTATTATTTATTCTATGATTATTGCACGAATAGGAAATATTTATATTATATTCATTTATATTATTTTCACATTTGGGGGTTTCTTATAATATTCACTATATATATACATATATTATAATTGTATATTGGTTAATGTAGGGTTCGGATTATTTATGGTCTGCAAGAGGATTAATTAGTTCCTGACTTTGAAGGATGGTGCGCGTGCGGGTCATGTGGGCTGTTGAGAGTCGTTTAGGCGGTCTATACGTGTCGGGGATGTATATATTCCTCATTGGATCTGTCATTTTTGACACGTGACCGCCTTTCTTCTCTCTTATTAACTAACAGCACCTTATGACACACGCATGCGCCGATATATACCTTCATAGGTACAGGACCCTTTTAACATTTCTATATATTCATGCACTTATATTTCATTATAATAATGGTAACTACTTTTAATTTAATTATTGTTGTGGCATTATATTTTGGCTATTTATGAAGAAAAATTGCGGTTCCTTACGCATGCGCATCATTGTACTGTATTAATACTTACAGGACCTTTGGAACACGTGATGACATTCATTTCCTCATTGGACGGGCGTCCCACGTGATTAGACGCATGCGCTGTTATGCCTTTTGGCTAAGCGCCCACAGGACCTTCTGTATGTAGACACGTGCTTGCTTTCGTTGGACCATTTTCATTGGCCAGTAGTGATTACGTAGCCAATACGCAGGCGCAGTAATTTAGCATTGCAGTGTTAATGAATATTGTGCGTACTTTGGATTTCACCTTGTTAACACAGGGGTTTTCACTTCATCTTTGATTATTATGCTAGCCGTGGCCTTATTTAAACCGGACGTCCCCCTGCCCTTTCATGCCTCCAGGAAGAAGCAGTGCGAAACGCGCGTCGGGGCAGAGGGACGTCCAGGTGGATCCCAGCAGAACTAGCGGTAGGTTCATTTTGACCACCTTTAGTTTTCTACTCTCAGTGCTTGTGATTGCCCTCTATATACCTTACTATTTTGGGGATATGGTAGTGCAGATTGTTTACAGCAGCACGATGCCATTGCTATGACCGCAGTAATGACAGCATTATCATATTGGTAGTTATAACCAATTGTTCACAGTGTCAAGTATACTAGCGGTTAGTTACCCATTATATATTAGTAGGGCTTTTCCTCTAGGGAAATTTACTATTTAGTAAAGTACTGGTATCTGCTGTGGTTGGTTCATCCCACCATGGTTATATGTCCCTCTTTGGTTTTGTGCTTTTGTACCTTTCATTATTTTATGTAATTCTTGTTGTATCGTCATTGTCAATTAATAAAACATTTGTATATTTTTATACCATTGTGTGGGGTCCTTTTAATTTCTGATCACCACTAATGTGCGACTTATTAGATACTAGTCGAAGTCCTCTGAAACCGGCCTTTGATTAATATTTATCTTACATTGTTGGCTTACTAGCGTAATATGCTTTTTTTTGGTTTATTTAAACTGTTTTTGTAGTTTACTGTGATATCCCGCTTATGTGAAAGAATGGGGGCTCAATTAGAAGTTGTGCGGCGAGTGTTCTCTTTTGTCTGTTTTGTGTCGGTGTGTTTTTCTTTCTTATTGCAAAGCATTCTGCTTCGTTTTTTATGAGCTGGGCCTCTCCAGCCTTCTCCCAGCATTTCATGAGTTAAACAAATCCCTTTTTCTGCTGCCCTGGCTGAATTTCCATAGGCCGGCGTGCCATCCCTCCCTGTGTGCGATTGGCCATCAGCTGTGAGCTCGCCTCAGCTGACTAGAAGTTAATATAGGTCATCGGAGCAATGTGGAATTGACTGGCTGTCCTTCTTGGCGGAGCAGGCTTTGTTTAATCTGGAGCCACTCCAAGTCTTTCTCCATACTACCCTCCACTCGCAGCACATGCAACGTGACGGAAACAGGCCACATCAGGGCAAAGTGTGGCACGCTGATTCTGCCTCTATCTGGTGCGCTTGATGCAGCCCTCTAATTTGTGCCCCCCACTGTACACGTGAATGGGACGTATTTCGTGCACGTTGGAATAGCACCACGGTGTAAAAATAGCCAGTGTTTCTGTGCGAGACGTCACTGTACAACCCTTGGCTTGTCCTCAATTGCCCAGGCTGACGCTGCTTATGTACATGTGTCAGATTTTGCTATGGATTTTCCTTTGTTGACGGTTTTGTACAAATGGACTTTGACACAATTTCCTACTGACCCCTCTGGAGTAAGCCTTTTTTTTCTACATTTGTACATTTTGCATGTTTATTACTTTTTTTTTTGGCTTGCAGTTACTTCAGCTCTAAGACTAGTGATACACACCGATGTTACCTGTTTAAAGGGAAAAAATTGAATTTTGCATAGTTTGTGAAACCTAAAGGGGTGTTCCACTCCTCTTTTAAAGCACCACTCCAAGGTTTCTTTTTTATTCCAACGCTGGAGTGGCGTCACTAATCTAAGCTCCCTGCCCGGTTTTATATTTACCAGCTGTCGTCTTCTGTTATCAGCGCCACTCCAGTTAGTCTCCAGCAGTTTGTGACCTGCTGGATCGCGCCATTGTTTGCTGGGCAGGCCAGAAGTCACATATCAATGTAACTATGGGAGCAAAAAAGCAAGGTTTTCATAGATTTACATTTAGAGATTGAGACCGTTTCCTCTGACTTCCCGTCAGTCAGTAGTTGTGGTCATAAAATGGCGGCTCAGGACTGGAGCGGCCCCGGGAAGAGCTTAAGTTAGCAGCTGGTAAGTATTTTATTAGGGGCAAGGAACTTACATTAGTGACCCCACTCCAGGTCTGAAAAAGAAAAATGCTGGAAGTTGTGATTTAAAGGTAGTCAGAGGCAAGGGAAGATGGTAAAATAAAGACAGATGACTAGTGTCCCCTGAACTAGTGGTGAGCGGACCTGTGGATGTTTGGATTTGTTGGGTTGGAGTAAACGAGTCCAAAGTTCGGTTCGGGTACCAGAACTTGAACCTGAACCCCATAGAAGTCAGTGGGGACCCTAACTTTGGTGCTGTAAAATGATTGTGGGAAGGGCTAGGGGGCTGCAAAAGTCTCTTTCTCTCTCTCTCTCTCTCTCCTCAGCATCCAAACAGTAAAACAGGCTTCCAGGAGAAGTCTGTGTTCGCAGTTCAGCCAAGCATCCCCATGTTTGAGGAAGCAGGCTCTGGAGACTGACTGTAAGGCTAAGTGCACACGTTCAGGAATGTTTGCAGAATTTTCCTGAGCAAAAACGGACTTTTTCCGCGGTAAAAACGTTCGTTGTTTTTGGTGCGTATTTTGCGCGTTTTTACCACAATTTTTTCCTGAACTTTCTAGATCATTAATATAGCGGGAAAAACGCTAGAATTCCACAAAATTAACATGTTGGTTCTTTTTCCAAGATGCGTTTTTTTCGTGGAAAAAAACGCACCATGTGCACAAAAATTGCGGAATTCATTCTAAATGATAGGATGCTTAAATCATGCGTTTTTTACGCGTTTTTCCTGCGAAAAAAACGCAAATAATCCTGAACGTGTGCACTTAGCCTAAAGATACTGTCACACTAAGCGAGATCGCTAACGAGATCGCTAAAGAGTCACCGATTTTATGACGCAGTAGCGATCTCGTTAGCGACGTTAGTGTGACATGTAGCAGCGATGTGGCCCCTGCTGAGATGTCGCTGATCGCTTATGAACGTTCTGAGCCGTTTTTTGGTCGTTGGTGTCCCGCTGGTGAGTCTGAATCGCTGAGTGTGACACCCTTTATGAACGACTTCACCAGCGTCGCAGGTGGGACTAGGTTTTCCCAACGACCGCAGAGGTCGTTATACAGATCGCTGATCTCTGATGAGATCTTTGTGTTTGGAAGCTAACTAGCGACCACATAGCGATCGCACCAACGATATCGCCAGGTCGTGTCGTTGTCGTGATCGCTGGTACGATCGCTAAGTGTGACAGTGCCTTAAGGACATCAGGAATAAAATCTGTCCATCAATCACCTAACCCTTCAGCTTATCAGATGGCTTTATGGACAAGTCAACATCAGTTCAGGTCTTGTGGAAGACCACTAAAAGGGGTGGTGTTTGGAAAGGTAGATTAGGGTATGTGCACACGTTGCGGATTCTGTTGCAGTTCTGCAGCAGATTTTGCCTTGCAGATCTGCAGCAGAACTGCAAGTGATGTACAGCACCATTCTAGTCAATGGAAATCAAAAAGCGCAGTGCACATGCTGCAGATTTTTCTGCGCAGATTTGGTGCGGATTTAAAACTGCAGCATGTCACTTCTTTTGTGCAGAACTGCAGCATTTTGAGACCTGCTCCATTATAGGAATCTGCAGGTCTCAAAAGGCAGGGGAAATCTGCACAAAAACTGCAGTATATCTGCAGATAAAAAGGACAAAAAAAGGATAAAAACTGCGCAGATTTTGACCTACAGTTTCTGCCAAGAGATGCAGATTCTGTGCAGAAAATTCTGCAGACCAATCTCCAACGTGGCACACACCCTTAAACCCCCGTCTCACACAGCGATCTCGCTAGCGAGATCGCTGCTGAGTCACTAGTTTTGTGACGCAACAGCGATCTCCCCAGTGATATCGCTGTGTGTGACATTCAGCGACGATCAGCCCCCCTGCCGGGTATCGCTGATCGTCGCTGAATGTCCTGGACATTTTTTTGATTTGTCACACGCAGCGATGAGTGCTGGCCAGCGGGAGACCAGCGATCCGCTGGTAACCAAGGTACACAGCGGGTTTCCAGGCGCTGCGCGGTGCCTGGAAACCCGCTGTGTACCTTGGATACCAGCGCCCTGATGCAGGGAGCTGGTAACCAAGATACACAGCGGGTTTCCAGGCACCGCGCAGTGCCTGGAAACCCGACGTGTACCTTGATTACCGGCTCCCTGCATCAGGGCGCTGGTATCCAACGTACACTGCGGGTAACTAAACGATGTTACCCGCAGTGTCGCTGTGCTGATCGCTGCCTGAGCGCGCTGGTATCTAAGGTACACTGCTGGTAACTAAGCGACGTGCGTCGCTTGTTACCGGCATAGTCGCTGTCCTGATCGCTGCCTGTTTGGCACCTCAGCAGCGATCATGTAGCGACACACCAGCGATCCTGATCGTTGTCGGGATCGCTGGTGTATCGCTATGTGAGACCCGGGCTTTAGGCTTCTTTCTTTATTTTACAACCAACTCTTTACTTTGGGTATTTTTGAAAAATTGATAGAAAACTCCTTTAGGCCTCATTCACACATTAGTATTTGAATGCCAAAACCAGGATTGTCTCCAAAACATAGAACATGTGTCAATCTTTCAATTATTTTTTTTTCTGTAAGTTCCACTCCTGGCTTTGGCTTCCAAACACTGATGCAAAATATTGACCAAAGACCGATGTGTGAATGAGACCTTAAAGAATACCTATCACTGGGCTGGAGCTGCCCTTATTTCATTATAGAGTGGGCAGCCTCAGATTGGTGGGTTTTCAAAATTGCACCATTTGACAAAAGAGGTTCCAGGTGTCCCTATTGTCCCCTACAGCTCCCAACTTTTTAGCAAAATTCAGGTCTGAGCTCCCGGGTTTTTGCATGCAGAACCGGATCCCACACCCTAAGCGTCCCTCTGCGCTCTTTGCACTAACCCAGTGCTGCCGTGTACTTTACCAAGCCATTACCAAATCGTTCTAATGATGTGACCATTCCGGAACTGCTCAGTAAAGTAATTAAAGTTCACGGTAGCGCTGGGTTAGGCCAAAGAGAGAGACCACTGAGATGTCTTTGGCTATAAGCAAGCAATTGGAACAGTGAACAATTTCCGGAAAAATTGGAAAAAAAAAGAGTAAATCCCACTATAAATCCTGATATAACTTTGTGCAATATACAAGACTACATTAATATTTTGACAGTGAAATCTGAACAAGGAGATTGGTGACATTGTGTAGTATGGATGATATCTGCACTGCAGGGCTGGATAAGTGACAAATGCAGCTCAGAGCCCTTCCCCCACAGCTGTGAAGAGAAGCATAGTTCTCCTAGCCTGGGAGGAAGACTTGCCCAGACAAAGAGATTTTCTCAAACCCACGTACATGTAAAACTACATTTTGCCTTGCTGGGACACTTTAATCAGGTTAAAGTTACGTTCCCACGTTGCATATTCCTTGTGAGCCTGTTACATCGACAACCCCAAAAATGGGGCCATTAAGTCATACAGTTTTTCCGCAGAATAAATTGATATGCAAAAATGTCATATCCGCAGCACTGGTCAGTTTATGCTTTGTATGTTTTTCGCAGCATGTGCCTCACTTTAAAATCTAATGGCCAATGCTGGAACGCTAAGGGTTCGTTCACACAACCATATTTCTTACCAAATCTGCTTACTTACTGTAAGATCTCATTTACACACCAGGCCGCCGAGTCTGTATGGTGCTTGGAAATTGTAATGTTCCCAGATATGGAGCAGAGCAGCCTTTCTGCTGGGGTCTAGTAGTCTTAAGGTACTGTCACACTAGGCGAGATCGCTAGCGATATCGCTTAAGCGACACAGATTTTATGACGCAGCAGCGACATCGTCAGCGATGTCGCTGTGTGTGACATGTAGCAGTGATGTGGTCCCTGCTGCGATGTCGCTGATCGTGCACAAACGTTCTGGACCGTTTTATGATCGTTGGCATCCCGCTGGTGAGCCTGAATCGCTGAGTTTGACACCCTTTATGAACGACGAGCGACCTCGTTGGCGACTCATATGTCAGCGGCGCAGGAGGGACAAGGTTTTCTTTAGTATCGCCCCTCAGCTCCGATTGGTGGCCACAACATCACTTCAGCAATAGATGAAAACGGAAAACTGCGCCCCCATCCATTGTTCCAGAGCGCTTTGTGGATTACTCCAATGTTCTAGTCTGGGGCAAACGCAATAACAGCACAGACTGGATCGCAGTAGCTGCAAAGCAGAAGGCTAGCAGGACGCAGTATGGAACGATGCTGGAAATTTGTATGAACCACTTGCGCTCGAGAACAATGGAAGGGAGCGCTAATACGTCGTCTTTTATGACGCGGACGTCCAATCACAAAGCGAGAGCTGTGACATAAACAGTCATGACATACAGTGACCACCAATCTGTGCTGAGGGGTGTGGGAAAGGTTGCGCTCAATCACGCCTATCGAGGTCGGGATCTTTAACAATACATGCTGTATGTCAGGTCCCAACGACCGCCGAGGTCGTTATACAGATCGCTGATGTGTCGTTTATGAGATCTTCCTGTTTGGAAGCTAACTAGTGACCATATAGCGATGTACAAACGATCTCTGCCAGGTCATGTCGTTGTCGTGATCGCTGGTGCGATCGCTTAGTGTGACAGTACCTTTAGTCTATGTGCCCACGATGAGCTTTTATCTTTTTTACTATGCTGTGTATTTTCACTACTGCAAAAATGCAGCGTCTTACAGTTCCAGCAAAGTGGATGGGATTTATACACTGTATTCCAAATTATGCAAATAATATTTTCTCAGATTTTCCCAAATTACCTATATGAATTTCAGTCATTGTAATTTTCCAGTCAAATAACTATTAGAGTACAATTGAAAGGTTTTTGTACAAACTGCCTATGATAACAGTATATGTTTTAAAAAATAAAACACTCAAACTGCACTCAAAATGCATGTTCCAAATTATTATGCACAGCAGAGTTTTCAACATTTTCATTTTAATAAAGAACAAAAAAATGGTCATTTTTGAAATTATAAGCATTAGCAGATTATTACAAACTGAAATCAAACAGTTTTCAACTCAAAACTTTATTCTAGGTGATGTTACATTTGCACATAGGACCCCTTGTTCGAAAGGAGCTTCTGAACTCTCTCGTCCATTGAATTTGTCAGGTTTTGGATGGTTTCTGCTTCAATTGTTTTGCATGAGGACAGAATACCCTCCCAGAGCTGTTGCTTAGATGTGAACTGCCTCCCTGCCTCCTTTTGATGATGCTCCAGAGGTTCTCAATGGGGTTGAGGTCAGGGGAGCATGGGGGCCACACCATAAATTTGTCCCCTTTTATGCCCATAGCAGCCAGGGATGCAGATGTGTTATGTGCAGCATGAGACGGAGCATTATCATGCATGAAAATGATCTTGCTGCGGAATGCACGGTTCTTCTTCTTGAACCATGGCAGGAAGTGCTGTTTGAGAAACTCAACATACACTATGGAGTTCATCTTTACCCCTTCAGGGATCCTAAAGGGGCCGACAATCTCTCTCCCCATGATTCCAGCCCAAAACATTACTCCACCTCCTCCTTGTTGGCGCCGTAGCCGTGTTTGCATGGGGTGTCCATCAACCAGCCATCCTCCACTCCATCCATCTGGACCATGGAGCGTTGCACGGCACTCATCGGTGAACAAAACAGTTTTGAAGTTAGTCTTCATGTATTGTTTGGCCCACTGGAGCCGTTTCTGCTTGTGTGCAGTGGAAAGAGGAGGTCGACAGGATGGCTTACGCACAGCTGCAAACCTCTGAAGAACCCTGCATCTTGTTGTTCGGGGGACGTTGGAGGCACCAGCAGCTTCAAAAACTTGTCTGCTGCTATGACAAGGCTTTTTTGCCGCTGCTCTTTTAACCTGACGTAATTGCCTGTAGGAAAGAGTCCTCAATTTTCCCTTATCAGCACGCACACGTGTGCACTGTGAATCAGCTAAATCAGGGTTCGACAAACCCGGGCGCCGGGTTTGTCGGGGCCCTGAGCAGGCGGGGGGGCCAACTCGCCGTCGGGAACCCCGGCGCCCGTTAGCGGAGGAGAGCGGTGTCAGTGCCGCCACTGCCCCCTCCCTCCGCTTGCTCAGGGCCCCAGGGGGCGCCGGCGCTTCCTCTCACAGCAGCGCCGCTGAATGACGTCATCATTCAGCGTCCGGCTGTGGCAGAGAGCGCGGACGCCGGACAGGTGAGGTGTGTGTGTGTCTGTATCAGTGTGTGTGTATGTAGTGCGGTGCGCACTGATGATGATGGGCAGGCATTGATGATGATGATGATGATGATGGGGAGGCGATGATATGATGAGGAGGCAATGACGATGATGGGCAGGCATTGATGATGATGGGGAGGCCATGATGATGGGGAGGCCATGATGATGATGAGGAGGCCATGATGATGATGGGGAGGCCATGATGATGATGGGGAGGCAATGATGATGAAATGAAAAAAAAAATTCTGGCTCCTAAATTTTTTGGCTGGCTCCTAGATTCTGAACAACTTTGTCGACCCCTGAGCTACATACTTCTTGATTGTGCGATGATCACGATGAAGTGTCTTGGCAATGTTGATTGTAGTCATGCCTTGACCTAAACACTCCACAATTTGTTGCTTCTCAGCAGCCGACACATCCTTTTTCTTTCCCATTTTGGCAGAAAATGTAGGCTGCTTAATAATGTGGGACAGCTTTCTTAAGTAGTCTTGCCTTTCATTGGACACACCTGCCAAACTAATTAGCACAGGTGTCTGTAAATGCTTACAGTGATATAAAGAGCCCTGACACACATCACCATCAATGAGTTTAACTGACAAACAAAAAAATTCTTACCTTATCACTCCTAAACAATTTTTGCATAATAATTTGGAACACAGTGTAGAAATCCTATGCCCACTGTGCTTCTTATTTGCACTGCGTAAACTCACTTTCGGTGCATTTTTTTAAACCCGCAGCATGTCAGTGTCTCTTGCAGGTACGCTGACTTTACAGTGCGGAATTTAGATTTAGACTTGCATTAGAGGTGAAAATCTGCAGGTAAAAAACGCACATTCATTTTAACGCATCAAAAACTCTTGTAATCGGCACATGAGAATGTGAAATACCAGGAAATGTAAAAAAAGCAACTTTATTGAAAGTAAGACACACCAAACAGACAAAAAATGCCGCATCAAAAACGCATTTTAAAAAAACTTACACAAAAACGCGATAAAAAAATACAAGTAACATCATATTTAATATATACTTACCTTGTAATGTCTTCACATCCTGTTCCATCCAGATGTGTTCGGATCCAGAAGCGGCGGAAGTTCACCGACCACCATAGTGGGACACCCAAGTGATGGGTGTCTCAATATGGAAACTGCTGGTGGTACCAGCCTCTTGCGCCGTACCGCCAGCGGAACACCGTCGCACCACACACACACTGTATACGCTGTACGCACTACACACACACACTGTATACGCCGTACGCACCACCACACACACACACACACACTGTATACACCATGCACACCACACACACACTGTATACGCCGTACACACCACACACACACACTGTATATGCCGTACGCACCACCACACACACACACTCTGTATACGCCGTAATCACCACACACACACTCTGTATATGCCGTATGCACCACACACACACTCTGTATATGCCGTATGCACCACACACACACTCTGTATATGGCGTACGCAACACACACACACACACTGTATATGCTGTATGCAGCCTCTTGCGCGGTACTACCAGCAGAACACCGTCGCGAACACACCGCCGCCAGGATCAGCCGAATAATTCACTGACTGCCGCCATCTTTGTACAGGAGGAGTGCATGCTTAGTTTTAAAGAGAGAGTGGATAGGTGGGTGGGCACATGGGGGGGTGAGATTCTCAATGCTGCAAAGCCTGCCCCCATTGTGACATTACCGCCCTCCCGATGCGATAGCATCGGGCCTCCATCTAGTGCATAATAAGTGCAGAAATGTCAAAAAATCACCAATTACTGATTGGTTGAAAAACTATTAATACCCAGTTTGTACATAAAACTATACTGACAATGTATGGATGTTATGTAATTTATGTATTTTGATTAGTTTACCTTATTATAGTACTCATTCCTCAGTCTTCACAGTTGCTAATACCTTTTCCTGCCATACTTTGCAGGATCTGTGAGGTTATTTTTTTCAACATGTCAAAGGCGCTAAAGTATTCTATATGACACTGATGTATTTGACAATAAATAGGGAGCAGAAAGCTCCAGCTAAGTCCCATTCTTACAAAATCGCCGTATACCACGTTTATTCTATGCTGATCTTGACTTTAAATAGTAAAGATTTATTTCTGTGCACCACTTCTGATGGAAAGCGAAACCACAGACTGGGTTTCAATGGGAAGGACCAGATGTCTGACATGCTTAGAATAGGGTGCATTGCATTCTCTGTGTCCAGTTACAATTCTGTTTCTGTATTTGATGTTATTTTCTTGTATGAGCCTTTGGGTGTCCTCTTCACCCTTATTTATGGGTCAGTAACCTTTATTGGCAGAGCAGAGTAACTGTTCCGCGATTGGGATGATCATTTTAAAGGGAATCTGTCACCCCATTTTTCGACCATCAGCTGAAGCCACCGCCATCAGGGGCTTATCTACAGCATTCTGTAATGCTGTAGATAAGCCCCCGATGTTACCTGAAAGTGAAGAAAAACGAGTTGTATTATACCCACCCAGGGGCGGTCCGCCGTCCGGTCTGGTCCGATGGGCGTTGCAGTACGGTCCGGCGCCTCCCACCTTCTAGTGAAGCCCTCTTCTTAGCTTTCTGTCGCGGCTTCGGCGCAGTCGCACTGCTCTGCCCTCGTGAGGGCAGAGCAGAATACTGCAGTGCGCAGGCGCCGGACCTCTCTGACCTTTCCTGGCGCCTGCGCACTGCAGTACTCTGCTCTGCCCTCACCAGGAGGTGAGCCGGAGCCGCGACGGAAAGCTAAGAAGAGGAGGGCTTCGCTAGAAGATGGGAGGCACCGGACCGCGACGCCCATCGGACCGGACGGCGGACCGCCCCTTGGTGAGTATAATATAACTAGTTTTTCTTCACTTTCAGGTTACATCGGGGGCTTATCTACAGCATTACAGAATGCTGTAGTTATATAAGCCCCTGATGGCGGTGGCTTCAGCTGATCGTCGAAAAATGAGGTGACAGATTCCCTTTAAGTACAGGATAAAAACATGAGGGTAGGCTCGGACTGGCCCACTGGTGAACAGGTGAATCCCCCGGTAGGCCTCTGTGCAGGATAAAGCCACTTCCCACCAACATGAGCAGTCTTTGGCCCAATACAGTTGATTCACTATGTACAGACCAAAGCATCATCTCATCATTCATTGAACAAACTACTGTACCTATCTTACTATTATATAGAGGCATAGGTACATTTGTGAAAGAGGGTAATATAATATTTGCATGTAGCTGAACAGTGGGTCCTCAGAGTCAATGTTACTGGAAGGCCCTTACCACCTCAGTCCCTCACTGTATGAGTGTTGATAAGTCCAGGTTTCAAAATATAGACAAGTAATTTTATGTCACCTGTACTTGATAATGTGCTTCCATTTACTATGTCAGAACCTAATGACACTATACCTAGTTATGCAAAGAATAAACTCTTAAAAGGATCCTAACAGGTCGCCTGACCTGTCCCCAATTTCTACTATAGCCGTATGCATCATCATTCCTTGAAATGGTGTTTTATGTGCTAATAGTTATTTTGTTGATTTTTTTTTTTAAAGTATCCTTTTAATTTGATGCTCTCTATATGCTAACGAGGCAAGACTAGTCTGGCAGGGCGTCTCTTCCACCAGACTAGCCTTACCTTGGATCCTTTAGGGCCCCGTCACACATAGCGACACACCAGCGATCCCGACAACGATCAGGATCACTGGTGTGTCGCTACATGATCGCTGTTGAGCTGCCAAACAAGCAGCTCAGGCAGCGATCAGGACAGCGACACTGCGGGTAACGTTGCCTAGTTACCCGCAGTATACGTTGGATACCAGCCCGTTGATGCAGGGAGCTGGTAACCAAGGTACACATCGGGTTTCCAGGCGCTGCGTGACACCTGGAAACCCGATATGTACCTTGGTTACCAGCTCCCCTGCAGCAACGGGCTGGTATCCAATGTACACTGCGGGTAACTAGGCAACGTTACCCGCAGTGTCGCTGTCCTGATAGCTGCCTGAGCTGCTTGTTCATTTATGAAAAGTCCGTTTTTAGTCTTGGCAATGGGTCATGAACATTGATAGAATGGTCATCTTGGGTGTCCTGACAACGTTCGTTTGTACAATGCTAAGATGGATTGTCATTTCCACCAGATATGTAGCATTGTGCTAGGGGATACAGAACATCTCCAGCTCGGCTAGGAAGTCGCATACATTTTATGATTGGTCCTATACCATTGTGAGAGTATTCTAAAAGTAAGCCCTCCGAGATCAGAGTGATCAGAGTGTGGTATAGAGCATTTATTTCTATAGAACTGAATGCACACCGTTTGTCACATTCTTTTAATGCGGTTTTGCTTGAGGATGTTTCGTGACTACATGCAAGTAAGTGCTAGAAACTCAATTACCACAAGAGTTTCAGTTTGAGTGTTTTTATAGCTCGCGTGTTTCTGAAGACCAAACTTATGACCTCCTCTAGGCCGTAGCTGGCTCTATATGCCATGTTTTTCTTTACTGCCCATGAGTGACTTTTGTATTTCTTTTAGAAGACTTGTCTGATGATAACATTACTTCTCCAAGCTGATAAAATGGCTGCCTACTTTGTTAGCAGCGGAGCTCATTACATTGTGTTTGCACAGTGTAACATTGCATGTGTATTTTCAGGTCCAGTAGAGCAAGTGCCAGACCCCGGCTATCAGATTTCATTAGAATTCAATTGCTCTATACCACTCCCTCTGTAATAACATGTTTTCTGCACATTCACTGCACAAATCAACATTAAAACCTAGAAATGTCATGCGATATAATTACTGTAAACTATCGGTAAGATTGCTGCCTCTCCACACTCGGCCTAGAATTTACAGTGACAGCAGGATTGTAAAGGATGATGGTGAAAGTACCCCAGACCCAAATTCTTAGTGGTCTCTGGCTGTCAGGACCAACTGGGGTCTTCCTATCTGTGCACTCAGGGCTTGAGCAGCAATTATTACCCACCCAGGAACTTGCAAAGAAAGTGACTCACTATAAAACCTGCACTTCCTATACTGTACACCTGTGGATCCCCCCAATCCACGGAGCCATAGAAGTGTCACATCCTTTCTGGCCCCTGTTCCAGAGCCAATCTCTCTACCTGGCCCCACTGCTTTGTTAATGTAGACTTGTAAGGACCAATTAGGTAGACTGATATACATTTCAATCCAAATTTTGTTGTCCATTATAAGCCAATGGGTGTGCAAAAATGGATCACATGTGGGTTTCCATCCGCGTATGCCATGCGTTTTCCCACAGATCCAATACAGTTATTACAATAGGAAATATATGGGTGTAAAAGACAAACATACAGATGACCAAGCATCTGTTTTTTTTCCAGATGAATATGAGATGATTTTGCATATGCCCATTTGAACCTGGCCTTTCTCTGGTTCTTTTTTTCCCCTTACTACACTGGCCAGCAGTTGCTCTGTGGTGTGGATACAACCTATTGGCCCCCGCTTTGCTCTGATGAGAGGCAAACACCCACAAAACACGTCTGCAAATAGTTTCTGGTTTGACTTTTTTTTTTTTTTTTTATCCAAAGTCATATAATGAGGCTTGTTACATACTGACATTTATGGTTGCTACATTCAATAGGTGACACTAGAATTCCTGTCCTCTTTCTCTCAGAAGAAGCTATTTGTGGCCATAACCACTTTGGTACAATTCGCCAGTGATGTCCATCTCCCATATATAAGCAAAAGTATATGGTTGTAGCATGTCATTGTATCTTCCAGGAAAAAAAATACCTCAACCTTTTAAAGGCAAAGGCCTCCACCCAATCCACAGATCTCCAGCAACAGTGATCTGACCTGGTTCGTTAAAAATGCACATATAATGTGTGATGTATTAAAATGATGTCTAGAACCTACAAATGAAGCCCAGTGATACATTTTAAAAGGGGTGTCCAGGCATTTTATATTGAGGACCTATAACAGATCCGACATCCATTATTCCCACCAATCAGCTGCTAACTCCCACAAGTACTGCAGATCCAACCCTATTATATTAATCATAGACGTTGATGTGAAACATCTCAGTATGCAGCCATCGTATTCCTATCTTACTATGGTGGAAAATGAATTTGTGTATAATATTTAACCAACTTTAAAGGTGTTATTCAACACTTGATTTTTTTACTTAAAAAATAGGCTCAAGGTGGTCTCAAAAAGAAAAGGCTACTCCCCTATTAGACCTACTGTGCACCACTGCCCGTGCCTGCCGCAGATTTCCTCTCTTATTATAGCAGAGGGTGTCACTTCACTGATATAGCCAATCAGTGGCAGCAATGTTCAGGTGACTCCCATGGCAGAAGAGGAAGTGAGGAGACTGGCATAGGACGTGGGTGGTGGTACAGAGGAGAGTCAGGGTTCTGGACAGGTGCGTGAGTATCTGATATCTGTTTTTTTCTATTTTCCCCAATTTTAAATCATGGGCCCATTTTTAAAGTAAAAAACTAGATAACAACCCCTCTAAGTCACCTTACCGCATTTTAACACTGTACCTGAAATCCTCTGCTTATTTCTACAGGCAGGGCAGCAAAATATGAGTAATGGAATCATTTTCCATTATGAAAGCAATGGATCTAATTTTGGAATGTCTAGTCCACATCTGGTGAGGATAGCTAGGTGGGACCGCATAAAATGTCAACATTAACCTTTCCTTACTCTAATTTATTTGCTTAGGTTGATGCTGACTTTATTTCTTAGTGTTTTTAAAGCTTTTAAGACAGGGTGTGTATACCTTGGAAAAATTTAAATTAGGAAAACTTGGTTAAAAGGATTTCCTTGGCTTAAAGACGACCTATCACCAGGTCAAAATTGGCCAGTTGTAAAGACCATAAAAATAAGTGCTAAATAAAAAGGCTCATATGTCTAGAACCGTATGACGGATTAAAAAAAGAAAAACATAAAAAACAGCAAACAAACTGGAACAACGAAATAAAAATAAAAGCAAAAACGGTCCGCTTTTGATCTAGTGATAGGTCCCCTTTAAAGTCATGTGTGTTGTGTGTGTGTGTGTGTGTGTGTGTATATATATATATATATATAAAAGATATATATCTATATCTATAGAATATAGATATATATCTATATAATAATAGATATATATCTATATCTATAGATATAGATATATATCTATATATATATATAGATATATATATATATACACAGACCTTAAAGGGGACCTATCACTAGATCAAAATATATACACAGATGATGTTTTACCCCTGTTCATGGTTATTGAGAAGGCACCCTAGCACACAAATACTTCTGTTCTCTATTCATTGTATAGAGCCAGCTATGACCTCTCTGACCTTGAGATGGCCTTGCTGCTTATGACCTACTTTTGAACTTCCATACACATCCACTATAATGACGGAGCTGGTTTGCCTGGGTTACCCGTATACAATTATCTGGGGACTTTTTACGTGTTCCAGTTTATCAGAATGCAGTCAATAGCGATGATACGGATAAAGTAAGTGCTGAAGTCATTTAATGACATGCAAACAATGTATCATTTTCCTTTAGAAATGCTCTCAGGTCCCTTTTTATATAGCAGCATGTTGGACGTGTTTACATACCTGATTTATTACATTGCTGGGGATTATTTTCCTTGTGCTGGAATGCTGTATTTCCTCTGTATTGTGGTGTGAATGAAGGCCCAGATCTATCTTAGGCCATTTAACATTCCTGAATAGCAGTCTCTTTAAACGAGAGGCCTCCTTATATGCCTTCATGAACGGGCTGTACACTCGTACATTCATACCTTCTTCGATAGAGTCATTTAGGGAAGCACAGCATGGCGTCTGGCCATCTTTTATTTTGTTGGTCAATGAAGTTTCTGTTTTTCTGAAATGTACCAAGAAATATTTAGTGTGAGTTTTATAATATTGAAGAAAGCTGTATACTTGGTAATCTGTAGTCTAGCCCAGACCTGGGCAAAGTGCGGCCCGCGGCCACATCCGGCCCTCTGGCTGTTCGAGTCCTGCCCGTGGACCGAGACAACCGAGGGGCTGAAAACAGTGGCCAACGGTCTGCACCGTGCCCGCCGCTTGTTGTCTCTGCCCGCCCCGCAGTCTCCACTCTCAATCCACGTTGACTGCATTGGTGGAGGATTGGCCTCCGGCCACTTCCTCCACCAATCAGCGTGTGAAACAGCTGACGCGATGACGTCATGTCATACTTTACTAGTCATACTATACTTTTTTGTGAGGGGAGTGAGAATGTTTTCGAGGTAAATGGATAGGGGAGATACTAAGGATGGAATCGGTGGAGGCCACTATTGGGCTGCCTGTAGGTCAGTGAGTCATGTACATGTTTCCTTGTCTTTGAACAAGTTTTGGTGTGTAGGAAAAAGACTCAGGCTCTGTTGGTGCAGTTGTTGCTTGACGAGTTTTTGACCATTATCCATTGGTGACTTTAGAAGTTTTATTTTTGCTTAGCAGCTAATAAAACTTCAACTGACTGTTGAAATACACTATGTTCCAAATTATTATGCAAATGATATTTTTCTCTGATTTTCCTAAGTGGTCGGTGCAAATGACAGTCAGTCAATAAAAGTCATCACCCGTTAGAGTATACATCGAATTTTATTGAAGAAACCCCCCAATGATAACAGTGTAACCTCCAAAATGGAAAAAAAATCAAAATGCACTGTTCCAAATTATTAGGCACAGTAGAATTTCTGAACATTTGATCTGTTTTAAAGAACTGAAAATGCTCATTTGTGGAATTTGCAGCATTAGGAGGTCACATTCACTGAGCAAAAAAAGCTACTTAACTCCAAAACATCCTAACAGGCCAAGTTACATGTTAACATAGGAACCCTTCTTTGATATCACCTTCACAATTCTTTCATCCATTGAACTTGTGAGTTTTTGGAGAGTTTCTTCTTGAATTTCTTCGCATGAAGCCTCCCAGAGCTGCTGTTTTGATGTGAACTGCCTCCCACCCTCATAAATATTTTGCTTGATGATACTCCAAAGGTTCTCTATAGGGTTGAGGTCAGGGGAAGATGCTGGCCACACCATGAGTTTATCTCCTTTTATGCCCATAGCAGCCAATGACTCAGAGGTATTCTTTGCAGCATGAGATGGTGCATTGTCATGCATGAAGATGATTTTGCTCCTGAAGACACGTTTCTGCTTTTTATACCATGGAAGAAAGTTGTCAGTCAGAAACTCTACATACTTTGCAGAGGTCATTTTCACACCTTCAGGAACCTTAAAGGGCCCTACCAGCTGTTTCCCTATGATTCCGGCCCAAAACATGACTCCTCCACCTCCTTGATTACGTCGCAGCCTTGTTGGGACATGGTGGCCATCCACCAACCATCCACTACTCCATCCATCTGGACCATCCAGGGTTGCTCAACACTCATCAGTAAACAAGACTGTTTGAAAATTAGTCTTCATGTATGTCTGGGCCCACTGCAACCGTTTCTGCTTGTGAGCACTGTTTAGGGGTGGCCGAATCGTAGGTTTATGCACCACAGCAAGCCTTTGAAGGATCCCACACCTTGTGGTTCGAAGGACTCCAAAGGCACCAGCAGCTTCAAATATCTGTTTGCTGGTTTGTAATGGCTTTTCAGCAGCTGCTCTCTTAAGGGTATGCCACACTAAGCGATCGCACTAGCGATCACGACAACGACACAAGCTGACGAGATCATTGGTGTGATCGCTATAAGGTCGCTAGTAGCTTCCAAACAGGAAGATCTCATCAACGACACATCAGCGATCTGTATAACGACTTCGGCGGTCGTTAGGACGTGTCACACAGCATGTATTGTTAAAGATCACGACCTCGATAGGCTGATTGAGCGCAACCTTTTCCACGCCCCTCAGCACAGATTGGTGGTCACTATATGTCATGACTGTTTATGTCACAGCAAAGATGAAGCGCTGTAGCGACTCTGACAGGATCGCAAAACCCACACACGATACTATTCTCGCAACAACGCACAAAGGACACTGTAGCGACTCTGACAGGATCGCAAAACCCCGACACACGATACTATCCTCGCAACAACGCACAAAGAACAGAACGTTGGAGTCATCCACAAAGCGCTCTGGAACAATGGATGGGGGCGCAGTTACTTATTGCTGAGGTGATGTTGTGGCCACCAGTCGGAGCTGAAGGGCGTTACTAAAGAAAACCCAGTCCCGCCTGCGCCGCTGACATATGAGTCGTCAACGAGGTCACACATCGTTCACAAAAGGTGTCAAACACAGCGATTCAGGCTCACCAGCGGGACGCCAACGATCAAAATACGGCCCAAACCGTTCGTGCACGATTAGCGACATCGCAGCGGGGGCCACATCGCTGCTACATGTCACACACAGCGACGTCGCTAACGATGTCGCTGCTGCGTCATAAAATCGCTGTCGCTTGCGCAATCTCGCTAGCGATCTCGCTTAGTGTGGCATACTCTTTAATCCGATGAACTTGCCTGGCAGAAACCTTCCTCATTCTGCTTTTATCAGCACGAACACGTCTGTGCTCAGAATCAGCCACAAATCTCTTAACAGTACGATGATCATGCTTAAGTTTTCGGGAAATATGTAATGTTTTCATCCCTTGACCAAGGCATTGCACTATTTGATGCTTTTCTGCAGCAGAGATCCTTTTTCTTTCCCATTTTACTTGAAAACTCTGGCCTACTTAATAGTGTGGAACATCCAGTTTTCCTTTTATTGGGCTCACATGGCAAACTAATTATCACAGGTATCTGAGATTGATTTCAGTGATCCAAAGAACCCTGAGACACAATACCATCAATGGGTTTCATTTACAAAAAAAAACAAACAAAAAAAAAAAACGCTATGACACTTAAAACCAATTTGCATAATAATTTGTAACATAGTTTATTAGGTATGACAAGTAAAATACATATGATAGCTGCCCAGTTATCAGAGACCCCTTATTCTTGTAATCAGTGGGAGTCTCAACAGTCAAGCTGACCAGTCACATTTTGATGACTTTTCCTACTAATGTACCACCTTAACTACTAGTACTACACCCCTTTAATTTACTTCTTCTATGGGCAGACCACTATTTGAGCCAGTTTGATTTTTACTTAGTTATCTTTATGCATACGATTATGTTGTGCCTAGACCCGATTACTGAAGGGGAGGTGGCCATGTATGTATAGTCACTCTCCGTTATAGTAAACAGGAGTTGTGGAAATATTTAGAAAATGACTTTTAAGGTAAAACAATTTTAAGGCACTACTCCAGCGTTTTTTTTTTGCAGCGCTGGAGTGGTGCTATTAATCTAACCTTCCTGACCCTAGTCTTTTACTTCCGCTCTTTCCAGCGTCACTGTGATGCAAGTCACTGCTCACGGACAATCCGTGATGCTTGTTAGTCAAGAGGTCTTGGGTCAAAAGCCAGGAGGATACGTCATAGACAGAGGGGTTAGACAAATGCTTGGTAAGGTAACAGTCCAAGGTCATAATTCCAAGAAGGTAGCGGATCACAGCAAAAGGGCTAGGCAAACGGATGGTCAAGGCCAAGGTCGAGCAGCAAAGATCAGAATACAAGACTAGGAGCACAGCACCAACACACACCTCTTGAGAAAAGCTACAGTTATATGAAAAAGTTTGGGCACCCCTATTAATCTTAAGCTTAATGTTTTATAAAAATTGGTGTTTTTGCAACAGCTATTTCAGTTTGATATCTCTAATAACTATTGGACACAGTAATGTTTCTGCCTTGAAATGAGGTTTATTGTACTAACAGAAAATGTGCAATCTGCATCCAAACAAAATTTGACAGGTGCATAAGTATGGGCACCTCACCAGAAAAGTGACATTAATATTTAGAAGATCCTCCTTTTGCAAAAATAACAGCCTCTAGTCGCTTTCTGTAGCTTTTAATGAGTTCCTGGATGAAGGTATTTTGACCATTCCTCTTTACAAAACAATTCCAGTTCAGTTAAGTTTGATGGTCGCCGAGCATGGACAGCCCTTTTCAAATGATCCCACAGATGTTCAATGATATTCAGGTCTGGGGACTGCGATGGCCATTCCAGAACATTGTAATTGTTCCTCTGCATGAATGCCTGAGTAGATTTGGAGCGGTGTTTTGGATCATTGTCTTGCTGAAAGATCCATCCCCTGCGTAACTTCAACTTTGTCACTGAGTCTTGAACATTATTGTCAAGAATCTGCTGATAGTGAGTGGAATCCATGCGTCCCTCAACTTTAACAAGATTCTTGGTGCCGGCATTGGCCACACAGCCCCAAAGCATGATGGAACCTCCACCAAATTTTACTGTGGGTAGCAAGTGTTTTTCTTGGAATGCTGTGTTTTTTTGACGCCATGCATAACACCTTTTTGTATGGCCAAACAACTCAATCTTGGTTTCATCAGTCCACAGGACCTTCTTCCAAAAAGAAATTGGCTTCTCCAAATGTGCTTTTGCATACCTCAGCCGACTCTGTTTGTGGGGTGCTTGCAGAAACGGCTTCTTTCGCATCACTCTCCCATACAGCTTCTCCTTGTGCAAAGTGCGTTGCATAGTTGACCGATGCACAGTGACACCATCTGCAGCAAGTTGATGCTGCAGCTCTCTGGAGGTGGTCTGAGGATTGTCCTTGACTGATCTCACCATTCTTCTTCTCTGCCTTTCTGATGTTTTTCTTGGCCTGCCACTTCTGGCCTTAACAAGAACTGTCACTGTGTGAGATTCTTCTGGTTCTCATAGACTCACATTGAGTTGTGACTTCCAGATCGCTCCAGCAAACATTGGAATGATATGGCAGGTCACAAACTGATGGAAGCCGACTAGAATGACTCCTATAAAAGATGAAGATGGCGGCAGATAAGTATAAGACTAGGTTTGGGAAATTTAGGTTGGTAACACCACTCCAGCGCTGCAAAAAAAAACGCTTTAGGCTATGTGCACACGTTCAGGATTTTTCTCGTTTTTGCGGCGGTTTTCCGCTGCAAAAGTGCTGAAAAAACGCATGCATTAAGCATCCTATTAATAGAATGCATTCCGCAAATTTTCTGCACATGCTGAAAAAAACGCAGCATGTTCATTCTTTTTGCGGAATCGCGCCGCCATAGGAATGCATTGAACCGCTTACTTTCCGCATGTGGCTATGCCCACCATGCGCAAAGTAAGCGGTTCATGTGCGGATGGTACCCAGGGCCTGGAGGAGAGGAGACTCTCCTCCAGGCCCTGGGTACCATATCCCTGTAAAAAACAATAATTAAAATAAACAATCGTGATGATATTATTATTATACATTTTTATAGCGCCATTTATTCCATGGCGCTTTACATGTGAGAAGGGGCAAATATAGATAAGAACGATAAACATGAGTAATACAAGACACACACACACAAGTACAGAGGGAGAGAGGGCCCTGCCTGCAAGGGCTCACAGTCTTCACCTTCCGGCAGCCCCCGCAGCTTTCCCGCTCCTCAGTGACGATCCCGGCAACTCCCGTTCCCAGTGATGCCTTGTGACAATGACCCCAGATGACATAGTGGTCTCACGTGATGCTACGTCATCTGGGGTCATTGTTGCTAAGCATCTTTAGGAACGGGAGTTACCGGGAGCATCGCGAGGACCAGGAAGGCTGCGGGAGCCGCCGTAAGGTGAGACTATCACGATTTTTATTTTTTTTAATTATTTTTAACATATCTTTTTACTACAGATGCGGCATAGGCAGCATTAATAGTAAAAAGTTGATCACACTTGTCAAACACTATGTTTGACTAATGTGACCAACCTGTCACACTTGCTACAGATCGCTTGGAAAACGGTAGCATTCTGCAAGCTAATTAAGCTTGCAAAACGCTAGTTTTTAGCGGGAATACGCATACCTATAATATGCGTATTTCCCATGGCAGGGAGGTGCGGAATTGCCACTGAAATTTCCGCTACGTGTGCACATAGCCTTAATGTTACACAAACCTCCACAACCCCAAGTCTGGGTAATTATTTAATCCATCTGATGGGTCAGCTGGCACCATCCATAATGGCCATAATAATTTCTAAGCTTACCTATGGCAGAGTGTGCTCTCTGCACAGAGAAACCATTCTTCCCCAGTCAAAGGCACCCAGCCAACTAGTGCCATAATGCGTACTGACAAGGAGCAAAAACACAAAAGAACTGACTACAACTGAGTTTCTATTTCTTTTGGATGAAACTCTGGCATGGCTACTAAAAACCCTAGCCATATTTTAAAGGGATATTCTAATCTCCATTGGATAGGTGGTCATTTCTGGAAACTGGAATACCCTTTTATTGCTTTTCAATGGATTGAACACTGACTTCTAGGATAACAGCCCCTTAATAGGTGGCATGAATTTCCTTAATTCTGGAGGAGAGTTAATTTACATACTTTTTTTCCTTTACCAGCTAATAGTCTCTGCAACAAGTAACAGTACCACTCTAGTACCACTACCACTCGTATACACATTTGGTCTACCAGTTATGTGATTCATCTTCAGCTAATGTCCGGAGATGGAAATAGATGTTGGATTAACTATTTTGAGAATACATGTTCAGATCTGAAATGAATGGCTGGTAGAGTTGGGACCCGATCAGGCAACCATGTCGGTAATCTCTGGGCGGAGTCGTGAGAACTGCCATTTACTTAACAGCATCCACTGTTTTTCTTTTTATTAGCGGACCTGGTGTGATTTCATATGTGCGTCACTCCACAATGGCCGCGCCAGGTCGGCTAATCAAGAGAAGAACTGCGGATGTTCTCAGATAAGTGGCGGTTCTAAGGGCTCTTGTCTATCAGCCACAGATTACCGACATGGCGGCTGGGGATCTGGTCCTGCGAAACGATTTGCACAAACTCTAATGGTTGTTCTTTCCAATTTTAGACATTTCTTATTGAATTTATATAAGGCCCTCTGGGAAAATTCAACTTTTACTTGGATGAGCAAGCCACATCTTGGTTGCTGACAAAAAAAAAATAATTCACCAGGCACTTTTTGTCCTTGTTTTCTTCTGTTCACCGTGGGATCTGTGAAGGTTTCTCTATGTGCCTTATAGCAAAATCTTTCTGAAAGGACTGTCTTTCTAGTAATGTGGAGCAAAGGTAACAGATGGGGAGGGCTGGAGGGAGATGCTTGGGTGAATTACTGCCGTAGTGCATTCTTTTTAAGAATATTAACAAACTGTGCTGTATAGCCTTTGGGATGCCCTGGAACTTTTTTTTTTTTTGAGGAGCATTTATTCTTGATGGTCTTCCCTGGTGTGTTTTAGGTCAATTTACAACAAGAAAAGGGTAACTAGCACACAATTGTAGGCATGTCCACATATGGGAAAGACTATTTGTGCCCGAATGCAATAAAGAACGTCTTTTGTCTGGCTGAAATGTACAGGCAGAAAGGAGTAAACACAAATTCATGGCTGGCTTTCTTTGCGTGCAGTTGTCGCTGGAGATTTGTAACTCTTTTCTTGGTTCATTGTTCCCCAGCCAGTGTGTATTCTCCATTCAGCTGTGCCAGAATTAAGATGAAGTCTGCTTGTTTCAATAAAGCAGCTTTGTTGTCGGAATGGCAGCACTTGTGTAGAAGTTGGAGTGTGTCCAGGAGAACTACTACAAAACTATTGTTATCTGATACTTTGGCTCCAAGGCCTGTTGTGTGAAAGGGCACCTAAAATCACCATTGCATTATTTATATTCGCATCAGCTTATACAGAAAACGATAACTAATGGAAAACACTTTATGTCCCACATACACTTAGCTGTCGGACGAATGATGGTCCGACCGATGGCTATCTTTCTAGACTTTCCCATACCCAGGAGCACTCACTCCGCCAAGTACTACTGTGTTCTCTATTAGCAAGCCAGTTCCAGACATGTCTGGCTCAGGGAGAACCAAAAGGATTGGCACTACGAAATCAGACATGCCCGAATCCTTAACTACCCCGACAATCACCTCTCCGGAGCCCCCATACACATTAGACTGTCAATTTTTTCAGTCCAGCATATTTGTGTTTTCAGTAGGGAGAGCAGAGTAAGGCTCTGCCAGGCACCTCTGGTGGCCTGTGTCTTAGGAAAATGTAAGGATCATGTATTGATACTTAAAGAAGTTGTCCACTGCTTGGACAACTTCTTCTCATTCCCCAGGCTTGGCCCCGTTAAAGTAATAAAGCTTATACTCTCCTCCCATGCTGATGCCGTTCCTGCAGTTTCGGCTCTCCCGTCTACTGGGGCTCCGTGCTATTGTGACGACAGCGCCCAATCAGCGCTGCTGTCACTGTCCCCGCCTTCTTTCGAATTGAGCAGGAAGAAGAAGTCCAAGGTCAGCTGCCCAGACTTCCTCTTCATGTTTGATTTGTCCGGAGGCAGGGACACTGACACCGACGCTGATTGGGTGCTGGCATCATGTGTCACAACACTGCACAAATGAGAGCAGGGAGAACGAGTGCTGACACCGCGGGAACGGCGCTGGCAAAGGGAGATGAGTTTAAGATTTATTATTTTATCGGTGCAAAACATTTTGACAAGAAGAGGTTAGTTAGTGGATAACCCTTCTAAAACGTCTGATCCAATTTTCCCAAACATCATCTGTCAGGGAAGAGTCAGAAGGACCCCAATGTACAGTAGACGTTCAAGAGGTCAGTTGATATTAGAAGTAAACAGTTTCAGCAGATTTAAAGAGGTTGTCAGCTACTTTTATATTGATTCTTGGGATAGGTCATATGATTGGGATAGGTCATCAATACCAGACACCACTGATCAGCTGTTCCTGGTACCGCCGGCTGGATGTTATTAGTTGCAGAGCGGAAGAGCACTGCTCCATCATCTGTAAAGTGGCTGCAGTTGGGGACTGCAGATCCACTCCTATTTATTTGATTAGGGGAAGATGTGCAGTACTTGGCTACCATGTAGCTGTCGGAGCTGCACTATTTCGCTACCCAAATGATCACATATCTCTCTGGGAACAACTGATGATTATTGGGAGTGCCAGGTGTTTTACCCCAACCAATCTGATATTGATGTATCCCAAGGATACATCATCAATATAAAAGTAGTGAACAATGTATTTTAAGTCAAATGTATATGAGGGCCTTTACTGAAAGCAAATAAAGAAACAAAATGAAATTACGGTGACTTGATAAGTTACACACATGGTTGGCATGCTTGCTGTACAAGAAAATGAGATTGTACTAAGCCAAATCTATAACAACCAGCATCATAGGCATCTGGTTTCTGTCATACTGCTCTCTACATTTAAGGCTTGGTTTACATTGCAAATTCTGTCAAATTTGATGGAAAAAAAAGTGCATGGAGCACCATGGCTTAAAAATGTCAGTGTTTACAGGAGTTGTGTTGGAAATGACAAATCTGCCATGGTCACATAAGGTCCACTTGGCAGATGTCTTTCTCCTCTCTTGACTTAGGCTCTATTTAGATTATGCCATGTCTTTAATAAAAAAGACATAGCACACCCATAAAATGTAATACGTTGATCTAGTGTGGCTAACTAAAATTTTCAAAACCGAACACAAGTTTCTTATTTAACATTTTCATTGGAGTGTACACGTCCAATGCCACGTCACAGCAAACATCTTAGTTGGTCTGTACACTGTAAGGTGTAACACTGTGCTGTGACCATTGCCATCATAAATCCACGCCAGCAGGGGGAGAAACCCAAGTTCCCCAAATCACCCATGCTGGCAGTTTATAACAATAGATGTGAGCACAGTTCTTCTGACTTTAGACACTCGAGAGTGTATGTTAGTCCATGGGTCAGCTTAACATGTTCTGCAGTCCTATAAAAGGAAGAAATAAGGATATGTTCTCCAATTGTGACAACCCATGGACAGTTACTTTCCTTACAAATAACGTATTACACTTTTAAAATAACACTAAACTTAAATTATTATTTATTTCTATAGCACCATTGATTCCATGGTGCTGTACATGAGAAGGGGTTACATACAAATTACAGATATCACTTACAGTAAACAAACTAACAATGACTGACTGATACAGAGGGGAGAGGACCCTGCCCTTTCGGGCTTACATTCTACAGGATGGTGGGGAAGGAGACAGTAGGTTGGTGGGTCGCAGCAGTTCCGGTGTTGGTTGAGTCGATATCTCCGGTAGTGGTGAGGAGGTAGCAGGGTCATTGCAGGCTGTTAGCTTTCCTGAAGAGGTGGGTTTTCAGGTTCCGTCTGAAGGATCCGAATGTGGTTGATAGTCGGACGTGTTGGGACAAAGAATTCCAGAGGATGGGGGATATTCGGGAGAAGTCTTGGAGGCGGTTGGATGAGGAGCAAATAAATGTGGGGGGGAGAGAAGGTCTTGGGAGGATCGGAGATTACATGAGGGAGATATTGGGAGATTAGTTCAGAGATATAAGGAGGAGACAGGTTATAGATGGCTTTGTTGGTCAATATTAGTAATTTGAACTGGATACGCTGAGGGATTGAGAGCCAGTGAAGAGATTTGCAGAGGGGAGAAGCGGAAGAGTATCGAGGAGAGAGATGAATTAGTCGGGCAGCAGAGTTAAGGATGGACTGGAGAGGTGCGAGGGTGTTAGCAGGGAGGCCAGAGAAAAGGATGTTGCAGTAGTCGAGGCGGGAGATAGAGGACTTGCACAATCATTTTAGTAGATTGAGGGTTGAGGAAAGGACGGATTCTGGAAATATTTTTGAGCTGAATGCGACAGGAGGTAGAAAGAGCTTGGATGTGCGGTTTGAAGGACAGGGCAGAGTCAAGGGTTACTCCGAGGCAGCGGACTTCCGGTACGGGGGAAAGCGTGATGTCGTTAATTCTGATAGATAGGTCAGGTAAGGAAGATCTGTGAGATGGGGGAAAGATGATGAGTTCAGATTTGTCCACATTGAGTTTGAGGAAGCGGGAGGAGAAGGAGGATATGGCTGATAGACACTCCGGGATTCTGGACAGCAGAGAGGTGATGTCTGGGCCAGAGAGGTAGATTTGAGTGTTATCAGCATAAAGGTGGTACTGGAATCTGTGGAACTTAATGAGTTGCCCCAGGCCAAGTGTATAGATTGAGAAGAGTAGGGGTCCTAGAACAGAGCCTTGGGGGACTCCAACAGAGAGAGGATGAGACGAGGAGGTAGTGTGGGAATGGGAGACGCTGAATGTTCAGTTGGAAAGGTATGAGGAGATCCAGGATAGGGCGAAGTCCTTGACGCCAAAGGAGAAGAGAATCTGTAGTAGAAGGCAGTGGTCAACTGTGTCAAAAGCAGAGGACAGGTCAACAAGCAGGAGTATAGAGTATTGTCCGTTCGCTTTGGCTATAAGTAGGTCATTAGTAATTTTGGTCAGGGCTGTCTCAGTGGAGTGATTGGGGCGGAAACCAGATTGTAGAGTGTCAATGAGCAAGTTAGATAAGAGGTGGTAGGAAAGCTTAGCGTGGACGTGCAGCTCCAGGAGTTTGGAAGCGAATGGGAGCAGCGATATTTGGCGATAGCTGGACATAGTGGTTGGGTCGAGGATTGGCTTTTTAAGGATAGCCGTGATTGTGGCATGTTTAAAAGCAGAATTGAAGGTACCGGAAGTTAGTGATAGGTTGAAGAGGTGGGTTAGGGATGGGATAATAGTGGTGGTGAGGTTGGGGAGGAGGTGGGTTAGGATGGGGTCAAGTGCACAGGTTGTGAGGTGCGATTTGGAGAGGAGACAATTAAGCTCCCCTTCGGTGATGTTGGAGAGGGATGTTATGGGGCTTGGGCATTGGTCTGGTATACAAAGGTATTGTGGTGGTTGAACAATGAACATTTGCCTTGTTTGGTCAATCTTATTTTTGAAGTGTCTGGCAAAGTCATCAGCAGAGATGAGGGAGGTAGGAGGGGGCAGTGGAGGGCGGAGGAGGAAGTTAATAGTTTTGAATAACTGTTTGGGGTTGTAGGATAGGGAAGATGCGAGGTTTGTGAAGTAGGCCTGTTTAGCAGAGGTGAGGACAGATTTGAAAGAGAGTGTTTTTAATGGTGTTATTGTGCCAGGGTTGTCTGTTGGTACGTCGCACTCTGCCATGAATGAGAGGGGCGACCGTGTCAATAGCCGATGCGAGAGTGGCATTGTAGAAAGCAGTGGCACTGTCTGTGTCGTGGAGTGAGGATATGGATGTCAGTGGTAGAGTAGAGTCAGAGAGTGTGTGGATGTCTAGGTGTGCAAGGTTTCTGCGGGGGTGCGTGTGTTGCTGGACATGGGTGACAGGAGAGGAGGACAGGGATGAGAAAGTGAGTAGATTGTGGTCGGATAGAGGGAGAGGGGAGGTGGTGAAGTTAGATAGGGAGCAGAGGCGGGTGAAGACCAGGTCTAATGTATGTCCGTCCGTGTGGGTGGCTGAAGAGGACCACTGAGTAAGTCCAAAGGATGACTTAAGGGACAGGAGTTTGGAGGCTGCTGACTGAAGGGTATCAGTGGGGATGTTGAAGTCACCCATGATGATGGTGGGGATGTCAGTGGAAAGATAGTGAAGAAGCCAGGTAGAGAATTGGTCGATGAAGGTAGTGGTCGGGCCAGGAGGTCGGTATATGACGGCCACTTGGAGGTTGGAGGGAGAGTAGATGCGGACAGAGTGGGCTTCAAAAGAGGGGAGGATTAGGGAGGAAAGAGGTGGGATTGGGTTAAAGGTGCAGTTTGAGGAAAGGAGAATACCCACTCCTCCACCATGTCTGTTGCCAGAGCGAGGAGTGGGGGTGAATTGGAAGCCACCGTAACACAGCGCAGCCGCGGAGGCGGTGTGAGAGGGTGTCAGCCATGTTTCTGTTAGGGCGAGGAAAGCAAGATTGCGAGAGAGAAAGAGGTCATGAATCACATTAAGTTTATTGCAGATGGAGCGGGCATTCCAGAGTGCACCAGAGAGAGGGAACAGGGGGGTGGTCGTCAATGGAACATGTTTTACGTTGGAAAGATTGCGGTAGTTCTTATTAGATAGGGAGCGGTAGGAAGGAGTACTAATAGTGGGTATGAGCTGCGGAGCTCCAGGATTGGGAGATATGTCACCAGCAGTGAGGAGAAGCAGAGAAAGGGAGAGCAGGTGGGAGAAGGAGAGTGGGCGGCTTGTTTTATTAGGACTGATTTGAGGTTGAGGAGCAGGTCAGGTGGGGAGGGAGAAGCTTATCCACCCAATTCAGAAGTTTCGCCTTTTTGCATCTTCTCTGGATCAAAACACAAAGCTCTGGATCAAGCAGATGACCATCTAATTTGAGTTTAATGCAATTTTTAAAAGGGGAATTTTTGTTCTTTTTTTTTTTTTTTTTGTCACTATTGGAGGAAGCATTCTTTCTGTTGCGGGACTAGAAAGTGGGAGATAAGTGACACTATTGTGTCTGCCTTCGGGTTTAGCAAGAATGCTACTGTTTTGAGAGTCTGATGTCAGAGCAACGTTTCGATACCATTCATAATAAGTGGAAGATGAGATGAGTTCACAAGTGAGCACATCTATTGTTATAAATTACTAATTCGGTCTGAGCAGCTTTTGGTGTTTTTGAGCACATAGAACCTGTGATTTATTGAAGAAACTTTCTATAGTAGTACTTGGCCTGTTTATTTATATCTCTATGGTATAGTATGTTTTATGTGACTGCAGCCGTTTTACTACTTTCTACCATCCCTACAGAGTTCGTATTGCGCTCTACTGCACAATATACCAGCATAGAAAAATATTAACATTAAAATGGTTCCAAATATACATAAGTAAGACATATTATATATTTTACCCAGTTATTGAAACCAATTTATTTATTTTAATGAAACCACAAGGCAGTTAGAATTTCTGTCCGATCTCTGGGGGGACCTCTCTTGGCTCGTTCTTGCCTTATAAACAACTGGTAACAGGAGCATAACAGTGTTCTGGAAGGATACAAAAGATTTGGCTGTATTCCTGGAAGGGCCTAGATAGAAAAAAAAATGAGCATTGTGCTTTTGCCTGTAATTGTCAAGTAAAAAAAATCTGAAATTTGCAAGACCAACAGGGCGTTACCTTGATAAATGGTTAGAATGGCCGACTGAAAGTCTGAACTTCACGCAGATTAGCTTGGGTTAAAGACGCTGTAGAGGGGTAAACTTTTTGTCTTTTCAAGTTATGACGCTGTAGGTTTTTTAACACTGGAGTAAAATGATTTTCTTAATGCCCTGTCCTCTTCAAGAGCATTATTAGAAAATATGTATTTTTTTAATATTCCTAAAAAGATTGCTCCTGAAAAACAGTTTTCTGTATCACACATATGTCATACATGTGGTTTGCTTCGTTCCATACAAAGTTACACAGTGTTTGTAGCGCCTGCAGAGAATTTCCCATGACAGTTGAAAGGAACCATTGATGAAAACACTGTTTCTGAAGTTGGGCACAGTGATTCCCACATACGCTATGATTCCCCAGTGGCACAGCCATAAATTGTGTTATAAATTTGGCATTTTTTAGGTAACCAAATTATTTACATGTGAGAAAAGTTGCTCATAGATCATTGTTATTTTGTGTTTTACTAATTTTGATCTTCACATTTTTAAGACTATTGTCTCCCATTTGAATTGTCTTATTATGCTTCTTGAACACAATATTAGATGATACTTACTACTATATTTCGGTAACATTAGTGACCTGAGGCTGTATTGGTTAAATACTTGAAAATGTCTGAATCCTGTTTTTTTACGGTGACACTACTAAGGGGCACAGCTAACATAGCTGCTCCATTTAGTACATTTAGCACAGACTGTACATTCGGATGAGATAAACAGATGGGATCCCTCCCAGCTCTGTGTGATAGTCAAGATAACAAAAAGTACAAGTCACCAGGGCAAACTGATAAAGGCATGGGCATTGAGCATCATCCAAAGCCTGCTTTTTTTAACGCTATGTTGCATAACAATCTGAGGGAAACCGGTTTGTTGTACTCATATAGAAGTACAGTATAGTTTATTATTAAAGAAGCACTCCTGTTAAACTTTTTATTGGCTAAACCTGTGTACATGGAGTGTAATTTAGGTGCATGAATATATATACTTGCAGATCTCGGACTTCCCCAGTTTCCGGCACCCTCTCCGGTCCTCAAAGTTTGGTCAGGGTGTCCGTTCTTACCATCAGTTTGGTTAGAGTTTTTTCAGTGTTTTCTGGATGAGTAACAAAATAAGTTTATTTTACTCACTTACAGTACAGACCAAAAGTTTGGACACACCTTCTTATTTAAAGATTTTTCTGTATTTTCATGACTATGAAAATTGTACATTCACACTGAAGGCATCAAAACTATGAATTAACACATGTGGAATTATATACTTAACAAAAAAGTGTGAAACAACTGAAATTGTCTTATATTCTAGGATCTTCAAAGTAGCCACCTTTTGCTTTGATGACTGCTTTTCACACTCTTGGCATTCTCTTGATGAGCTTCAAGAGGTAGTCACCGGAAATGGTCTTCCAACAATCTTGAAGGAGTTCCAGATATGCTTAACACTTGTTGGCCCTTTTGCCTTCACTCTGCGGTCCAGCTCACCCCAAACCATCTCGATTGGGTTCAGGTCTGGTGACTGTTGAGGCCAGGTCATCTGGCATAGCACCCCATCACTCTCCTTGGTCAAATAGCCCTTACACAGCCAGGAGTTGTGTTTGGGGTCATTGTCCTGTTGAAAAATAAATGAAGGTCCAACTAAACGCAAATCGGATTTAATAGCATGCCGCTGCAAGATGCTGTGGTAGCCATGCTGGTTCCGTATGCCTTCAATTTTGAATAAATCCCCTACAGTGTCACCAGCAAAGCACCCCCACACCATCACACCTCCTCCATGCTTCATGGTAGGAACCAGGCATGAGAGTCCATCCGTTCACCTTTTCTGCGTCACACAAAGACACGGTGGTTGGAACCAAAGATCTCAACTTTGGACTCATCAGACCAAAGCACAGATTTCCACTGGTCTAATGTCCATTCCTTGTGTTCTTTAGCCCAAACAAGTCTCTTCTGCTTGTTGCCAGTCCTTAGCAGTGGTTTCCTAGCAGCTATTTACCATGAAGGCCTGCTGCATAAAGTCTCCTCTTAACAGTTGCTGTAGAGATGTGTCTGCTGCTAGAACTCTGTGTGGCATTGACCTAGTCTCTAATCTGAGCTGCTGTAAACCTGCGATTTCTGAGGCTGGTGACTCGGATAAACTTATCAGAGCAGACTGTCTCTTTTCGGCAGTGACTTTTTGTAGGCTGACGTTTTTGAACTGCACTTGGGACTTAAAGTTCCATTTGAGGATTGACCTTCATTCTAGAGATACATATCCTTTCGTGGACTACAGCGTGTACCTCAGTTTGCATGATGGCCAATTTCTATTTGTAGGGCCTTTGAGTGACTTGTGATTTTGGCTATCAAAACTGGCACATATGGGGCACTTGTTCAACAGTTGTTTCCCTAATATATTTCTGGACATGTTGACCTTCATTTCTTAAGTAATTGGCAATACCAATTCTAAATCAGTTTTTGCTGTTCAGATAGGGACTATTAGCTGTGGTATCCACGCAACGATTACATTGCACAACATCAAACTAGTGTCCACACGACCAACTTTTATTATGGCCAGGATCAATCCCACTTATTATAACCTGTCAGGGCAACATCAACGATAGTGATAATACCATTTTCCGGGGACTCTTACCATCTTGAAGCATCTATCAAGAGAATGCCAAAAATGACGGGTTGGTGCTAAGCAGTCCATCAAAGGACATAATGACGTTACTTTATGAAGAACATGAGAAGTAAGGACATATTTCCAGTTGGTATTCAAAACTGTTTTTTTGAAAGGGTAGATAAACTATCACATGTGGTTAATTTTCAATCAGTTTTGATGCCTTCCTCAGTGTGAATGTACAATTTTCATAGTCATGAAAATACAGAAATACCTTTAAATGAGAAGGTGTGTCCAAACTTTTGGTCTGTACTGTATATAGTGCCATTAATTCCACAGCACTTTACAGACATTATCAGCACATTACCCTTTGGGGCTCACAATCTAGATTTCCTATCAGTACGTATTTGGAATGTGGGAGGAAACCGGAGAACCTGGAACAAACACAGTTATACTCACCTAATTCCCATTCTATTGAAACCCTCGTCTCCTGTAATAAAACAAAAATATCACTCACCTGTCCGATGTTCTGTTCCACGCCGTAATCCATGTCGTAATCCATGTCTGGGGATAAACAGTTTTCACCCTGGATGGTGCCAAGATACGATCGATCAGGCTGAGAAGCACTGAAGAATGAGCTGCTGCGAGCCCAGTATCAATGACCAGCGGTGACATCGAGGTTTTTTGACGCCGCTGGTCACTGAGGCTGCATTTCAAACCGGGTCCCTGAACTGCGGTGACCTCAGCACCATGAGAAAAAGTTAGTGAGTTCACTGCAGTTTACCGTAATAACCTCGGTCACCACTGGTCATTGATGCTTCTCTTGTAGCAGCTCATTCCTCAGGGGTTCACAGCCTGGACTTTCTCTCAAAGTTTTTATCCTATCACTTCTGGTGGATCTGCAGCAGCTTACTTCAATAAGCTAACACCAAGTTTAGAACATCACGTCCTTATTCTTTTTAAACCGGATAAGACCCTATTGCACTTACTGTTGTTCCAGCCTTTACTGCACTCAATTTTTTTTTTCAAGATCAGTATCTCTGTAAAAAAAAATCTGAAACCTTGCAACTTTCACATTGGGCACTAAGACTAATATTAGACTCGTACTTCCTGTTGTCTACAAATGACTTTTTATCATCACAGACAGGATTACAATAAAAGTTGACACCTCATTAGAACATCCCAATCTTACCAGGTAGTAGAGAGTAGTCTCTATTATTACTCTACTGCTGAAAGGCAGATCTATTCCTGATGGCCACACATACCCACCTCTAATATCATGTGCAGAACCCTCTATGTTCCTGTTTGGGGCTATATTGGGACCATAGATGTGCAGCAATATTCGGGTAACATTATAATGAAACACATTCTTAGTTTTCCTTTGTTCAAGTGAAAACTAGACCTGATTTTAATACACCTAGATGTTTTATTGCCAATATATGTTACAAAAATGTTCTTTCCATCCTGCCAAACCTGACAGCTTTCCAGCATTTCGCTGACTTTGTAATAATAAGTGTTTCCTGCTGAAGTACTTCTGCCTTTTTTTCTTGGCGTGTGAATATCTGACAAGTTCAGAAGCCTTGACAGACTGATGTGGTCTAGAACTTAAGCAGAGGTTGCACATTAACCCTGTCAGGTCAGATGACTTTGAGAATCTGTAAAATAATTAGTCTAATACAATACTCTACACTTGTTTATTTACAGCGTATAGGGGTGAGTGCTGCTCCTGAGTCTAGTTCTGATACAAGATTTAATAACGTCACTCCTTATAGTATAAAATTCTATCTGTATGATTTTACTGTTCGTTGGGTCTTTTTTTTTTTAAGTATCGAGAATTTGCTTTTTATTTACTTATGTTAAATGGATCCAAGATAGTCAAATAGTAGACAAGTAGAAGGAAAAACATAGAACTGCCAGGTCAGAATTAGAGTGGTGAGGACAAAATCAAAGCCCAAAACATAGTCAATGAAAGCCTTGTTTTAGGTGTACAGGCAGTTCCAAGAGTCAGAGGTCAGACAGTCCCAGGTTAATCCAAAAGGGCATCCAGAAGTAAAACTGGAGACTAAAGGCCCCTTTACACTAAGCGAGATCGCTAGCGAGATCGCTGAAACGTCACCGATTTTATGACGTAGCAGCGACCTAGCCAGCGATCTCGCTTAGTGTGACACAAAGCGATGATCAGCCCCCCTGCTGGGTGTCGCTGAATGTCCTGGACCATTTTTTGATCGCTGGTCTCCCGCTAGCCAGCACGCATCTTTGATTGTGACAGGCGGGAGACCAGCGATCAGCCAGCCGGAGCTGGTAACCAAGGTAAACATCGGGTTTCCATGCGCCAGGCGGCGCATGGAAACCCGATGTGTACCTCAGATACCAGCGCGCTGATGCAGGGGAGCTGGTAACCAAGGTACACAGCGGGTTTCTAAGCGCCGAGTGGTGCCTAGAAACCTGATGTGTACCTTGGTTACCAGCTCCCTGCACCAGCGCGCTGGTATCTAAGGTACACTGCTGGTAACTAAGCGACGTGCGTCGCTTGTTACCGGCATAGTCGCTGTCCTGATCGCTGCCTGTTTGGCAGCTCAGCAGCGATCATGTAGCGACACACCAGCGATCCTGACAAGTGCATATCGTTGTCGGGATCCCTGGTGAGTCGTTATGTGTAACGGGACCCTAAGCCGGGTCAGAAACAGTGGTCAATCCTTATAACACAAAAGACATTATGTGTGTGTACATACAGTGGATGAAATAAGTATTGAACACATCACCAATTTTCTAAGTAAATATATTTCTAAAGGTGCTTTTAGCATGAAATTCTCACCAGATGTCGGTAACAACGCATTCAAGTCACACAAGCAAAGAAATCAAACCATAGATATCAATAAATTAAGTTATGTGAAATAACAAGAAAAGACACAGGGAAAAAGTATTAAGCACGCTTACTGAAATGTAATTAATACTTTGTACAAAAGCCTTCAAGATGCCTCCTGTATGGAGAAACTGTTTGCATACATTGCTCAGGTGTGATTTCGGCCCATTCTTCCACACAAATACTCTTCAAATCCTGAAGGTTTTGTGGGCTCCTATGTACTCTGAGCTTTAGTTCCTTCCATAAATATTCTCTTGAATTTAGGTCCGGTGATTGGCTGGGCCAATCTAGGAGCTTTATTTTCTTCCTCTGAAACTGATTGAAAATTTCCTTGGCTATATGTTCGGAATCACTGTGTTGTTGAAATGTCCACCCTCTCTTCATCTTCATCATCCTGGTAGATGATAGAAGATTATTTTTCAAGAATGTCTCACTACATTTGTCCATTCATCATTCCTCCAGTTATATGAAGTTTGCTAGTGATGTTCTTTAGCTCTCCTCAGGTGGTCCTTTGTTTTTAGACAACTTTTCTGATCATTCTTTTCACTCTTCTTGTCTGAAATGTTGCAGGGAGCACCTGTTCGTGGCTGGTTTATTGGAAAATAATGTTCTTTCTACTTCCAGATTAAGGCCCCAATAGTGCTCATTGGAATCTTTAGTAGTTTAGAAATCTAAACCTTCTGTAACCAATTCCATTAGTATGTTTTGCAACAATAAGGTTGCAAAAGTCTTGAGGCAGCTCACTTGTTGTACCCGTCATGAGATGTTTCTTGTGTGCCACCTTTGTTATGAGACACCTTTTTATAGGCCATCAGTTGAACTATCTGATATTATTTTTCACCAAGTGGCAGGATTGCTTTCTAATTACAGATAGATTTCAGCTGGTGCCATGACTTTACATGGCTTTTTGCACCTCTTTCTTCATGCGTTCAACATTTTTTTCTTGTATCATTTCCCATTATTACACATAACTTAATTTATGGACATCTATGGTTTGATTTCTTTGCCTGTGTGGATTGGATGCGTTGTTACCGACATCTTGTGAGAATTTCATGTCAATAGCACTTTTAGAAATATATTTACTTAGAAAATCGGTGACGTGTTCAATACTTATTTCACCAACTGTGTGTATATATAATATAATAGTATGTTAACCGTCAGAGGCATAATGTATTCAGTAGTTTTGTGGGCGTGCCATAATCGCCCATTGGCGACCCATCCCACCATCTAATAGATCCACTGACTGGCCCCTGTGATTAGCTGTTCAGCAGGACTTTTACAGACATTACATACAGCAATGTCATGTGCCACAACCCCCATAACTGTCAGCACTGGCACCAGTACCAGAGTAGCAACAACTGAGATGGGTAAGTATGTGACAGGTGTGCAGGGAACATCAGGTGTGATAAAGATCCCTGTGATCGAAACGCGTAGCCTTGTCCTGAGCTTGTCCAGGAGCATGCCATTATTCATGTTTTTATGAATCAATAAAGATGAAGATTTTATTGAAGCTGGATCCCTTTTTCCTTCATTTTCTCAAACATCAGGTGCCCCCTGATGAAAGAAAGACCATTAATGGTTAGACACCCAAAACTTATGATGACCAGAAATCTTAAAAAAGTAGCTTGTACACATTGTAAATCACTTTTAGTAGATAGCTTTAAAGGGTTTTGTGAAACCCAAACCACAGGCAGCATGAATTAGTGTCTCCATGATTGGAACCAGATATTGTTTCTCTAATATTCTCCAGCGTTTCAGAGAAAACATAATTTGAAGAGCTGGCCAAGAACTATCGGGAGAGCCACCGCCTCTAGCTGACTTTTTACCCCAAGGCTCAAGAGACCTGTCAATCAACTAGAGTGGAGCGGAGAGATGAATGTAATCCTAGATTCATAATAGAATCATATTTAGAGAAGACGAATAAGAACATTTTCAGTTAAGTCTTATATTATTTTTAGTTTGTTTAAGCAGTGTTGATCTTCAAGTACTTACTGAGAAGAGGACAGACTTGTCATGGAAGGCTGTCCTCTAATGACACAGCCTTGTGATTATATTGATTATATCCGTCGAAATGTCTTGGAACTTGCATCTATCAGTTAGTGAGAAACCATTAAAGTAGTTAACAAGCTGTTCCTTTGGATTACTGCAAACTAAGCAAGAACAAAGGCCTTTTAATTATACCTGAGTCATTGACCACCACATCAAATAGAGACACATCGAATAAAATTTCATTTTATAATGGAAAAGTTAATGGAGAAAGGTTCTTGCACGACAGTTAGGTATTTAGAATGGTTATCTGTGATGAGTACAATAAAACATAAAGACAATATCTGCCTCATTGTCATGTATAATGCTGTATTCCAATCTGTAATCTTCTGCTGGAAGAATAATACTCATCTGTCATCCCAGTCTTGGGGCGGCTGTCTATAAAACCATGGAACTGACTATTGCAAACCTGATTTTTGGGATAGTTTGGTGCCTGAATAGTGAAATTTGCCTAAAAAAGAGAAAACCTCTTAATGATATATATCAAATTCGACTTTGCATCAGTGTCTTCTACTGGCATACACTATATGGACCTACAGGAGCGTTTGACATCCTATTCTAAATCCGCTTACATTAGTCCCACCTTTGCAACTATAACAGCTTCCACTCTTCTAGGAAGGCTTTCTACAAAATTGTGGAGTATGTCAATGGAAATGTTTGCCTCTTTATCCAGAAGAACATGTATGAATGGTCAGGCACTGATGCTGGAAAGGGCCTAGCTTACAGTCCCAGTTCTAGTTCATTCCAAAGGACTTGATGAGTTGAGGTCAGAGCTCCATGAAA
>JARQOD010000005.1:304252754-304360357 GCA_033576555.1 Oophaga sylvatica
AATGTGGGAAAGGACCCCACTCAAACCCCGCATGGAGGCCCCCCCCAACCCCAGCCTGGCCCCATTAAAAACCCGGGAATGATCAAGAGGATGATGGATAGTCACAAGCCATCAAACAAAGAAAAAGGCTTACATTTTTGTACCAGGTGTGGCATAATTCCCCAAAAAGCTTTGTGAAAAGGGGGAAAGATCCCAGGACGTAAAGCTGTGATTAAAAATCAGGTTTTTTCCCAAAAATTGATTTCTGAATTTTTCCGATTTTAAAAAATTAGTATTTGTTTTTAAATGTTTGAACTTGTTTTTTTAGCATTTTTTTAGGTCTGAACACTGCTTTTTTTGTTTTTTTGACCATTTATCATTTTTGAAAATAAATCAAAATTTATTTTTTGGAAAAAAAAATTTGGAACATGTTTTCGGTAGTTTTGAATAAAAGAGCGTTTACATTTTTTCAAAAAAAATTTCAAAAAAGAAAAACAGACAAATGAAAATTTTTTCAATGGGGTCTTAATTTTAAATTTTAGAATACTAAGGGAATTTTCTCCGTGGGCGGGGAAAAGGTATGGCATGCCCCAATAAGGTGCTTATTCACCTAAAATTTTTACCAACAATGATTTTTGGGGAAAAAATTTTTATGCAATTTTTCCCCCCCCATGGGGGACGACTTAACCTATAACGCCATTCTGATTGGCTTTTACCAAGTAATTTCAAGACCATTAAAGGGGGCATAATGTTTAGGATCATTTTTTCCAAAAATGGCACATAATTTAAATTCTTTTTTCCCGGTGGGATTTGCATATGAATAAAGAGTGTGATATACATAAATTATCTTCTGTCTTTCCCTTTTACGCTTACCGAGCTTATTTTTTTGATTTAATGCAAATGAGTCAAGTCGGGGTGTGAAAAGAACTTTAAAAGGGAATGTATCACCCCCCAGGCTTTTTTCCCCATTATGGGGGATACAGGTGTAAAAGGAAACAGTCATACCGTAGCCCAATCTTTGATTTTGTTTTTAAAACTTTTAATTTTTTTTGTAATTTTTTTTCCAGACTTGGGGGGTGCTGTGCTGAAAGAAAAAGCTGCCTCCGTCTTAATTGCCCCCCCCCTCCCCACTCACCCCCAGTGACATGTTTGGGGGCCCCGAAAACGCGCCCCTCGCCTGAATAGCACATTGTACGTCCTTTTTCCGCCCCTTTTAGAGCATTTTCTTCGCTTTTCCTCCGCCCGGGATCCTGCCTTCCAAGATCGCCAGCGCATAAAAAAAAGAAACCAAGTCTAAATGGCGAAATGGAAAAATAAGTGCCTTTATTGGGGGCTGTGACGGGTAGGGCTGGGGCAAAAAAAACCTGAGGAGAGTTTTTTACGGGGCCCCCGCCCCCGAGCCGGGGGAAATATTAGCATTGAAATAAAAAACGATTTTTAAAAAAGGGGGAAATTGGGGACACAGGAGACAGTTTTTTCCATTCACCCGCCCATTACAGTTAAAAAAAACCCTGGGGAACATTCCCTTTTTTTAAACCCTTTAAAAATCCCTAAGTTTTTTCCTGCCCGACCCACAAATTTGCTTTTGGAATTCGTTCCCCTAAATCAGGCATATGCCTAAAGAGGCTTCTGTTGGGGGGGAAGCAGGGTCTTTAAATTTTTTTTTTTCCCAAACTTAATGGGGTAGCATAGAATTAAAAGCTAATTAAAGAATCGCAAAAAAATGAAAAATAAAGGGTTGAGGATTTACTTTCCCGTTACCGCATAAAAAAAATTTTGGGGGTTTACAGACCCGTAAGGAAAAAACTCCCCAAAAGTGTTAAGGTTTTAAAATTAGAGGCAGGCCCGTTTCCCCTTTCTGATTTGTGGCCCCCGAAAATCACATTGTGTAGCAGAGTTACCCAACCAGTAACGTCGGGGGCCCCAGGGATTTGCGGTGGGGGGCCTTAGCGTGCTCCCTCGGTGCCGGGTTACTCTGTGCCATGGCATACCCCAAATCTCCCTTTTGATGATTCCTTTATATTTTTTTAGAAAAGATTAAGATTTTAAAAAAAAAAAAAGGCGGTCAGTGACTTAAATTGGAAGGGAAAAAATTTAAAAGCCAAAAGGTTTAATTGGTGATATTAAAATGCATTCCTTTTTCTTCCGAAACTCTCCTTCCCCTTGGGTTTTATGTAAAATGAAAATTGCTAAATCAGAATAAAAGTTTTTGTCATCCCCCATGTCTTTCAATTGTCCTTTCACGTAGGGTCGGTGTGGGGCAGGGAGAATAGACAGGATTGTATAAAGGAGATTTATGGCACAAGGGTTTTTCCCATGTGAAAATGACAAAATGGACCTTGGCCCACACTAGGTTGGGCCCTTTTAGAAGATTTCCCGGCCAATAGCAACAACATATTTTTAAAGAATAACATACTAACCAGTGTGTCCCCCTTAAAATTTTTCCCGCCCATTGAACAGGATCTTTTTGACGTTTGACGTTATAGTTTTTGGGTTTTTTCAGAAGTTCCCATCTTGACTTGTTTGGAAAAAGGTATTTTCTAGAAATTTTTTTTTTGCAGGTTTGTTGATAGTGTCTGACTAGAGCAAATCCTTCAGGAACCGCTTTAAAACTGCATTCACCTTTTTCCCCAGCAATTTTAAAAATTTAAAGGGGGGAAAAAAAGTCTTAAAACCATTTTAAACGGAAGGGGCTTTACAAAAAAAAAAGGGAAAGGGGTTTTTAAAGAAATTTTTTTAAAGTTTTTTTTTTAATTTTTTGTACAAAAAATACAAAAAAATTTTGGGGTTTTCATTTCTTAGTTTTTTTTTCCTTTGCAAAATGCTGAAAACCGAGCAAGGGGGGGCCTCGTGGTTTTTCCCTGCTTTTAATTTTTCTCTTTAAAAAAATCCAAAGAAAAAACAGACAAAAAGGGGGAAACCACTTTTATATTTTACAATATTTTCAAAAAAGGATAACACAAGAATTTCCCAACTTACTTTACATATTACGGGGAACATATTGTGTCAAACGTCGTTTTTTGGGAAACCTTTCCCCCCTTAATGTCTTTATTGCTGTGAAAGTCATGGTTATAGGGGGGAAATCTTTTGGAAAAGCTTTATACTAACCCCCCCGTGTTCTACTTACGGGGCCCCACCAAGCATGAAGGGGGCCTCAGGCATGTGAAATGACTGTTAATTGGAAACCAAAGAGTATTGGAAATACACTGTCTTGGGTGAAAAATTCCTTTTTTTACAGTTTGTGAAAAAGGTTTGCCCCCCTTTTTTCCATTTAAAAAAGGGACTGCCAAGGGGTCCATACGATCACGACAACGACACCCGGCGAACGCGTGCATTTTTGTGGTGCTAGTGAGCTTCCCAAAAACAAAGATTTATCGAGATCAGGGTGTTAACGCCTTCGGTGTTGGGAAACCTAGTCCCCCTGCGACGTGTAAAGTCGTTCATAAAGGTGCACACCCCAATCGGCCCCAGCGGCCCAACGACCAAAAAGGTCAAAGTTAAAACGTCAGGCATCCGCAGGGGCCACATCCGGGTTTCAGTCACCACAGCGGCCTAAAATCGTACGCCATAAAAACTGACTCTTTAGCGATCTCGCTTATGTGACGACCTTTACTTTGTCACATTATTTTTTTCGATTACCAAACATCAAAATGTTAAACAAAGTAACAGAAGGTCCAAAAAAATTTAGTTTTTTTGAAGGTAATTTTTAAGGGAAAAAGAAACCAAAAACCCCGGGGGCCCCGGGAGAAAGTGATTGCCCCCTAAATAAAACGGTTGGCCACCATTCAGCAACAACAGGGGAAAGCTTTTAAAACTTGAAAAATTTTGGCCCCCTTCTTTGCAATTTTTGTAATTTAAGGGTTTTAGCATGAAACCCCCTTTTTTTAAGTTCAGCACGCTTTTTAAAAATTAAGTTTTTTGGTCATTTTTGCGCATAACCAAGTGGCTCTAGGTCACGAAAATACCAAAATTCTCCCTTCCCCAAGGTTTTTTGGGGAGAACATGGTTCCTTTACCCAGCAAGTTTTTTCCGGTCCTTACACAAAACAGCCAAGACCTTTACAACACCACCATGTTTTCTGTTGGTAGATTTTTTTTTAAAATGGTTTATTCACGCCAAATGTAATGAGCATACCCCTTTTTAAAAAATTTATTTTTTCTGTCAGTCCCAAATATTCTCCCAAAAGTTGGGGAAACCCCAAATTTTTCTGACAAAAAAGAAAAAGGGTTTTTTTTTATTGCTCGGAGTGGTTTTGTTTGGGAACCTGTCAAGCAACCCTTTTTTCCCATCCCTTTTTTTTTTATCAGAAATACCCTTTAAAACAATAATCCCCATTTTTATTTTTTTAATCTTTGGGATTTAAGAGTGGGCCTGCCCTTTGGGAAAATTTTTCCCGGCCCCTTTTTTTTTTTTTTTTTTTTTTTTTTTTTTTTTTGGTTTTTTTTTTTAAAATTATTTGTATAATGGGCCCACTGTGGGCCTGAGTAAAAAAGGAAAGGGGGGCAAACACTTTTTCACACAACTGTATTTGTTTAGTATCTGAGTGGAAATACCAAATTTTTTTAATACACTTAATAGACATTCACAAACAGCAGATTTGTACCCAAAATTTCTTTGATTGAAAAATCATTCATCTAACTGGGGTATCAGAAGATACTGCAACAAACCTGCCTCCCATTAGAGTGGGGTTGGAAGAAGAGTACATTACAACATATTTTGTAGGCTAAGATATATTTATTTATGCTATGTTTTATAGCAAATGGAATTGCAAATTTATTCATTTGAAATGTCCTGATATATAAGATTCCCATACGTAATAGATTAAAGTTGGTGGGTTCTCCTGACCATCGTCTGAGTCTTCTCGAAGGAGTTAAACCAGTGCCTGAGGAGTCCTACAACAACATTTATGTGTGTTGGAAGGGTTGGGAGAGACAACTTTCTCCTGAATGACGGGCCTACAACTGTCCTAATCCCAACCCCCATGGTAAACGATGGTTTGGCTGATTGTTCTACAGGCAACTATCCCTCTCAACTCCCCCACTCACAGGAGTGTTCCTCTCAGCATAGCACTCCTGTGTAAGAATAAGATGCTGTGGTCTCTGGTGGAATGTTATCCCAGGGAGAGTAAGGGCCCCGTCTCACATAGCGACGCACCAGCGATCCCGACAACGATATGAACTTGTCAGAATCGCTGGTGTGTCGCTACATGATTGCTGCTGAGCTGCCAAACAGGCAGCGATCAGGACAGCAACACTGCGGGTAATGTCGCTTAATAACCCACAGTGTACGTTGGATACCAGCCTGCTGATGCAGGGAACTGGTAACCAAGGTACACATCGAGTTTCCAGGCGATGCGCGGTGCAGCACGGTGGCTCAGTGGATAGCACTGCAGCCTTGCAGCGCTGGAGTCCTGGGTTCGAATCCCACCTAGGACAACATCTGCAAGGAGTTTGTATGTTCTCCCCGTGTTTTAAAAACGCAGCAAAAACGCAACGTGTGAACATAGCCGTAGATGTCTTAGCTTCCTATGCATCGTGAGACTGAGCACTAACAGATACATTTATGTAATACATACAATGACAATAAAAATTTGGATCATCAAAGATTGGTAGCATTGATCTAAAATGTAATGAAAGACTATACTCAATGTTGGTTGGGTAGAAGTACATTTTGTCCAAATCCGTTATGGTTATAATTTTAAGAAAGAAAATGATTCAAGATAAATATATAGCTCATGCACTTCGATGCTTTGTCAATGTATATGTATCAAGAATTTGAAGAATATCCCTTAATTATTTATTTTTTTCCTCGAACTTTCAAGAGATAACCAGATCATGTTAAAAGAGAAACCGTTAATCTTCCTCCCTTCTATTGAACTAAAGATTGCTTTAAACCCATGCATTTTGTTTTCACAGAATGGCTGATAAACTGATTACATATCTAAAATAGCCTGGTGAGGAGAGTTTCTGTCTCAGATTAAAGGGTATGCCACACTAAACAATATCGCTAACGGGATCGCTAAAAAACGTCACTATTTAGCGATCCCGTTAGCGATATTGTTCAGTGCGGCAGCTTCCAGCGACGAGCTTCCTGCTGTGATCTCGCTCGTCGCTGGAATCGCTCCGGACCCTATTTTATCGTCGGCGCTCCCGCTGGGTAAGTATTTAATCGCTGTGTGGCACCTTTTCTTAGCGATTTAGCGGTACTTTTGTACCGCTAAAGTCGTTAAGAAGATCGCTAACGGCGATAGCGTCGTTAACTATATCGCTAAATGTGGCAGCATTTAGCGATATAGAAACAATCCGCTAGCGATCGCATTAGTATGCTCGTATATCGTGATCGCTAGCGGGATTGTTTAGTGTGCAGTACCTTAACTCTCACCACTCAAAGTTCAAGGACCTTACAAGCCCTTGTAGAGGAGACAGACATGGCAGCTGTGAAATTCCCGTTGTGGCATGTTTAACCTGCTGGTTTGCTTTCTTCCATCTATTTGTGATCATAACAGCCTTATCTGGAAGATGATGATAGATTGTTGTACACCCAAAAAATATCTTTGGTTTTATGGACACCTTGAAGTAGTCTGCAACATGCTGAAGATTTTTTTTCATATGTGATAAAGGGAGTTTAAACAAAACATTGGAAAAGGTGAACTATAATGCTTTTTTTGCACTGCCCGATCTGCGGTCACTTTATAGCCTGTTTACACTGGATGATCGGCAGTCGGTTTATAGCCTGTTTACACTTGCCGATCAGCGGTCACTTTAATAGCCTGTTTAAACTAGCCGATCGGCAGTCGGTTTATAGCCTGTTTACACTGGCCGATCAGGCGGTCACTTTATAGCCTGTTTACACTGTCCGATCGGCAGTCGGTTTATAGCCTGTTTACACTGGCCGATCAGGCGTTCACTTTATAGCCTGTTTACACTGTCCGATCGGCAGTCGGTTTATAGCCTGTTTACACTTGCCGATCAGCGGTCACTTTAATAGCCTGTTTAAACTAGCCGATCGGCAGTCGGTTTATAGCCTGTTTAGACTGGCCGATCAGGCGGTCACTTTATAGCCTGTTTACACTGTCCGATCGGCAGTCGGTTTATAGCCTGTTTACACTTGCCGATCAGCGGTCACTTTATAGCCTGTTTACACTGGCCGATCAGGTGGTCACTTTATAGCCTGTTTACACTGGCCATCGGCGGTCACTTTATAGCCTGTTTACACTGGCCGATCAGAGGTCGCTTTATAGCCTGTTTACACTGGCCGATCAGCGGTCGATTAATAGCCTATTTACACTGGCCCAACACTCTTCCAATTTGCACAAGATGATGATTGGGGTGTGATGAAGTCAGCATGTAAAGAGCTAATTGCAATGTCCTCACTTGCAGGCCAGCTGTGCACTACAGGCCGCACCATGGCATTTACCTGAAAAGTGCAACAGTCAGTTTCAAAGAGTTAAATATTTGTTTTTATGCATAGTCATTAAGAGTTAATGTGATGTGTTGCAGTCTGTTTGAAAATAGATCTGTCACAGCTGTCTTAACTCCATTATGAACGTTGACTCTACTCTCAACAGAGTATTCCACAAAGAATAAATACCCAGCACTCACCACGTAGTATTATAATCCATGAAGATATTTATTGATAATATAGTTGGAAGGTGTACAGCAATTATAATTATTGACTTATAATAGGGTCGGCCAAGTTTTCTAAAGTGTCCGTCGCTTTGTCGAGTTCTTCTTTCCTATAAAAACTAAGGAATCTCTAATGTAGGTCTGTAATGAGCCTCTAATACTGCAGATTTGTTCCTATTCAAATAACTAAAAGCGGATCTGCAGCACCCAGCCGGGGCCACTACACAGTTGACAGAGCTATGCTATTCACCCCCTGTAAATACGAACACCCAGCCAGAAGTAGTACTGAGAACAGCTCCTCAGTGAGGGTGTCCAGTTTTGGACCCCTAGCAATATGCTATTGATGACCTATCCGTTAATCTTTAAAAGTAATGGGGTAATCCTTTAACATATTAATTTTTAAATGTAAACATTGGACTTGCATATGTACGTTGCCATAAACTCACTTCTCACAATTTTCTTTATATTATTACTTCATATATATTATTTTTAGATTTATTTTATGTAAATATGGTACCTTAAATGGTTAACTAAAAAAGCAACTATAATTTTAGAGACACTGGCTCTATTGTCTTACACAGATCATATCAATTTTACATTTTAGAATGTCTTACACAGGAACTTATCACCTGGGCAGACTTCCTTGCCTTAGGACTTCAGTCCCTATCCAAGCTGAAGTCCCTACAGTGAATAGGCCGGATGGGTGGGGGTATTGGTTTGAAGGTCCTATCCACTTTGAAGTCCTTACAGTATATAGGCCGGATGGGTGGGGGTGTTTGGTTGAAGGTCGTATCCACGCTGAAGTCCCTACAGTGAATAGGCCGGTTGGATGAGGGTATTGGGTTGAAGGTCCTATCCACGCTGAAGTCCCTACAGTGAATAGGCCGGATGGGTGGGGGTATTGGGTTGAAGATCCTATCCACGCTGAAGTGCTTACAGTGTATAGGCCGGTTGGGTGTGGGTATTGGGTTGAAGTTCCTATCCAAACTGAAGTCCCTACTGTGAATTGGCCAGATGGGTGGGGGTATTGGGTTGAAGGTCCTATCCAAGCTGAAGTCTCTACAATGAATAGGCCAGATGGGTGGGGGTATTGGGCTGAAGGTCCTATCCACGCTGAAGTTTTTACAGTGTATAGGCCGAATGGGTGGGGGTATTGGGTTGAAGGTCCTATCCAAGCTGAAGTCCCTACAATGAATAGGCCGGATGGGTGGGGGTATTGCGTTGAAGTCTTATCCACGCTGAAGTCCTTACAGTGTATAGGCCGGATTGTTATGAATGTGCTAGAGATGGTTCTGAGCAGAGGCTCCCTCTGGTGGTTACAGACAGTACTGAACCTTTCAGCGAGGAGTGGAAATCTGGGTTCACTGACTGGTCTGATATAAGGGAGGTTCCCTCCCATGATGGTTGCCGGTGATCAATTGTTCTTGTCTCAATTGTGGTTCCTGGTTCATTTGGAAGTTTGCTGGAGTCTTGCCTGCATCTCCTGCTTTCAGATAAGATATATTTTTTGCTTTTCTTTTTGTGCTTGCTTTTTGCATTGTTTTCTGCACTTTTGTGGAGGTCAGCCAGGTCCCCTCCTGGGGCCTGAGCTCCTCACAGTTTATCTGCAGCCACTGTTATTTTCTCATTTGCTTTTTCCTGTTTTTTCAGCGGCTGCGGCTTGGTTTTTGTTCACACTGAGATCTGATTTAGCGGGTGGCGAGATCGTGTGATCTCAGTATTTTTTTAATCAGAATTGTTGGATTTTTGTAGGGTTTTCTGGGTTGCAAAAAGTAATCTCTCCTGTCCTATCCTATTTAGTCAGCTTGTGGCCCCAGCGTTTGCTCAGTCTATTTTCTGCCTATGTTTGTATTTTCATCTTGTCTAACCGCCATTATATGTTTGGGGGCTTCCTATTTTCTTTGGGGATCTGCTCCGGGGCAGATAGCTTTCATCTTTCTGCCTTTAGGTGTAGTTATCTCTCAGGCTGTGATGAGGCGTCTAGGAACAACGTAGGAACGCTCCACGGCTACCTCTAGTTGTGTCGTTAGTTTAGGAATCTGCAACCCATCAGTTACCAACATCTCAGGTATTCGGCTGCCTGCTGTTGTTCCTGTCCTCCTCAGCTACCGAAACATAACACCAGATGGGTGGGGGCATTGGGTTGAAGGTCCTATCCAAGCTGAAGTCCCTACAATGAATAGGCCAGATGGGTGGGGGTATTGAGTTGAAGGTCCTATCCAAGCTGAAGTCTCTACAATGAATAGGCCGGATGGGTGGGGATATTGGGTTGAAGGTCCTATCCACGCTGAAGTCCTTACAGTGTATAGGCCGGATGGATGGGGGTATTGGGTTGAAGGTCCTATCCAAGCTGAAGTCCCAACAATGAATAGGCTGGATGGGTGAGGGTATTGGGTTGAAGGTCCTATCCACGCTGAAGTCCTTACAGTGTATAGGCCGGATGGGTGGGGGTATTGGGTTGAAGGTCCTATCCAAGCTGAAGTCTCTACAATGAATAGGCCAGATGGGTGGGGGTATTGATTTGAAGGTCCTATCCAAGCTGAAGTCCCTACCATGAATAGGCCAGATGGGTGGGGTATTGGGTTGAAGGTCCATGCATATAAATTCTCTATATGGGTACAGCACTATGTTTAAGATGTTGCGGGCAAGTCTCACTTTGTCCGGTGCTACAATCAGAACTGTGGTGGTCCATTGGTTGATTCAACTGCACTCACTTTGGTAACGTATATACCGTAATCTAATGGGAGTGTTGCTTACAGGTTACCATGAAAAGGAATCATGTTCATATTGACAGATTGTTAAAGCGAAAAAAATTGCTAAATTAGTGCTAAAAAATTGTGCAAAAATGTTGCATCATGTCAAACAGTGTTATGGCAAAAACTGGTTGATGAACCAAACGTGATGTTGGTCTTCCTCAGTAGTGCAGACCCGGGCTTTGCACCTCAAACTAGAAGTAATCATAATTCTGTATTGAAAAAAAATCTTTAAGATTTTTCTGTTATTGTCACATTTTTTATATTGTTTTGCTTTTGGTGGATGTATTTAGACTCATTAAAACCTCCTTATTGTGCTTTTTGTTGTTTCCCAAAGTGAACTATTGACATACCAGAGGCCATTATCGTATCTTTTGATATGTAGGCCTCATAGAAAAACTATAAATGGCTCATAGTTTATGCCAGAAATGAATGTGCGACTGTGTAGAATGGAATGTTCTGGAAAGCTCTCCAGCGGGCACAGAGAGCAAACAGCTGTTAAGGTCCTGAAATGCAGACTCCTTACCCACTCCTCCATGTGTTTACACTGCACAGCTGAGCTTAGAGGTCCTGAAAAGCAAAGACTCCAATAGTATTCTCTCTGGTGTTCCCTTGTTTCTGCCCATAGTCTGCATTGGTTGTATTTTACTGACGCATTACATTCCCACAAGGACGGTGCACTTTTGGAGCAAAACGTATACGGTATTTACACATTGGCCTTATTATATTGTATCCCCCACACTGTATTCTTGCTATTGAGGATGAAAGGAGACATGTACGTACAGCGCCAGATTTTTGGTTCACTTGGAAGGAATCCCTATTGTGGTCAGCTTATGTTCCCTGCATCGTAACTGGAAACCATGCACTTAACTGGAAGTCCTATTTTCATGCCAGTTCTCACAGATGTAGCAGTAAAGATGTTCTTTTCACTTGTAGACCTGTTTTTAAGTTTAGCCCTCTGTGTAAAAACATCTACAAAGAAAGAGATTGGTACTGAATTTAGAGAATTGATCTTTTCAACAATCGATCACACTCCCAATCTACTTCCAGTATGCATGCCTAGTATACGGTAAGATCTACCATGCCCACTACATACAATAATAACACTAATAACGTTTCTACATTAGTCCTTATTCAGTTAAAACATTTGTTTCCCAGTCATTTTCAGCCATTGGGGGTTAGGTAGATGCTCTTGTCAGTTAACATAAAGCTTGACAGCTGTTGACAATGACCACAATGCGGATCTGGCTGGAACTGTCAAGCCGTAAAATTGCACCGCTGTGCCTCATTGTGCACCCAGTCAGAAGGTAGCGACAGGTGAATAGTTTGCTAATTGGCTTCAGCACACACCACACTAATGGCTAATGAGAGAAAACTGATTTACGGTAATTGTTTGTTTTTGCTTCTTTGAATAGATTGGATGCAAGAAGAAGGGATTTTAGAAAGACTTTTCTATGTCATCACTTTAAAAAAAAAGGGAAAGTACTAAGTACATAAAGTAAAGGACGGAAAGGAATAATAAATTTGTAAGTTGCCCCTTATGTTATAAGAGATAACTTCTTGATCGCTAGGGTCCGACCGCTGGGGCTTCCATCGATCATGAGAACCAGGGCTCTGAAGAGGTGGTCCAACATATGTACTGCTGCTCCATTCATTCTTTTCAAAGTTCCGAGTACCAGCAGAGCACAGCTCTCTCTGGTGGTCCCATTAGCCATGAATGCATTGCTGTGCACACGACCACTGCCCCATTCACACATGCACAACCTGATACTCTCCCTATGACATCACCACTGCCCCATTCACACATGCAGTGTTCTGTACCTGCACAACCTGATACTCTTCCTATGACGTCACCACTGCCCCATTCACACATGCAGTGTTCTGTACCTGCACAGCCGGATACTCTCCCTATGACATCACCACTGCCCCATTCACACATGCAGTGTTCTGTACCTGCACAACCTGATACTCTCCCTATGACGTCACCACTGCCCCATTCACACATGCAGTGTTCTGTACCTGCACAGCTGGATACTCTCCCTATGCTGTCACCACTGCCACATTCACACATGCAGTGTTCTGTACCTGCACAGCCGGATACTCTCCCTATGACGTCACCGCTGCCCCATTCACACATGCAGTGTTCTGTACCTGCACAGCCGGATACTCTCCCTATGCTGTCACCACTGCCACATTCACACATGCAGTGTTCTGTACCTGCACAGCCGGATACTCTCCCTATGCTGTCACCACTGCCACATTCACACATGCAGTGTTCTGTACCTGCACAGCCGGATACTCTCCCTATGACGTCACTGCTGCCCCATTCACACATGCAGTGTTCTGTACCTGCACAGCTGGATACTCTCCCTATGACGTCACTGCTGCCCCATTCACACATGCAGTGTTCTGTACCTGCACAGCCGGATACTCTCCCTATGCTGTCACCACTGCCCCATTCACACATTCAGTGTTCTGTACCTGCACAACCTGATACTCTCCCTATGACGTCACCTGCCCCATTCACACATGCAGTGTTCTGTACCTGCACAGCCGGATACTCTCCCTATGCTGTCACCACTGCCACATTCACACATGCAGTGTTCTGTACCTGCACAACCTGATACTCTTCCTATGACGTCACCACTGCCCCATTCACACATGCAGTGTTCTGTACCTGCACAGCCGGATACTCTCCCTATGACATCACCACTGCCCCATTCACACATGCAGTGTTCTGTACCTGCACAACCGATACTCTCCCTATGACGTCACCACTGCCCCATTCACACATGCAGTGTTCTGTACCTGCACAGCTGGATACTCTCCCTATGCTGTCACCACTGCCACATTCACACATGCAGTGTTCTGTACCTGCACAGCCGGATACTCTCCCTATGACGTCACCGCTGCCCCATTCACACATGCAGTGTTCTGTACCTGCACAGCCGGATACTCTCCCTATGCTGTCACCACTGCCACATTCACACATGCAGTGTTCTGTACCTGCACAGCCGGATACTCTCCCTATGCTGTCACCACTGCCACATTCACACATGCAGTGTTCTGTACCTGCACAGCCGGATACTCTCCCTATGACGTCACTGCTGCCCCATTCACACATGCAGTGTTCTGTACCTGCACAGCTGGATACTCTCCCTATGACGTCACTGCTGCCCCATTCACACATGCAGTGTTCTGTACCTGCACAGCCGGATACTCTCCCTATGCTGTCACCACTGCCCCATTCACACATTCAGTGTTCTGTACCTGCACAACCTGATACTCTCCCTATGACGTCACTGCTGCCCCATTCCACATGCAGTGTTCTGTAACTGCACAGCTGGATACTCTCCCTATGACGTCACCACTGCCCCATTCACACATGCAGTGTTCTGTACCTGTACAGCCGGATACTCTCCCTATGACGTCACCACTGCCCCATTCACACATGCAGTGTTCTGTATCTGCACAGCCGGATACTCTCCCTATGACGTCACCTGCTGCCCCATTCACACATGCAGTGTTCTGTACCTGCACAGCCGGATACTCTCCCTATGCTGTCACCACTGCCACCATTCACACATGCAGTGTTCTGTACCTGCACAGCCGGATACTCTCCCTATGACGTCCCTGCTGCCCCATTCACACATGCAGTGTTCTGTACCTGCACAACCTGATACTCTCCCTATGCTGTCACCACTGCCCCATTCACACATGCAGTGTTCTGTACCTGCACAGCCGGATACTCTCCCTATGCTGTCACCACTGCCACATTCACACATGCAGTGTTCTGTACCTGCACAGCCGGATACTCTCCCTATGCTGTCACCACTGCCACTTCACACATGCAGTGTTCTGTACCTGCACAGCCGGATACTCTCCCTATGACGTCACTGCTGCCCCATTCACACATGCAGTGTTCTGTACCTGCACAGCTGGATACTCTCCCTATGACGTCACCACTGCCACATTCACACATGCAGTGTTCTGTACCTGCACAGCCGGATACTCTCCCTATGACGTCACTGCTGCCCCATTCACACATGCAGTGTTCTGTACCTGCACAGCTGGATACTCTCCCTATGCTGTCACCACTGCCCCATTCACACATGCAGTGTTCTGTACCTGCACAGCCGGATACTCTCCCTATGACGTCACTGCTGCCCCATTCACACGTGCAGTGTTCTGTACCTGCACAACCTGATACTCTCCCTATGACGTCACCACTGCCCCATTCACACATGCAGTGTTCTGTACCTGCACATCCGGATACTCTCCCTATGATGTCACCACTGCCACATTCACACATGCAGTGTTCTGTACCTGCACAGCCGGATACTCTCCCTATGATGTCACCACTGCCCCATTCACACATGCAGTGTTCTGTACCTGCACAGCCGGATACTCTCCCTATGATGTCACCACTGCCCCATTCACACATGCAGTGTTCTGTACCTGCACAGCCGGATACTCTCCCTATGATGTCACCACTGCCCCATTCACACATGCAGTGTTCTGTACCTGCACAGCCGGATACTCTCCCTATGATGTCACCACTGCCCCATTCACACATGCAGTGTTCTGTACCTGCACAGCCGGATACTCTCCCTATGACGTCACTGCTGCCCCATTCACACATGCAGTGTTCTGTACCTGCACAGCCGGATACTCTCCCTATGCTGTCACCACTGCCACATTCACACATTCAGTGTTCTGTACCTGCACAGCCGGATACTCTCCCTATGACGTCACCACTGCCCCATTCACACATGCAGTGTTCTGTACCTGCACAGCCGGATACTCTCCCTATGACGTCACTGCTGCCCCATTCACACATGCAGTGTTCTGTACCTGCACAGCCGGATACTCTCCCTATGACGTCACTGCTGCCCCATTCACACATGCAGTGTTCTGTACCTGCACAGCCGGATACTCTCCCTATGCTGTCACCACTGCCACATTCACACATGCAGTGTTCTGTACCTGCACAGCCGGATACTCTCCCTATGACGTCCCTGCTGCCCCATTCACACATGCAGTGTTCTGTACCTGCACAACCTGATACTCTCCCTATGCTGTCACCACTGCCCCATTCACACATGCAGTGTTCTGTACCTGCACAGCCGGATACTCTCCCTATGCTGTCACCACTGCCACATTCACACATGCAGTGTTCTGTACCTGCACAGCCGGATACTCTCCCTATGCTGTCACTGCTGCCACATTCACACATGCAGTGTTCTGTACCTGCACAGCCGGATACTCTCCCTATGACGTCACTGCTGCCCCATTCACACATGCAGTGTTCTGTACCTGCACAGCTGGATACTCTCCCTATGACGTCACCACTGCCACATTCACACATGCAGTGTTCTGTACCTGCACAGCCGGATACTCTCCCTATGACGTCACCACTGCCCCATTCACACATGCAGTGTTCTGTACCTGCACAGCCGGATACTCTCCCTATGACGTCACTGCTGCCCCATTCACACATGCAGTGTTCTGTACCTGCACAGCCGGATACTCTCCCTATGACGTCACTGCTGCCCCATTCACACATGCAGTGTTCTGTACCTGCACAGCCGGATACTCTCCCTATGCTGTCACCACTGCCACATTCACACATGCAGTGTTCTGTACCTGCACAGCCGGATACTCTCCCTATGACGTCCCTGCTGCCCCATTCACACATGCAGTGTTCTGTACCTGCACACCTGATACTCTCCCTATGCTGTCACCACTGCCCCATTCACACATGCAGTGTTCTGTACCTGCACAGCCGGATACTCTCCCTATGCTGTCACCACTGCCACATTCACACATGCAGTGTTCTGTACCTGCACAGCCGGATACTCTCCCTATGCTGTCACTGCTGCCACATTCACACATGCAGTGTTCTGTACCTGCACAGCCGGATACTCTCCCTATGACGTCACTGCTGCCCCATTCACACATGCAGTGTTCTGTACCTGCACAGCTGGATACTCTCCCTATGACGTCACCACTGCCACATTCACACATGCAGTGTTCTGTACCTGCACAGCGGATACTCTCCCTATGACGTCACTGCTGCCCATTCACACATGCAGTGTTCTGTACCTGCACAGCCGGATACTCTCCCTATGCTGTCACCACTGCCCCATTCACACATGCAGTGTTCTGTACCTGCACAGCCGGATACTCTCCCTATGACGTCACTGCTGCCCCATTCACACGTGCAGTGTTCTGTACCTGCACAACCTGATACTCTCCCTATGACGTCACCACTGCCCATTCACACATGCAGTGTTCTGTACCTGCACATCCGGATACTCTCCCCCATGATGTCACCACTGCCACATTCACACATGCAGTGTTCTGTACCTGCACAGCCGGATACTCTCCCTATGATGTCACCACTGCCCCATTCACACATGCAGTGTTCTGTACCTGCACAGCCGGATACTCTCCCTATGATGTCACCACTGCCCCATTCACACATGCAGTGTTCTGTACCTGCACAGCCGGATACTCTCCCTATGATGTCACCACTGCCCCATTCACACATGCAGTGTTCTGTACCTGCACACCGATACTCTCCCTATGCTGTCACCACTGCCACATTCACACATGCAGTGTTCTGTACCTGCACAGCTGGATACTCTCCCTATGACGTCACTGCTGCCCCATTCACACATGCAGTGTTCTGTACCTGCACAACCTGATACTCTCCCTATGACGTCACCACTGCCCATTCACACATGCAGTGTTCTGTACCTGCACAGCCGGATACTCTCCCTATGCGTCACCACTGCCACATTCACACATGCAGTGTTCTGTACCTGCACAGCCGGATACTCTCCCTATGCTGTCACCACTGCCACATTCACACATGCAGTGTTCTGTACCTGCACAGCTGGATACTCTCCCTATGACGTCACCACTGCCACATTCACACATGCAGTGTTCTGTACCTGCACAGCCGGATACTCTCCCTATGACGTCACCGCTGCCCCATTCACACATGCAGTGTTCTGTACCTGCACAACCTGATACTCTCTTTATGACGTCACCCTGCCCCATTCACACATGCAGTGTTCTGTACCTGCACAGCCGGATACTCTCCCTAGCGTCACCACTGCCCCATTCACACATGCAGTGTTCTGTACCTGCACAGCCGGATACTCTCCCTATGCTGTCACCACTGCCACATTCACACATGCAGTGTTCTGTACCTGCACAGCCGGATACTCTCCCTATGACGTCACCCTGCCCCATTCACACATGCAGTGTTCTGTACCTGCACAAGCCGGATACTCTCCCTATGCTGTCACCACTGCCACATTCACACATGCTAGTGTTCTGTACCTGCACAGCCGGATACTCTCCCTATGCTGTCACCACTGCCACATTCACACATGCAGTGTTCTGTACCTGCACAGCCGGATACTCTCCCTATGACGTCACTGCTGCCCCATTCACACATGCAGTGTTCTGTACCTGCACAACCTGATACTCTCCCTATGACGTCACCACTGCCCCATTCACACATGCAGTGTTCTATACCTGCACAGCCGGATACTCTCCCTATGACGTCACTGCTGCCCCATTCACACATGCAGTGTTCTGTACCTGCACAACCTGATACTCTCCCTATGACGTCACCACTGTCCCAATGACACATGCAGTGTTCTGTACCTGCACAGCCGGATACTCTCCCTATGCTGTCACCACTGCCACATTCACACATGCAGTGTTCTGTACCTGCACATCCGGATACTCTCCCTATGCTGTCACCACTGCCACATTCACACATGCAGTGTTCTGTACCTGCACAGCCGGATACTCTCCCTATGACGTCACTGCTGCCCCATTCACACATGCAGTGTTCTGTACCTGCACAGCCGGATACTCTCCCTATGACGTCACTGCTGCCCCATTCACACATGCAGTGTTCTGTACCTGCACAACCTGATACTCTCCCTATGCTGTCACCACTGCCACATTCACACATGCAGTGTTCTGTACCTGCACAGCCGGATACTCTCCCTATGACGTCACTGCTGCCCCATTCACACATGCAGTGTTCTGTACCTGCACAGCCGGATACTCTCCCTATGACGTCACTGCTGCCCCATTCACACATGCAGTGTTCTGTACCTGCACAGCCGGATACTCTCCCTATGCTGTCACCACTGCCACATTCACACATGCAGTGTTCTGTACCTGCACATCCGGATACTCTCCCTATGCTGTCACCACTGCCACATTCACACATGCAGTGTTCTGTACCTGCACATCCGGATACTCTCCCTATGACGTCACTGCTGCCCCATTCACCCCCCCGATGAAGGCAGACGCCGAAACGCGTCGGGGCAGGGCGCATCAGGAGATGCTGCACACCTAAGCGATAAGGTAATATTAAATGGTCATTGTACCAATCTACTTAGTAATATCGCATGGCTTGATCTATGGTATGTTATAGGGGCCTATGTATGGTCGCTTCTTAATCTTGCTACCTTTTTGGCATACTCACTTGAGTAGATCCTTTACCACGTATTTTTGCATTTATATGCCTAGCAAATGGAATATATCCCATATTTTAGCCATCCTCTGTTCCTATATTTTGCACTTGCAGTTTAGATAATTTTCCTTATCACTTCATCCACTTGCCCTTTGCACATTGACACTTCAAATATAGTTCTTTTTTGGCTATTCTTATATAAAGAAGCTATTTAATGCTTGGGTCACATGTTGTCTTACCATGTATTCATGGCCATCCTCAAATCAACTCATATTTAGATGTGCAATTGTATATGCTGTGCAATTTGTTGTCTCCTGTGCTGCTGCTCTTTCTTTAGTATCATGTTCCCACCTTTCCCTATGGTTTTTGTTTTGTTACCAATAAACTTTATTGCTATATTTCATATTTGACATTTGTTCGGTTTTTTCTTTGTTATTTATTTGCCGATTTGTCTGGTTATATTGTCCATTTTTTGCATGTGGGGCTTCTATAAATTGACATCAATTTTTTCCTTATCCCATGCATCTCGCCTTGATACCTAATTGCATTCTGTACCCGCACAGCCTGATAGTCTCCCTAGGACGTCACCACTGTCCCAATGACACATGCAGTGTTCTGTACCTGCACATCCGGATACTCTCCCTATGACGTCCTGATCCCACACTGCCTTGTACTTCCGGCCAGTGCCAGGATCGGATCATCACAGGTCACATACAATCTCCTTTACAGGAGGAGGTCTGGACCAGCTGAACACTGGTGCAGGAGAAGTCAGTCATCTCAGTGGGCGTTTCCAGTGGATGGTGTGACCCTACACTGTGCTACAGACGTCAATATTCCCATGGGACGTGTCTACTTGACCATTCAGCCTTCCAGTGATATTGAAATTGCATAAATGGGGGTAGCTAAGGTAGAATAGTCCATGAGAGCTCAGAGTTTAGTTTAATTATTCAGATCAGCGCTCTGGGAGCGAGCGGTGGCAGTAACGGACTAGAAGAACTACATGTCAGCAAGCCAGTTGTGCGATAGTGCTTTCAGGGGGCTAAGAGAGGACTAGGATTTGCTTAAAATGTATGTGGATGGCTTTGATGCCATGTTTATTTCATATGAAATATGTCAAGTTTAGTGATGAGTGAACGTTTTTCGACAAAGTGTTATCTGAGCATGCTCAGGTGCTAACCGAGTGTTTTCGGCATGCTCGAATAATATGTTTTAGTCCTCGAAGCTGCATGTCTGGTGGCTGTTACAGACGCAACATATGCAGGGATTGCCTAACAAACAGGCTACCACTGCATGTGTTGTGGCTGTTGAAAAGCCGCGAGACATGCAGCCGCTGGAAATTGACCATATTATTTGAGCACACCGAAGACACTCGGTTAGCACCCGAGCATGCTCAGACAACACATTATCCCAGCACGTTCGCTCATCACTAGTGCATTGACAGTTGTGATCAGAATTAAATTTGCTACTTTTATCTAATGTGTATGGGGTTTTTAACACATGCCTGCTAACGGTAGAAATAAGGTGTTATCGTGTCAGCTTTTCTGTACCATTTAAGGTAAACATGGACCAACCGGTGACACTAAACGACCACCGTTTGGTAAATATCTACCAATCAGCAGTCATTTAATTGTTTACCCAAGTAGACCGCTCCTCATGTGCACTGATCATTCTATGACAGATAAACAGTCCATTATTCTCGGCAGCACAAGGTCATGTTTACACAGGACGATGCGCTGTCAAGAATGATGATATCTTGTGCAGCAGAAAAGATCATTTCATCCAATAAATGGGTGTTTGAAAGATAATCGTGAATAATAATCGTTATACTCGAGTGTTAATGTACCCTTACTCTTTATTACCTTGGGTCACACCAGGTGTGTATCTGATTTCGAATAAAGGGTTGTTTTAATTTTCAAATATTTGGTGCATGTTGTGTTGTAGCCCTAAAATGTTTCAGATTAGGCATATGCTGGATCAGTTTTAGCAATGAGAATATTTCAGTCTCATATTGTGATTCTATTGTGTTCAGATAATAAAAAGAACATCTTATTGGCGTTTCCTGCCAGACTTTGCTACTTTGCTATCAGTTCCTTTAGGTACAAAACACATGATCACAATGGATTTCCCTTTTTCTTTCTTTATTTAGTTTCTTTTTTTAATCGATTTCAGATTTGTTGTATCACAGCTGATGTCGCTTTTGTCCATGGTCATACAGCAGAGGATATAAAAGTGCTAGAAATATCGTCCTTTCTCTTGGTGACTTTGAAACGGTTCTGCTATAATGCACTGAAGGTGACGGACTAAGACAGTGATTATTGAATGTAAGGATAATGATTACATAGTACAGTCACCCATCAAAGAGAGTGGAGGAGATTATGACAAATGTGTTTACCCATGGAGAACCATGAGCATAGAGAAAATAGGTTCTGCAATTTGTGGGGAATATTAGAAGCTATTTATGTATTCACTTGCATTACTTTTGCCTATCTAACTTGTCCTTTCTTCCTTATTCCCGCAGAATTCAATACGGCATAATTTGTCTCTGCATAGCAGATTTATTCGAGTTCAAAACGAGGGCACCGGAAAAAGCTCTTGGTGGATGATCAACCCCGACGGAGGAAAAGGTGGTAAGGCACCCAGACGGCGTGCTGTATCTATGGACAACAGTAACAAATACACTAAGAGCCGGGGAAGAGCCGCAAAGAAAAAAGCGTCCATGCAGGTGGTCCAGGATCCTACCGATGACAGCCCTTCACAACTAAAATGGCCGGGAAGCCCCACATCACGGAGCAGTGATGAGCTGGATGCATGGACAGATTTCCGCTCTCGTACAAACTCTAATGCCAGCACGATAAGTGGCCGTTTATCTCCAATCCCAGCTACCACTGAACTTGATGATGTTCAAGATGACGACTCTCCCATCTCCCCATGTTGTATAGTCCTGGCAGTATGTCTCCATCCTTAAGTAAACCATCCGCAGTGGAGTTGCCAAGGATAACTGATATGGCTGGAACCATGAACTTAAATGATGGTTTAGCAGATAACCTTATGGACGATTTGCTGGATGACATTTCCCTTACTTCTTCTCAGCAGTCATCTCCTGGTGTGGGCATGCAGAGAAGTTCCAGCTTTACCTATGGCACTAAGGGCTCGAGCCTCAGCTCTCCATCCAGTAGCTTCAATAACACAAGTAGCTTCAATTTTCCTTTGACTTCTTTACGTCAATCCCCAATGCAAACCATACAAGAGAACAAACAAGCGACCTTCTCTTCCATAAATCATTACAGTAATCAGTCTCTACAGGACCTTCTTACCACTGACTCACTTAGCCATAGTGATGTTTTAATGACTCAATCTGATCCACTTATGTCCCAGGCCAGTACTGCAGTCACTGCTCAGAATTCCCGTAGAAATATCATTTTGAGGAACGACCCGATGATGTCTTTTGCCGCTCCGTCCAACCAAAGTGGAGGTCTGGTTAATCAAAACTTGCTACACCACCAGCAGCAGTCCCATATTTCGTTTCTTGGTGGCAGCCGTGCCTTCTCAAACAGCATAAATAACATTGGTTTAAATGACAGCAACAACTTGGACTCATCCAAACACCAGCAGCAGTCCTCTGTCAGTCATTCTATGCAAGCCCTATCAGACACGCTCTCAGGGTCCTTGTACACAGGCATGAACCTTCCAGTGCATGAAAAGTTTCCCACTGATTTGGACCTGGAAATTTTCAATGGGAGCTTGGAGTGCGATATGGAAACGATCATTCGAAATGAACTCATGGATGCGGATGGGCTGGATTTTAACTTTGACACCCTCATCTCTGCACAGAATGTCAGCTTAACTGTGGGAAACTTCACAGGTGCTAAGCAGACATCATCACAAAGTTGGGTACCAGGTTGATGAAAGTGATTGAAGAGTGACCTTGCCAGGTCAGTGATATCTATAAAATTAGTTTTGGAAATAAATGGCTCCAGCTATCGCTTTCAGATAATTGAATATTATTTTCACCTTGAAAGCTTTCAGATAAATTGTGCTCCTAGTTTTGTGTACTTGAAAATGTAATTTGCCTTTACAAGCTTCATCCCATTGTCTTGGGCATTGCCACAAATCTTTTTAGATGGTTTTGATTAAAGCCTCCTTAAAGGGAACCTGTCAGCAGGATTGTGCACAGTAACCTACATACACTGTCAGGTCAGCACAATTATACTGACTAATATGATACCTGGGTTGATGAAATCCATCTTGTGGTTGTTGTTTAATCTTTATTTTCCGTTTTGAGGTAATGATATGCTCGTGCCCCGGGATGGCCTGTGGGGGGTCTTCATGTGGTGTTCTGATTAAGTATTCATAATCCAGACGGCTGACAGGTCACTGATCCCTCACTGACCTGCCCCCTAGTTTACATAATGTATTATTATATATATATATATATATATTATATATATATATATATATATATTTTTTGAAAAAAAAAAATCCCATATCATTAACTCAAAACTGAAAATAAAGATTAACCCCTTTCCGATGTTGGGCGTAAATTTAAGTTGACGTCAGACTCCCTCCCTTTAATGTGGGCTCCGGCGGTGAGCCCACATCTTTCCCGGGACATGTGTTTTGAACAGCTGACATGTGCCCGGAATAGTCGCTGGTGGAATTGCGATCCACCCATGGCTATTAACCCGTTAAATGCCGCTGTCAAACGCTGACAGCGGCATTTAACTCGCTTATCGGTGACCCCCGTCACGCGATCGCGAGTCACCAGTTCGTTGGTATGACAACCAGAGGTCTCCTGGAGACCTCTATGGTTGTCAGTACCAACTTGCTGTGAGCGCCACCCGGTAGCAAGTGAGTAATTCTGCTATATAGAGGCGATCTGATCATCGCCTCTATGTGGCAGAGTCGATCAGGTTATGGCAGCTTCTAATCTCCCTTGGAGGCTTTTGAGGCATGCCAAAAGTTAAAAAAAAAAAAAGTTTTTAAAAATATAAAAAATTAGAAAAAATATAAAAGTTCAAATCACCCCCCTTTCGCTCCATTCAAAATAAAGCAATAAAAAAAATCAAACATACACATATTAGGTATCGCCACATTCAGAATCTCCTGATTTATCAATAAAAAAAGGATAAACCCGATCGCTAAATGGTGTAGCAAGAAAAAAAGTCAAAACGCCAGAATTAGGTTTTTCAGTCGCCACAACATTGCATTAAAATGCAATAACGGGTAATCAAAAGATCGTATCTGCACCAAAATGGTATCACTAAAAACGTCGGCTCGGAGCGCAAAAATTAAGCCCTCACCCAACCCGAGATCACGAAAAATGGAGACGCTATGGGTATCGGAATATGGCGCCTTTTTTTTTTTTTTTTTTTTTTTTACAAAGTTTGGAATTTTTTTTCACCACTTAAATAAAAAAGAACCTAGACATGTTTGGTGTCTATGAACTCGTAATGACCTGGAGAAGGTCTGGCAGGTCAGTTTTAGCATTTAGTGAACCTAGCAAAAAGCCAAACAAAAAACAAGTGTGGGATTGCACTTATTTTGCAATTTCACCGCACTTGGAATTTTTTTCCCATTTTCGAGTACAGGACATGGTAAAACTAATGATGTCGTTCAAAAGTACAACTCGCCCCGCAAAAAATAAGACCTCACATGGCCATAATGATGGAAAAATAAAAAAGTTATGTCTCTGGGAAAGAGGGGAGCGAAAAATGAAAATGCAAAACCAAAAACAGATTTCATCAACCAAGGTATCACTATAAGGCCGGGGTCACACTTGCGAGTGCAATGCGAGAAGAAACTTGCGCGAGTCTCTCGCATCAATACCCGGCACTGCCGCCGGCACTCGGACCGGAGCGTTCAGCTGCATAGAAATACATGCAGCCGCACGCTCCAGTCCCGAGTGCCGGAGAGAGTTGCACCAGTTCCTCGCATTGCACTCGCAAGTGTGACCCCGGGCCTAGTCAGTATAATGGGGCCGACCTGACACTGTAGATTACTGTGCACAATCCTGCTGACACGTTCCCTTTACCAACTTTCTTCTGCTCAGGTATTCTCCTCCCCCAGTGTCTGAACATACATTCACTCTGTTACTTATCTTCATTTGTCACTGGTTACAAATTTACTTAAAGATCATTCCCCTCAAAACTTGTATCCTTTTAGTATATTGCAGTCATCATCTTATATAGCACTCTGTACTTACAATTGCACATTTTTACTTTCTACCCACTTAATTGTTCTCTTATGCATTAGGTCTATAAAATCATGTGATTAATAACAGAGTAGCTGAATCCTTATAAGCTCTATGTAGAAACAGGAGGTCAATTTTCCCTGCATGAGTCCTAAGTCACTGCAAAGGTCCACATCATGAGGGAAGAAGGGAGCAGCTGGGTCAGGAGCTGAAGAGATTAATGATTTCTGCAGGAAAATAAACTTCCTGCTTCTAAATAGAGCAGGAAAAGAGAAGAATTATCTGGGCAGAAGGGTAAAATGAGCAATTGTAAGTACACGGTGCCATATAATAATAATAATATGATTTCAATATGTTAAGAGGATAAAATCTTTGATGGGAGTTCTTATTTAAGGAAATATTGTGAGCAGTGAGAAACGAAGATAAGTAAAGGGGTATGCCACACTAAGCGAGATCGCTAGCGAGATCGCTAACGAGATCGCACCTGCGTCACAATTTATGATCTCGTTAGCGACTTAGCTGTGTGTGACATGTAGCAGCGATGTGGCCCCTGCTGAGATGTCGCTGATCGCTTATGAACGTTTTGAGCCGTTTTTTGGTCGTTGGTGTCCCGCTGGTGAGCCTGAATCGCTGAGTGTGACACCCTTTATGAACGACTTCACCAGCATCGCAGGTGGGACTAGGTTTTCCCAACGACCTCGGAGGTCGTTATACAGATCGCTGATGAGATGTGTTTGGAATCACACAGCTAAGTCGCTAACGAGATCGCTACTGCGTCATAAATGGTGACGCAGGTGCGATCTCGTTAGCGATCTCGCTTAGTGTGGCATACCCTTAACAGAATGTGTGAAATAAATGGTAAGGTCACCACTCCTGACAAGGTCAACAAACTATTCTGCTGCAGCTGCTATAAGCGTTCAATGCATCGTGCTAATGACAAATTGAGTGAAACAGCTTTAACGTATGTTACTGCATTAAAAAAAAAAATTAAAAAGTCTCATGAACCTGAGTGGTGCCTTTATATAAGCATTATGTAAATTAAATTTGCATGTTTCGTAGCTATGTCTAAAAACTGCCTAAAACTACAATACTGAAGTGGCTTTTCTTAATTTCTCAGAATTCTGAATTGGGTATGTTGCTAGCTATGGTGTAAAATATCTTTGCTCCCATAGTGTTGAACAACTAAGCATACTAGTCAGTCAGCACTGTGGTGGTGGCCATATTGACTGTCACTTACCTAAAAATCTGTATAATAATGAAAGGTCAAGGTAAGGTGCCTACACCCGTCACATTAGGCCGCTTTCACACGTCAGTGGCTCCAGTACATGTAGTGACAGTTTTCTCACGTACCGGAGACACTGACACACGTAGACCCATTAAAATAAATGGGTCTATGTACATGTCAGCGTGTCTTCACGGACCGTGTGTCCGTGTGCAAAATACGCTGACATGTCTGTTTATCTCCGGCAGCACGGTCCGCAAAATTGTGCACGGACGGCCGCCGGGGAAGAAGCGGCTACTGTAAGCTGCTGTCCCCTGCTTGTGGTGCTGAAGTCGGCTGGGAGAATGAATGAAATAAAACCCGACGTGGGGTCCCCCTTATTTTTTGAACCAACCCGGCAAAACTATACAGGTGGGGGCTGCTATTTTCAGGCTGGAAAGTGGCCATGAATATGGGCCCCCACCCCAAGCCTAAAACCAGCAACCCGCAGCTGCCCAGAAAAGGCGCATCTATTAGATGCGCCTATTCTGGAGCTTTGCTGAGTTCTTCCCACTTGCCCTGTAGCAGTGGCAAGTGGGGTTAATAAGGGGTTAACATCACCTTTCTATTGTAAGATGACATTAAGCCAGGCTTAGTAATGAAGAGGTGTCAATAAGACACCTCTTCATTACTAATCCTATAGTAAGTAAAAGGTTAAATAAACACACACACACACACACAGAATAAAGTCTTTTAACCCTTAACGACCAAGCCATTTTGTAGGTTAAAGACCAGGCCAATTTTTACAATTCTGACCACTGTCTCTTTATGAGGTTATAACTCTGGAACGCTTCGACGGATCTTGGCGATTCTGAGATTGTTTTCTCGAGACATATTGTACTTCATGATAGTGGTAAAATTTCTTCAATATAACTTGCGTTTATTTATGAAAAAAACGGAAATATGGCAAAAATTTTGAAAATTTGCAATTTTCAAACTTTTAATTTTTATGGCATTAAATCAGAGAGATATGTCACAAAAAATTAGTTAATATAAAAAATTACCAAAATTTTTTTTTTTGTTAGGAAGTTATAAGTGTTAAAAGTTGACCAGCAATTTCTCATTTTTCCAACAAAATTTACAAAATCATTTTTTTTAGGGGCCACCTCACATTTGAAGTGAATTTGAGGGGTCAATATGACAGAAAATACACAAAAGTGACACCATTCTAAAAACTGCACCCCTCAACGTGTTCAAATCCACATTCAAGAAGTTTATTAACCCTTTAGGTACTTCACAAGAATTGAAGCAATGTGGAAGGAAAAAATTAACATTTAACTTTTTTTCCCAAAATTTTTCTTTCGACACAATTTTTTAAAATTTTATCAAGGGTATCAGTAGAAAATGAACCACAATATTTGTTGTACAATTTCTCCTGAGTACAGCGATACCCCATGTGTGGGGGTAAACCACTATTTGGGCGCATGGCAGAGCTCGGAAGGGAAGCAGCGCCATTTGACTTTTTTGGCTGGAATTGAGATTGGACGCCATGTCGCATTTGGAGAGTCCCTGTGTGCCTAAACAGTGGAAACCCCCCACAAGTGACCCCATTTTGGAAACTAGACCCCCCAAGTAACTTATCTAAATGTGTAGTGAGAGCTTTGAACCCCCAAGGGCTTCACAGAAGGTTATAACGTAGAGCCGTAAAATTAAAAAATCATATTTTTTCCACAAAAATGATCTTTTATCCCAATTTTTATTTTCCAAAGGATAAAAGGACCCCAAAAGTTATTGTGCAATTAGTCCTGAGTACGCTGATACCCCATATGTGGGGGTAAACCACTATTTGGGTGCATGGCAGAGCTCGGAAGGGAAGCAGCGCCATTTGACTTTTTTGGCTGGAATTGAGATTGGACGCCATGTCGTATTTGGAGAGCCCCTGTGTGCCTAAACAGTGGAAACCCCCACAAGTAACCCCATTTTGGAAACTAGACCCCCCAAGGAACTTATCTAGATGTGTGGTGAGAGCTTTGAACCCCCAAGGGCTTCACAGAAGGTTATAACGTAGAGCTGTAAAATTAAAAAATCATATCTTTTCCACTAAAATGATCTTTCCACCCCCAATTTTTATTTTCCAAAGGGTAAAAGGACCCCAAAAGTTATTGTGCAATTTGTCCTGAGTACGCTTATACCGCATATGTGGGGGTAAACCACTATTTGGGCGCATGGCAGAGCTTGGAAGGGAAGCAGCGCCATTTGACTTTTTTGGCTGGAATTGAGATTGGACGCCATGTCGCATTTGGAGAGTCCCTGTGTGCCTAAACAGTGGAAACCCCCACAAGTGACCCCATTTTGGAAACTAGACCACCCAAGGAACTTATCTAGATGTGTGGTGAAAGCTTTGAACCCCCAAGGGCTTCACAGAAGGTTATAACGTAGAGCAGTAAAATTAAAAAATCATATATTTTCCACAAAAATGATCTTTCCACCCCCAATTGTTATTTTCCAAAGGGTAACAGGACCCCAAAAGTTATTGTGCAATTTGTCCTGAGTACGCTGATACCCCATATGTGGGGGTAAACCACTATTTTGACGCATTGCAGAGCTGGAAAGGGAAGGAGCGCCTTTTTCAAATGCAGATTTTGATGGAATGGTCTGCGGGTGTCATGTCACGTTTGGAAAGCCCCTGATGTGCCTAAACAGTAGAAACCCCCCACAAGTGACTCCATTTTGGAAACTAGACCCCCCAAGGAACTTATCTAGATGTGTGGTGAGCACTTTGAACCCCAAGTGCTTCACAGAAGTTTATAACGTAGAGCCGTGAAAATAAAATATCATATTTTTTTCCACAAAAATAATCTTTTTGCCCCCAAATTTTTATTTTTATAAGGGTAACAGGAGAAATAGGACCCCAAAAGCTATTGTGCAATTTGTCCTAAGTACGCTGATGTCCCATATGTGGGGGGGAACCACTATTTTGACGCATGGCAGAGCTCGGAAGGGAAGGAGCACCGTTTTTAAATGCAGATTTTGATGGAATGGTCTGCGGGTGTCATGTCACGTTTGGAAAGCCCCTGATGTGCCTAAACAGTAGAAACCCCCCACAAGTGACTCCATTTTGGAAACTAGACCCCCCCAAGGAACTTATCTAGATGTGTGGTGAGCACTTTGAACCCCCAAGGGCTTCACAGAAGTTTATAACATAGAGCCGTGAAAATAAAAATATCATATTTTTTTCCACAAAAATAATCTTTTTGCCCCAAATTTTTATTTTTCTAAGGGTAACAGGAGAAATAGGACCCCAAAAGCTATTGTGCATTTTGTCCTGAGTACGCTGATACCCCATATGTGGGGGGAACCACTGTGATCGCCTTACTGCGATCTTTGGGAGGCACAATGAACAAATCCACAAAAGGTGAAGAATTGGTTTTCTTTTTTGCGCCGTTCCTCGTGCGGTATTAGTGATTAGACGACTTTATTCCTCGGATCGGTGCGATTACAGCGATACCAGATTTATACTCTTTTTTCATGTTTAGCTTCTGTCACACACTAAAAGATGCTTTTTTTTGGAATAATTTTTTGTAAGAAATTTTTGCATCGCCGTATTTTGAGAGCTATAATTTTTCCATATTTCGGCCGACAGAGTTATCTATGGGCTTATTTTTTGCGGGACGAGCTGACGTTTTTATTGGTACCATATTCAGGCACATAACGTTTTTTGATCGTTTCCTATTCCGATTTTTGTGGAATCAGAATGAACAAAAACCAGCAATTCAGGAATTGTTTTTTTTTTTTTTTTTTTTCCTCCGTTCCGTGTGTGGTAAAATTGATAAAGCAGCTTTATTCTTCGGGTCACTACGGTTACGGCGATTCCTCATTTATATATTTTTTTTTTATGTTTTGGCGTTTTTTACACAATAAAAAATTTTATAGAAAAAATAATTATTTTTGCATTCAGTTTATTCCGCGAGCTATAACTTTTTTATTTTTTCGCTGATGATGCTGTATAGCGGCTTGTTTTTTGCGGGACAAGATGACGTTTTCAGCGGTACCATGATTATTTATATCTGACTTTTTGATCGCGTGTTATTGCACTTTTTCCAAGCGGTATAATGATACCGCTTGGAAAAAGTATAATTTACTACTTTTTTGTGTTTTTTTTTTTTACGGCTTTCACTGAAGGGGTTAACTAGGGTTACGCTTTTATAGATGGGATTTTTACGGACGTGGCGATACCTAACATGTGTATGTTTTTTGTTTTTTATTTTTTTTATTACATAAAAATTGTATTTTTTAGGGGATTTTTTTAAATTATTTTTTAATATTTTTTTTACAATTTTTTTAAAAAAATGATTTTTTTTTAACTTGTCCCTTTATGGGACTTTCACTTTTTTTACTTTTTATTGCAGTTACAATGCATTGCAATGCTCTGGCATTGCAATGCATTGTACCTATGGGGAAAGCTGCTGTGACATGATCACAGCAGCTTCCCGTAGCTAGATGACCCGGAGGTTGTCATGACAACCCCCGGGTCATCAAGGCAGAGATCAGGCCCTGCAAATACATTGCGGTGGCGCTGATCTGAGGCAGGGGAGCTCCCGACCCTCTGCCTCCCCCCCTGAGCTCTGCGATCGCGCTCAATCGCAGCAGTCGGGGGTTAACAGCTAGGGGCGGTGGGGGCTCCGCTCCTGGCTGTCAGTGCAGGAAGCCTGGCCACTGCAGCGCCGGCTCCTGCACTGATCGCGCTGGGGAAGCTGAAATTTCAGCTTCTCCTGCGCGATCGCTGCTGTGTTTGGTCAGTCAGATTGACTGACCAATCACAGCGCTGTGGGTGCGGGGACCGACGGCAAAGGTCCCCGCACCGCTTGCCGTGCCTGTCAGCTGTCTGTGACAGCTGTCGGCACTGATCTACCACTGCGTGTTTACACGCAGTGGTAGATCAAAGCCATGACGTGCAGAGTCCGTCCTGGTGCCGGAACTGGCACCTTGCCATGACGGACTCTGCACGTCAGTGGACATTAAGGGGTTAATGAAATAATACATCACACAGGTTTTCCACCTTTATTTCACTGCTATTCCGCGAAGCCCTCGATCTCCTAAAAAAAGTTTAAAAAAATAAACCAACAATATACTCATACCTGTCCGGCGTACAGTCAAGTCCCACGGCGCAATCCATCTCGGGGGGTTAATCAGTTTACAGCCGGAGCGCTGCAAATGCAGCCTCTCCGACTGTAAACTACTGGGGAATGAATGGAAGCAGCGCGCACAGGCTCAGTGAGTAGTGGTGACGTCAATAAGCCTGTTCTCGCTGACAGCTGAATTCCTGTAACCTCAGCACCGTCATTTTCCCACGGTGCTGGGGCTACAGGAGTTCAGCTGTCAGCGAGCACAGAGTCAGTGATTTCACCCCCAGTCACTGAGCCTGTGCGCGCTGCTTCCATTCATTCCCCAGTAGTGTACAGTCGGAGCGGCTGCATTAGCGCTTCGGCTGTAAACTGATTAACCCCTGAGATGGATTGCGCCGTGGGACTTGACTGTACGCCGGACAGGTATGGGTATATTGTTTTGGTTTTTTTTACTTTTTTGCCAGGAGATCGAGGGATTCGCTATGTGATTGAGTATAATAAAGATTTTAAAAATGTGTAGTGTATGCTTTCATTAAAATAATTTCTTCTTATTTTGTGAATAGAAAGGTGACATTAACTCCTTATTAACCCCACTTGCCACCACTACAGGGCAAGTGGGAAGAACCCAACAAAGCTCCAGAATAAGCTCATCTAATAGATGCGCCTTTTCTGGGCAGCTGCGGGCTGCTGTTTTTTGGCTGGGGTGAGGGGGCATATTCATGGCCCCTTACCAGCCTGAGAATAGCAGCCGCACCCGTATAGTTTTGCCGGGTTGGTTCAAAAACTTAGGGGGATCCCGTGTCGGGTTTTCTTTCATTCATTCTCCCTGCTTGCTGTTGTCAGCCAAGCAGGGAGAATGACAGCCGACTTCAGCACCACAAACAGGAGAACAGCGCTTACTGTAGAGCTTCTTCCCCTGCGGCCGTCCGTGTGGTACTTATGCGGCACATGTGTGCCACACGGATATACCACGTTTTTACACGGACACGGATATCTTCGGTACCGGAAATATCTGGAGGTGTGAGACCGGCCTTACAACCTCTGATAGGTGAAGTGAAAAAAGCCCCATTTGAATGGCTCATATTAAAGGGTAGGGTATGTTTGGTAGCACTTAAAGGGTTCGTGCACAAGACCGATTTTCTCAGACGAGTGTTAAACATGGTTTTCACAGATAGCACTCATATCTAATATTCTACGGGGTTGTGTACATGTCTAATAAATTTTCCTCGGACCAAGTAGTCTGCAGGAAAAAATCAGAGACATGTTTGATTTTTATCCTAATGTTGGATCAAAATCGCCAATGTAAGTCTATGGGTCTATGAAAAAATTTGGACCACACTCTGATAACATCTGAGTGTGATCCGTTTTCACGGGCAGAATGAATGGAGAGGGTGGAGAAACTTATTTTATCCCTATGTCAGAGAAAAACTGATGCCACTCTGATCAAAGTCTGATCAGAGTAACCAGATTTTTTTCTCAAATGTGGATAAAACGGTCGTGTGGCCTTAGCCAAACATTCAGTTCTTGAAGTTGATGTGTTTTACAAAGCAGGTAAAAGAAGCAAGGATAAGGATCTGTGCCTTTACATTTTCTAGATTAATATTCAGGGGATCTGTAGAATGTCCGGTCTTGTGAGTTGTTCCTGATATTAAGTGGTTAGAACCTACCAGAAGGAGTTCAGTGAATAAAGGCAAAATGTTAAAGGGAATCTTTCAACAGGTTTTTGAGAGCAGCACAATATGGAGGCCCTGATTCTAACAATGTGTCACTTACTGGGTTGCTTGTAATTTTAAGAAAATCAGTGTTTTATCAGCAGATTATCAATACAGGACTACTTATCTCATGCCATGTAGTCCTTCTCTGTGTAACCCTGTCCCCAAATCAATTGTACAGTGTCAGAAAGTCGCGAGTGCACATACAAAGCTGCCAATCAGTGGTGTGGCCGGGTTATACAGAGCTCAGCATTCAAAGAACTGCTAGATCTGCAGCAGATAAAACAGGGATTTTATCAAAACTACTCTCCAAGCGACCCAGTAAGGCTCTGTTCACATGTCCAGTAATCATGCATTAGAATGGATCCAGCAGCAATCCGCTTGCAAAAAAGGTGTGCAGACCCTCCTTTTTTGTCCTTTAAAAAAAAAAAGGCAGATTTCAGCTGAATCCCATTTTTTACATTGAAGTCTATGAAAACTGGATCCATTAAATAGCTATCCGTTTTTCTCCCACTACATTTTTTGCTTACTGAATCCTTTTCAAATGGAAGAAAATGGATAGCTATTTAATTGATCCATTTTCCATAGACTTCAATGTTAAAAAAAAAAAAAAAAAAAAAAAATGGATCTACTGAAATCAGTTGTTTCAAAAACTGACACAAAAGTTGTCTGCACAACTTTTTTGTCAACTGATTGCTGCTGGGTCTGTTCTAACGGATGATTACTGGACATATGAACTTACGCCTGTCAGGGACTTTTGCAGTGACTCATGATCCATGCAGGGAACATAGACGTCCTATTTCTGCATAGAGCTAGAAGGATTCAGCCAGTCTGTTTTTAATCACTGATTAGTAAATTAGCTAATTCTGAACACCCTTAGAAGTCATGTGGAGTCCATGTCTCATTATATCCACCTTGGCACAAGAGGGAGCTACACAATAGACTGGTGATTTAATGTTGTGGCCGTGCACTGTAAAAGTAATTAACCATTTTTGGTGGAATGATATTGATAGTGGAAACTTATTCCTGGAGAGAGGTGTATAGGTTCTCTTAACTTTTTTCTTTTATATTGCATGTATTGACCAACTATTTTCTTACTGTCCTTGTGCTTCCTTGAGGACATCTCGTTCTATAAGTCTGTGATAAAATGTGCACCGTCTTCTATATTATTAATGTCCTTCAGTTACTGTCGTCTTAGAAAATTGGTCCAAGTAATGTTTGCTAATTGGTCAGTCTGGGCCAAGGTTTATGTATATATGCTATGGCTGCCAAGGCTGAGGAGCGCTGCACCAACAAGGCCTCCTGCACACTTCAGAGGTGTAGGTGGAGCCCATAGCTGTCCATACATTTTTTTCACCACTTAACAAACATGTATACATGTTTGTTATCTGCGTACTTGAACTGACCTGGGGAATCATAGTGCCAGGTCAGTTTTACTGTATAGCGAATAAGGTAAATAAAAAAAAAAAAAATTGTGGAATTGCACTTTTTTTTGCCATTTCAACGCACTTGGACTTTTTGCACTTTCCAGTGCATCAGATGATAAAATGAATGGTATATTTCAAAAGTACAACTTGTCCCGCAAAAGAACAAGCCATAATACAAGCTATGAGGACAGAAAAATAAAATAAAGTTATGGCTCCTGGAAGAAGGGGAGGAAAAGACAAAAGTACTGTACACAGTACTCCATGTGCGGTCTAACCAGGGATTTGTACAGAGGCAGTACAGTGCTCTCTCATGTGTATCCAGACCTCTTTAAATGCACCCCATGATCATGTTTGCCTTGGCAGCCGCTGCTCCTCTCAATGTAGTCATTGAGCATAGGTTTTAAGTTGGATTTAACGAAAATACACACCCCTCCTCCTTTTTTGTCTTTCCAGTCCTTTCTAAATTTTTTGATAAAAGGGAAGGAAAGGAAGACAGCGCACCAATCTAAATGTAAATGTATAATTAGATTGTAGGTGAATATAGGTGGCACTCATCTTTCATAAATCTTGATATCTTGCATGTAGGTCACTTGGGACCATTAGGTGTTCAAAGGTGGATTTCTTCTGTGATCGGTATGCTGCAAATCCCTGGTAGCTAGAACGTCACTCAGACCAAGTAACCATAGGAATGTTATCCAATAAAATTTTTACCAGGCTATTTGTGCTCCCGTAGGTGTAAGATCCAAGGCTTCTTTTTATCCAAAAAAGGTTTGCACATATGTGCTTTTTCTTGAGAAATAATAAAAACCTTTTTTGGATAATAAGAAGCCTTGGATCCTACACCTACGGGAGCACAAATAGCCTGGTAAAAAGTTTATTGGATCAGTCCTTTCTAAATGTAATGTAACACTTTACGTTTGTCACCCAGGCATGGCTTTCATCAAGCTAGGTTTCCATAATGCCCACCACCTCATAATCTGTGGCCAACGTAAGAGTGTCTAATTCATTAATTTTGTTTGCAAGATTTCTTGCATTTGCCAGCAGACATTTAATACTATTAGCACATTTATTACTCCTACTCAGCTCCCTACTTTCCTTACATATCCCAGCTCCCCTAATTCCTCATTGACCTCTACTGTCTTAGGGCCCGCTTCCACGGGCCGTATTGTCGGCGCTTTGGACGGAGTGGAAAGCCCGCTCCGCCCAAAGCCCCGCACCCTTCTGTACGCGCGGTGATACCGCATGTGTTCGTTAAACACATGTGGAATCACCGCATGGCATACATGGACCGGGTTACTTACCTTGCAGAGACTGAGCATCTCCGCAAGATAAATAGACATGCTGCGTTCTAAAAAGACACGCCGCATGTCCGGTTTCGTGGGTGTGTCACCCGCGTATTAGGACGCATAGTGGAGACGGGATGTCATAAAATCCCCTCCACTATGCTGTAACATCTGGACGCTGCGGATTAAACGCTGCGGCTCTACGCAGCGTCAATCCGCAGCTAATCCGGATGTAATACGGCCCTTGGAAACATACCCTTACTCTCTTTCTCTCTACTCTGTCTTTCCCCTTCTTAGCACAGCTACCTCTTAGCACAGCTACCTTACCGCCAGATCCTAGTTTAATAGATTCTCCATCCATCTGACCATTTTTCCCTAAGCACAACTGCACCCTCCCATTGAGGTGCAGCCTGTCCCTACCGTAGGGCCTGTAGCCAGCCGACAAAGAAGTCGGCCCAGTTCTCCATTAACTCAAACCCTTCATTCATGCACTAATTTGTGAGCCACTTATTTATCTCCCTAAGCTCCCGCTATCTTTCTAGTTATGCTCGTTGACACCGACAGTATTTCTGAAAACATCACCTTGGAGGTCCTGGCCTTCAGCTTCTCTCCTAGTTCCCTGTAATCATTTTAAGGTCCTTCCACCTCCCTCTAACTTTGTCATTGGTACCGATGTGTACAATGACCGCTGGGTTTTCCCCAGCCCCACCCAGCAATCCGTCTATCCGATCTGCAATATGCCGAACCCGAGCACCCGGCAGACCACACACTTTTCGGCATTCACGGTCTCTGATTATAGAGTCCCCTACTATCAACATCTGTCTGGCTTTTGCTGCACTTCTATTTCTCTCCTTCCTACAACAGTCATTTCCTGGTTGCTAGGAGCAACGTCCTGCTGTAGTGATCCCAATCTTGGACTTGCATTCCTAATATCAGCCAAACAGGCATAATTACTAGGTAGTGCCTAGTATCTTCCTGTGTTTCAAAGAAAAAAAATTTACCATCAATATGGCGCCGTTGGGTGCGCCTGCGCATTAGCATCTATCGCGAAAAAATGTACACTACAACAAAATGGCGGCGCTTGTGCAGTAGCATCTCTCAGTAATCGATATATACTATTGTGCATGCGCCGCCTCTGGTGCTATTTTGTTGTAATGTAAATTTGTTTTTTTTGACTGCAGCAACAAGGAGCCGGCGGAGGTACTGCCGCAAGCATCTCTGGCGCCATTTTGTTGTACTGTACATTTTGCGCGCAGTAGCATCTATCGGAAGGCTATAGATGCTAATGTGCAGGCCACCCGACTGCTCCATATTGATTGTGATATTTTTCTTTGAAACACAGGAAGATAATAGGCACTAACCAATAAGAGAAAGTGCGCAGGCACCACCATTTTGATGAAGTGACATGTTTTTTTCAAATACACACATTAGTATATTCATTATGTAAACTAGGGGGCAGGTCAGTGAGGGATCAGTGACCTGTCAGCAGTCTGCATTATGAATATATAATCACAGCACCACATACACCAATCCCGCCTTAGGGCACGAGAATCTCATTAACACAAATAAAGATTAAGAAACAACCACAAGATGGATTTCATCAAGCAAGGTATCATTTTATTCAGTATAACAGCGCTGATCTGACACTGTCTGTAGGTTACTGTGCACAATCCTGCCGACAGGTTCCCTTTAATGATTTTGACCTCCTGAATTCAAATCTGACAATGAAAATGTTTAGTTGGCTCTTGTTTCTATGATATCAGAGAGTTTTCTTTTACTGCTACATATAATTAATGCATAAACATTTCAGTGCTTTGAAACATTATTTTTGCAAATATAAAGATACAGAATATTTTGTTATGTCAATTTCCTGGTATTTATTTAGAGGAAATTTGGCAACAATTCATATAACTAAAACCTGTGTAAACACTATTGCAAATTATAACCAGTTACAGAAATTGCACTACAAAATTTGTTCCTCATTCAGTGACAACTTTTTTTGCTTGTCTCTTGTACTCCTGCATTGGATCATCTAATTGTCCAACAGTAATCAGCAAGCATTGATGGATTCCATTTTCCTTGATATCTTTCCTCCATAACCTTGATATGCAGTGGTACAGTGGTAGTAACATAATCTTATGTGGGTCAACAGGTGCTTGATGCAGGACATTTTTAGTCCGTAGCTGAAGTCAATGTCGGAGAGGCCGTCTCTTTTATTGTAGTCATATTCTCTTGCACTGCTTTCCCACTCACACAGAAAGCAGCAGTACTTTGTGTATCCACCATGGAGACCAAGTAAGAGGGCAGCCACCTTTAAGTCACCACAGAGGGGCCCCAAATGTTGGTCACAGTTCAGGCATGGTAGCGTAACTGGTTGGCTCTCTCCAGATCGTCGGGACTGCAGAAGGCAAGGATTGCCTCTTCCCATGCAACCACTGGGTAAGATATGATGCACATGTCATGTATAGTGTACAGTTCCTATAGCGTCTTGTGCTTGGGTGCGAGGAAAACACATGAGACATAGGTTGATATGAAATGACTTGTATTACTTCATACAAGCATGCAGAAAAGGTCACACAGTTTGCAGGAACAGAGGCAGGAGAACACAGCAGGCCATCGTAACTTCAAGCTCTACAATAACTCTCCAAGCAGGTTCAGGATCTCTTCTCTGTACCGTAATTCCTCTGCAAACATGGATTCACCAGACAGCAGGTTTCCAAAGTCCAAAAGTGTTCCAAAGTTCCTCAGTAGGAAATAGCTGGAGTCCAAAATCCTAGGTTTCCAGGAGTCAGGTCACAGGCTGACTGAGGCTTGATTCAGGAGCACTGATTGTTCAGCTGAGGCTGCTTAAGAAGCAAGAGGGAGAGAATCAGGGCGGGAACATGAAAACTGGAAACTCCATATTAACTGAGGGCAAGAGCTGCAGAAAGACAGAAAGCAAAATGGCCGACGGAAAACTGAGTTTCAAGGAACATGTCAAAAGAGACAAAGAACCTTACATTACTCCCCCTTAAGGACAACCTCCGGTTGACCTCAGACCAGGCTTGTCAGGGTACCTCTGATGAAACTGGCGGAGCAGGCGAGGAGCATTTACATTATTGACTGGTTCCCATGAGTTGTCCTCCACTGGGTAGCCCTGCCATTTAATCAAATATTGCAACTGATTTCTGTACAACCTGGAATCTAGAATCCTTTCCACCATAAATTCTTCCTGACCATTGACCAGCACTGGGTCAGGGCAAGGAGAAGAGCGTCCAGGAAACGTATTGGGTGTTGCAGCCTTTAGTAGGGATACATGAAAGACAGGGTGGATTCTCATAGTTCTGGGCAGTTGAAGACGACAAGCAACAGCACTTATAATCTTACTGATCTTATAAGGTCCAATGTACTTATGTCCCAATTTAGACGATGGAATCCTTAATTAAGATTTCTGGTTGACAGCCAGACCAAATCTCCTACCTTGAAAGCTGGTGCAGGTTTACGAAATTTATCTGCTGCTTTCTTGTACCTTTCCTGAGCCAATTCTAGATTTTCCTTTAGAAGATCCATATTCTTTTGTAAAGAAGTGATTCTTTCAGCCACTGCCGGCAAGGGCGTATCTATGGGAAATCGAGGAAGAATGTTAGGATGATAACCTAGATTGGAGTAAAAAGGAGACTGCTTAGTGGAGGCGCTCTAGAGATTATTATAAGAGAACTCAGCCAGTGGAAGTAGATCCACCCAATCATCTTGTAGGTGGCAGATAAAGCATGCGGAGATACTGCTCTAGGGTCTGATTGGTTCGTTCTGTCTGTCATTAGTCTGGGGATGAAAAGCAGAAGAAAGGTTTACTTTAATGTCCAATGCGGCACAGAAATTTTGCCAAAACCTGAAGTGAATTGCACCCCTCGATCGAAATGACCTCATCCGTACTCCATGTAAGCGAAACACATTCTTAATCATCAAGTCTGATGTCTGTTTTGCAGTGGGTAAGCCGACACAAGGGATAAAATGAGCTGCCTTTGTTAGACGATCAACCACCACTAGAATGGTGTTCTTCCCTTGAGAGGTTGGTAACTCCACAATGAAGTCCATAGAAATGGATCCCCACGGGCGGGACGGGTGGGAAGAGAGTTGTAACAGACCAGTTGGTGAGGAGCGAGGTGTTTTGCATCTTGCACAGACTTCACATGAAGTGACATAGTTTAAAAATCTTTCATGTAAGTGGGCCACCAAAAGAAACGAGAAAGAAATTCTTGTGTCTTTAGAATTCCCCTATGCCCGGCTATCTTGGAATCGTGGATGAGTTGCAATACTCTCAATCTGACTGTTTCAGGTATATACAGACTTTGTCCCTGATCCACACACATTCTTAAAGACAAGACTTACGTCCTTGGGGGTTGAGCCAACAAAGAATCCGCATGGTATGCTTCTTTGATGTCCTTAAGTAGGTCTTGATTATGAATCACTCCCAGGAATCTAGAGTCAGGAAGAATAGTCTTAAGGTACTGCACACCTAAACAATCCCGCTAGCGATCACGATAACGACGCAACTAATGCGATCGCTAGCGGGATTGTTTCTATATCGCTAAGTGCGCCACATTTAGCGATATAGTTAACGACGCTATCGCCGTTAGCGATCTTCTTAACGACTTTAGCGGTACAAAAGTACCGCTAAATCGCTAAGAAAAGGTGCCACACTAGCGATATATACTTACCCAGCGGGAGCGCCGACGAGAAAATAGGGTCCGGAACGATTCCAGCGACGAGCGAGATCACAGCAGGAAGCTCGTCGCTGGCAGATGCCGCACATGAACAACATCGCTAACGGATCGCTAAATAGTGACTTTTTTAGCGATCCCGTTAGCGATATTGTCAGTGTGGCATACCCTTTAGGAGGAGTAAGTGGACGTGTCTCTGCTGAATGAATCCTAGAGAGTGCATCAGCCTTTCCATTGCGCGATCCTGGTCTATAAGAAATGACAAAATTAAATTGGTTTAGGAAAAGATTCCAGCGAGCCTGGCGAGGAGTCAGGCACTTAGCCGACCTGATAAATTCAAGGTTACGATGGTCTGTCAGGACGACTATTTGCTGTGCAGCTCCCTGAAGAGGTGTCTCCATTCCTTGAAGGCGGCAATAATGGCCAACAATTCTCTATTGCCCACATCGTAGTTCCTCTCAGCCGAAGACAACTGCTGGGAAAAGAAGGCACAGGGATTCAAGACATTCTTCTCACCTGTTCTCTGAGAGAGTATAGCTCCAACGGCACAGTCTGAAGCATCCACCTCTATTATGAAGGCAAGCTCGGGGTTGGGATGTACTAAGATAGGTGCGGTGGTAAATTTATCCTTTAAACAGGAAAATGCTTCCTGAACTTGCGGGGTCCAGGAGAACCTAGACTGTTTCCGGGTAAGTTGGGTGATAGGTGACACTACCTCAGAGAAATTCCTAATGAAACGTCTATAGAAGTTGGCAAACCCGATGAAGCGCTGCACCTCCTTCACATTTCTAGGAATTGGCCAATCCTTGATGGCTTGGGTCTTGCTTCCATCCATACTAATCCCTTGCGTAGATAGTACATACCCCAGAAATTGAATTTCGGTCCTATGGAATTCACACTTTTCAAGTTTGATGTAGAGATGGTTTTGTCTTAGGCGTTCTAAGACCATTCTCACATGTCCATGATGTTCCTCTGTGGAGTTAGAAAAAATTAGAATATCATCCAGATAAATCACCACAAATGTATCTAGGAGATCCCTGAAGATGTCATTCACCAAGTGTTGGAAAGTGGCTGGGGCGGTACTCAGACCAAAAGGCATAACTAGATATTCGAAGTGTCCATAGCGTGACCTGAATGCAGTCTTCCATTCATCCCCAGGTCTAATACGGACCAAGTTATAGGCCCCACGGAGATCCAGTTTAGAGAAAATTTTGGCGTGCCGCACTCTCTCCAACAACTCAGGGATTAAAGGCAATGGATAACGGTTTCTAATAGTAACCTTATTGAGTTCCCTATAGTCTATGCAGGGTCTCAGAGATCCATCTTTCTTCTTCACAAAGAAGATGGGTGCACCTGCGGGAGATGAAGAGGGGCGTATGAAGCCTTTGGCTAGATTTTCATCTATTAGTCCTTCAAAGCTTTTAGCTCGGGCCCCGCTAGGGGGTAGATCTTACCAAAAGGTATCTCGGCTCCAGGCAATAATTTGATTGGACAATCATATGGACGGTGAGGAGGAAGCTGATCAGCGTTCTTCTTGTCACATAAATCCACATAGTCCTGGTATACAGCTGGTAGTTCAGGGACTGACATGGTTCCTTTAGGAACAGAGCAAGCTGAAACTCCTTGACTCATCTGTTTCTCCGGAAAGTGTAATTCCTTGGTCTCCCAGTTAATCGTAGGATTCTGCGCCTGCAGCCATGGTAGCCCTAGAATAATGGGAAAGTGGGGAGAAGAGATAAGCATAAAAGACATTTTCTCCTGATGATCTTTACCCATAAGGACCCTCAAAGGCTCTGTTTCCTGATCCACTGGTCCAGAGGTCAGCAGGGAGCCATCCACAGTCTCCATCTGTACTGGAGTAGCCTTCTTCACTGAACGTATCCCCTGTTTCAGAGCAAAGGAGATATCCATAAAATTTCCACTTGCTCCTGAGTCGATCATAGCAGAGCTAGACACCCAGACTGAGTCCACCCAGAGTTTGATGGAAAGGAAGCAATGAGAATTATTTCTTTTACAACTCAGCTGGGACACCGCTGAGGAAACTTGAAAAATTGCAGCGTTTATACCGTCATTGTCCCCAGAACTAACAGAGTTTAAGTCCGAAAAATCAAGATCTCTTGCAGCAGATCTCTCTGGAGTCTGAGGCTCGGACATGACAGAGCTCCTCTCGCAACACTCACAGTGAATGACTGCTGCAGTAGTCTTACGAGAACGGCTGGGGCAGTTTATAATGAAGTGCCCTGACTTACCACAGTAAAAACATAGATTTTCCTTTATACGATGTTCTTTGCGTGCATCACTAACCCGTCTTTGTAAAGAGTCCACCTGCATGGGTTCAGGTTCTGGTTCCCTTGTGATCCTACTCAAAGGTTCCTTAGCTGAGGAGGGAGGTAGGAAAAGGTTAGTGCGATTATTTTCGAACCATCTCTCTTGTCTGCGTTCAGTAAGACGAGCATCAATACGGATACAATAGTTAATAAAGTCACCTAACGCAGTGGGAGGGTCGGCACGAGCAAGTTCATCCTTAATCAGTGGAGACAACCCTTTCCGAAAAATAGATTTTTTAGCGGAAGTGTCCCAAGTGGTATCAAGAGCCCATCTCCTGAAATCCAAGGCATATTCGGCTACTGAACGCTTACCTTGGCGCAAAGTTAACATGGCTGCTTCAGCTGTTGCACCTCGATTGGGGTCATCAAACACCTGCCCCATGGCTGAAATAAAAGCATCAAGGTGATTCAAACAATCATCCTCAGTCTCAATCAGAGGGTTTGCCCACATCAAAGCCTTATTGGTAAGCAACATGATTATAGTAAGCACTTTGGATCGTTCAGTGGGAAATTGTGAAGCATGTGCAGAGAAAAATAGATTGCATTGGTTAATAAATCCCCTGAATTTCTCACGTTCACCGCCAAAACGAAAAGGAGGTAACTTGGGGATCCCAGAACTCGGGGTTATGGCAGGAGCCTGGACTCGTTCCTCTAGAGCCTCAATCCTGGCTCGTAATTCCTGAGTAGTTTGTCCAAACACTTGCAAATTATGATTAGTGAGGTCCTGTAGGCTTGCAAAACGGGTCTTTATAGTCTGTATATCTGCAAGGATTGTATCAGTCACTCCGCAAAGCTCCTTTATGCGGGCCTCCATCTTCCAGATCTTTTAAGGCAGAAGTGCTGGAAGGAGAAGAGAAAAAAAAAAAAACAATAGTGTTTACCTGTGGTAACACTCCAGAGTAACATTTAAGGGAATGCGCTCACCTGGAATGGTTGTGAGAAGTCACAACCACTGTCATCACATAAGGTATTAAACGGACATCTGATATCCACAGTCACAGCAGACACGGCTTTCCCAGACCCAGCAGACACTAAACATTGGCTCCTGAATCTTGTCATGTATAGATGTACAGTTCCTATAGCGTCTTGTGCTTGGGTGCGAGGAAAACACATGAGACATAGGTTGATATGAAATGACTTGTATTACTTCATACAAGCATGCAGAAAAGGTCACACAGTTTGCAGGAACAGAGGCAGGAGAACACAGCAGGCCAGAGTAACTTCAAGCTCTACAATAAATCTCCAAAGCAGGTTCAGGATCTCTTCTCTGTACCGTAATTCCTCTGCAAACATGGATTCACCAAACAGCAGGTTTCCAGAGTCCAAAAGTGTTCCAAGGTTCCTCAGTAGGAAATAGCTGGAGTCCAAAATCCTAGGTTTCCAGGAGTCAGGTCACAGGCTGACTGAGGCTTGATTCAGGAGCACTGATTGTTCAGCTGAGGCTGCTTAAGAAGCAAGAGGGAGAGAATCAGGGCAGGAACATGAAAACTGGAAACTCCATATTAACTGAGGGCAAGAGCTGCAGAAAGACAGAAAGCAAAATGGCCGACGGAAAACTGAGTTTCAAGGAACATGTCAAAAGAGACAAAGAACCTTACAGCACATCTATTACAGCATATTATGGAGCCCTACTCTTGTCCTGATCTCCTAATCCTCAGCTAAAATATAGGTTGTAGGCTTTCCTTATCATGGTAGTCAAGTTTTGCCTTTATGACGCAAAAGTGACTTCTCCGCATGTAACAAAGACTATCCTGTTTGTTAATCCAAGATCGAAGCGTATCTGAAAAAACATATGTCAATATGCCAAGAAATTAATCTAAAAAATCCTAAGACTGTATACCTTACACAGAGAGCATTTATAAAAGTAGGTGATGCAACTGTATGTAGGATTAAGCCAACGGAGCTGAGTTGACCTTTTTTTTATTGGTCACCTTAAGATGATAGAATACTGAAGGCTCAATAGAATAAATAGATGATGTAACAGACAAGCTACTAACAATGCAATAATGATAATTAATGAAATAATAAAGACTCTATTTAACTATAAACCTTCATGAAAGGTGACGTAAGTAATTCCAATTTCTTCTGGATCTTGAGATCTTGGACTTTGGATCTTAAGCATCATGTTCGTTTTCAGCACCACAAAATTAGTTAAGTTCAACTGTTCTCATCTCTGAACCAGTTTGGCTGTAGAACACTGTAAACTTTTCAGTGGAAAAACCAGCATATAGTGCATGCACATGGTGCTAGTATTTACCTCAAGGGAAAAAGGAGCAACATGTCAATGTTTGGCTTTCCTGTTTGAAAACAATGCTTCACATTTACTAGCAGAAGCCGAAAAACAAAAGCCCCAGACACAAAAGCACTTAATAAATGTCCTCCAAAAAATTACAGTTTTGTAACTTTTTTTTTTTTTTTGCATAAATTTTTTAGCCATCTCTCTCTTTTTTTTAATCTACTCTGTTGCTCCACTTTTCTGTGTGAATCCAGTGTAAGAGTATGTGCACAAAACATTTTGTTAGGTGGGCGATCCTGCTGAGTTTTTTTTGGCAGATAACGTTGCTGTTTGTAATGAAGAAGCGTCCCGTTTGTGTATTTTTAGATGAATCCCTAGATGCTTTTGAGACAGTTGTGACCGCTGGCGGGGTGCCGTTTAGCACTTTTTTTTAGAGTGTTCCTGGCGTTTGTGAAGTGAGTATGCTGAAAAAGGCGCCGTCTAAGGCACCTATTGAATTGTCCAGATGACTTGTATTGTAAAGTATAGCCACTCTTCAGAGCAGAGGACGGTACACTCGTTTCATTTAGCTGCTGGGCGTCTTTGAACGGCCGTTTTACATAGAAATGAATACGTTCATACTTTCGAGCTCTTTCTGGCAGGTTTCTGAGTAAAAAAAAAATGTGTGCACATGCCCTAAGAAGTGAAATTGTAGAAATTGGTTTGCGTTTTGTCCAGTGAGCTTACAATCGCAGTCCTAGGTTCCGGGAATGGATGGATGCTTATTTTATTAGCGTGTGACTCACCAAGCCTTCTGCTGCCATGGCAACATCTCCATAAAGCGCCGCTTTCTGCTAGTTGCTGGGCTGCCCACACTTCCACATTGATTTCAGTGTATTTTATAGCTCCTACCTTCTGGAAATGATCGTATTATTATAAATGGATCTATGCATTTATTGATTGATAGATTGGAATTGTTCTATGTGTTTTACGCTTCCATAGTAGTCTAGTCTTTGGTCAATATGTGCAATATTTTCTGACAACCCTTTGTGGAGAAAGCTATTGATTCCTTCTGTCCATCTGCGTGACATTGTCTTTGTGACTGACAGTATTAATGCTGTACTGTGTATTGAGTGGTATGAGAGCATTTCGCATGCTGTACTCTTGGCGGCCTTGCTTTCATGTAAATCCACTTTTTTCTCACAGTTTACATTCACATATTCCTTTTCATAAGCCCGGATGTGTCACTGTTGCTATGCAGACCCACTACACAGGACATTTATCGGCTCTGCATTTCCTGAACATGTATGTCCAGAGCACATAAAATATAACAAGTTCTTGGTGACACATTTGGGATACCTTTACACAAGAGATTTTGACCATTTTGCGTTTTTACTGCACTGTGTGATGGAAGCCTTAACTTACCTAAGCAATTTTTTAGCCGGGAGTAATGGTGATTTCACATTGTGTTTAGGCACCCGTTCAGTCCAAACCTCTGGGATTGAGACATAATCTGCGACGGGGCCATAGACTATAATGGTACCGGAAGGGCTCTGACGTGCATCATTTTCGGGCATATGACCCTATTGGAGGCGGACACCAAGACGCAGTAAACTACAACTGAGTATCCATCCCCAGTAGGCGTACATGCCCGAAAATGATGCACGTCAGTGCTCTGCCAGTACCATTATAGTCTATGGCCTCCATGGCGCATACGTCCGAATCCCATTTTGCCGGAGGTTTGGACAGGGCCACTGAACACATGCCAAAACGCAATGTGAAAGCACCCTAAGACACCTTTTTATTATTTAAAGGAGTTGATGGCGATGAACATTCGTGGCAAGGAGTTAATAACTATAACTTAACCTATATGATTGTCCGTACAGCCAACCCACTCCCGTGAGGTGCATTTAAAAGTAGGAGACCTTTTAACAAAATCGATTGCTTGTCGTAATTTTTTTTTGTTTGTTTACGAACGATCAAGCACTGATCCACTTTATGAATGACGAACATTCAGAATCATCCGGGTGTCAGGTATTTCAATATGACTACAGTCAAAAGTATAATGAGCATGCATTGATTATTCGGAAGATCTCCTATTTTTAGCTGCACCTTCCGGAGGGGGGTTGATCTTAAGAACAATCATGTATGTTGAGTTATAGTCATTAAATCCTCTCCACGAACGTTCATATCCATCGAGTTAAAAAGTGATGTGAAACTGTGTTTTATTTTAATCTAAAACATTGTATCAATTTAAAATATAAAATATCTATTTTTCAATGCATCGTATACTGGAACTTGGATGGAATATCAAAATATTATTGTAAATTAATTAATAATTGTTAATTGATTGTAATTCACATCAAATAATTTCATGCCAGTATAAATTGTTACATCACTTCATTTTTTATAACCAATTCTTAGATTATTGTATGGCTACATCTATAAGGACCATTGTCCAATATCATCGGAAGTGTGAACGGTGACGTTGTGCGCACAAAAATACATAGAAGTGACTGACAAATCGTTATTGTTCGGTTTTCATCTCATAATAATGGGGACCATAAGGTGGCGATGCACATTGGATAATCATTGTCCAAGCCTGCCAGCGGGATGAGCCGTCCACTGAATATGATGGCATATAGACTCGGGTATTGGGGGTGGGATAGGAGGAGGAGGGTCAGACTACAGCCTCCTCTCTCCCTATGAGAATGTGTTTGGGGGAGGTCAGGATGAATATTGTTTGGTATTATCCATTTGCAGATTAAAAAAAAGGATATATTCACCTTTTACGACCTCAGCCACCCCAGATATACTAACTTTATATAGGGTTAAGAAAACTAGATGCTGATCCATACTTTAAGTAGGTTGACCACATCACATTAGCAAATATAGGAGAAATCCAATCCAAAAATGTATGATTGCAGAGATGTAAGGGCCAGTATGATGCCATGGAAGCAGAGATCATTATTGGTTAATATGTTATCATAGACATCAACTTACCGTATATCTTAAAGTGAATCTGTCACTTAAAAAAACGCTATTAACCTGCATTGAGTTAATCTGCAGGGTAATAGAGTTGTGAACCTGCCTGGTGCTAGCACTTTATACTGACCAAATACTGAAGATGTGAACGTGGACTTAGGGCCCCGTCACACATAGCGACACACCAGCGATCCCGACAACGATATGCACTTGTCAGGATCGCTGGTGTGTCACTACATGATCGCTGCCAAAGAGGCAGCGATCAGGACAGCGACACTGCGGGTAACTTCGCTTAGTTACCCGCAGTGTACGTTGGATACCAGCCCGTTGGTGCAGGGAGCTGGTAACCAAGGTACACATTGGGTTTCCAGGCGCCGCGCAGCGCCTGGAAACCCGATGTGTACCTTGGTTACCAGCTGATCGCTGGTCTCCTGCCTGCCACACGCAGCGATGCGTGCTGGCCAGCAGGAGACCAACGATCAAAAAATGTCCAGGACATTCAGCGACGATCAGCGATACCCAGCAGGGGGCTGATCGTCGCTGAATGTCACACACAGCGATATCGCTGGGGAGATCGCTGTTGCGTCACAAAACTAGTGACTCAGCAGCGAGATCGCTGTGTGTGACGGGGGCTTTAGGATAGGTCAGCGATATCTGATCATGGGGGGTGCGACTCCTTGCAGACCCTCCGATCAGCTGTTCCCAATGTCCAGAGGGACCGGGTGTCCTCAGTTGCCAAGCTGCACAGCTCTGTATAAAAGTGGCCATGGCCGGGTATTGCACAGCCATCCCTACTTGATTCAAGGATGTGCAATACACGGTCTTGGCCACTTTCGATGTAGCTGTGTAGTTCCACAACTGGGCACATCCGGCCATTGGGAACAACTGATAGGCAGGAGTGCTGGGTGTTGCACCCCCATGATCAGATATTGATGACCTACCCTAAGGCCATATTCACATCTCCAGTATTTGGTCAGTATTTTATATCATTATTTGTAAGTCAAACCAAGGAGGGAGTAAAAAAGGAAGAAGTGGTGACGGGTTTCTATTAGGGATTGCTCAGACTGGCGATAAAAAATTGGATTGCGCTCGGACCATTGTTATTCAATGAGGCAGTGCAGATCTGCATATATTTTCTCAGCTATATTTGTCATGAGAAAAAATGTCAACATGCTGCGATTTCACTTCGAAATCTGATGGGTATGAGAAAAAAAATCCGATGTCACATGGACCATCAGCATAGCATCTGCTGTTTACTTACGGATGTATCGCAATTCTGCAAGATGGGAGACTAAATGGTCCTGTAAAAGATTAATAGCTGCTGTGTAAAAAAAATTAACAAAAGGGGATGGTATACAGACTGCACATGGATGACAAGTGAGAAAAAAATTGTCCCACTTTACCGGATGAGAATGGGACGGATTTTATTATACACTAGTGTGAGCGTACCCTTAAACTTTTCCTCAGACTGTTTCACTCGTGACTTTGGTGTACAAATACTGATATAAAATACTGATCAATTACTGAAGGTGTGAGCGAAGGATAGGCCATCAGTCTAAAGGTACTGCCACACTAAGCTATCCCGCTAGCGATCTCGTTAGCGTTGCATACTAATGAGATCGCTAGCGGGATTGTTTCTATATCGCTAAATGCGGCCACATTTAGCGATATAGTTAACGACGCTATCGCCGTTAGCGATCTTCTTAACGACTTTAGCGGTACAAAAGTACCGCTAAATCGCTAAGAAAAGGTGCCACACAGCGATTAGATACTTACCCAGCGGGAGCGCCATCGATGAAATAGGGTCCGGAACGATTCCAGCGACGAGCGAGATCACAGCAGGAAGCTCGTCGCTGGAAGCTGCCGCACTGAACAATATCGCTAACGGGATCGCTAAATAGTGACGTTTTTTAGCGATCCCGTTAGCGATATTGTTTAGTGTGGCATACCCTTAAAAATCCCGGACAACACCTTTAAAGATTGACCTGATTAAGCCACGTTCACACATTCAGTATTTGATCAGTATTTTACATTAGTAATGAAATCAAAATCAGGAGTGGAACAGTCAGAGGAAAAGTTTAAGGATATGCTCACAGTAGCGTATAACAAAATCAGTCCCATTCTTATCCAGTAAAGTGGGTGATAAATACAGATGTGGTGACAGGTTTCTATTATACTTTTCCTCTTTGTTCCTCTCGTGGTTTTGGCTTACAGATACTGATGTAAAATACCAACCAAATACTGAATGTGTGGCCATGGCTTTATAATTGATTGTTCTCAGCGAGAGAAACAAAATAATAATCTTGCAGTTATGATACCTTTTAATGGATAACAAAAATAAAATAAGTGATGTGGCAAAGTAGGCTTTCGAGACTTCTTAGGGACCCTTCATCAGGCATGGTATAACAAAGTATCAGAAGAAACACAAATATATACATAAAAAGAGCAGAGACTAGTGTTGAGCATTCCGATACCGCAAGTATCGGGTATCGGCCGATATTCGCGTTATCGGAATTCCGATACTTAATTCCGATACTTTTTCCATATCGTATACCGGAATCGGAAGTTCCCATAATTCTTTGAGAGGCAATGTGATTTTAGTCAGCCAATGAGGAATCCTACGAAGTGTGGGCACATCCTGTAATGCTGCGGTCATCTTAACTAATGGCATGGCTGTGATTGGCTGCTGAAATGATGTCAGAATGCACTATAAAAGGCGCCGCCGCCATTTTAGCGTCACTGTGCTGTGAACTCAGTAAGGGACAGAACGCTACTCTGCTCACTCTGAGGGACAGTTAGATATTGCGATTTTGTGTACTACTGTGCTTGAGGCAGGCTAGTTTACCAACCGCTGTGTAAAGCTTCATTTTGCCAGTGTTGTTTTAACAGCTCTGTGCAAGGTGTGTGTGTGACAGTGCAGGTGACGCTGCAGTTTGCTCTGCATCCACCGCTGTTTGTAGGCATCTGCACGTGTCACTGACTCTTTTTTTTTTTTTTTTTTTTTTTTTTTTATTTGTGGAATTGGTGCAGCTCCATTATATTAGAAAAAAAAATCAAATCTATTAGTGTGACGTGCTTCCATCCGTATACAATACATTGGTTGCAAACACTATAGAAGTACAGAAAGGAGCTTTTCACAGATTGTGGACAGTTGTGTTTCAGTGTTCACTTCAGTCTGTGTTTTTTACTTTTTTGAGTGCAGATCACGCTCCAGTTACATGTTCAAGCACTGCTGCTTGTACTCTGCTGAGCGTGTCTCAGTGGCTCATCCTTTTCATTTATCTCCAATTGGTTCTGCTACATTCCATTTAAAATAAATCTAATCTATTAGTGTGACGCGCTTCCATCCGTATACAATACATTGGTTGCAAACACTATAGAAGTACAGAAAGGAGCTTTTCACAGATTGTGGACAGTTGTGTTTCAGTGTTCACTTCAGTCTGTGTTTTTTACTTTTTTGAGTGCAGATCACGCTCCAGTTACATGTTCAAGCACTGCTGCTTGTACTCTGCTGAGCGTGTCTCAGTGGCTCATCCTTTTCATTTATCTCCAATTGGTTCTGCTACATTCCATTTAAAATAAATCTAATCTATTAGTGTGACGCGCTTCCATCCGTATACAATACATTGGTTGCAACTTGCAAACACTATAGAAGTACAGAAAGGAGCTTTTCACAGATTGTGGACAGTTGTGTTTCAGTGTTCACTTCAGTCTGTGTTTTTTACTTTTTTGAGTGCAGATCACGCTCCAGTTACATGTTCAAGCACTGCTGCTTGTACTCTGCTGAGCGTGTCTCAGTGGCTCATCCTTTTCATTTATCTCCAATTGGTTCTGCTACATTCCATTTAAAATAAATCTAATCTATTAGTGTGACGCGCTTCCATCCGTATACAATACATTGGTTGCAAACACTATAGAAGTACAGAAAGGAGCTTTTCACAGATTGTGGACAGTTGTGTTTCAGTGTTCACTTCAGTCTGTGTTTTTTACTTTTTTGAGTGCAGATCACGCTCCAGTTACATGTTCAAGCACTGCTGCTTGTACTCTGCTGAGCGTGTCTCAGTGGCTCATCCTTTTCATTTATCTCCAATTGGTTCTGCTACATTCCATTTAAAATAAATCTAATCTATTAGTGTGACGCGCTTCCATCCGTATACAATACATTGGTTGCAAACACTATAGAAGTACAGAAAGGAGCTTTTCACAGATTGTGGACAGTTGTGTTTCAGTGTTCACTTCAGTCTGTGTTTTTTACTTTTTTGAGTGCAGATCACGCTCCAGTTACATGTTCAAGCACTGCTGCTTGTACTCTGCTGAGCGTGTCTCAGTGGCTCATCCTTTTCATTTATCTCCAATTGGTTCTGCTACATTCCATTTAAAATAAATCTAATCTATTAGTGTGACGCGCTTCCATCCGTATACAATACATTGGTTGCAAACAATATAGAAGTACACAAACGGGCCTTTCACAGCTACTGAACATGGGTTTTTAATTTTTAACTAAAATATGTATTTTTTCAAATGACACAAATATAAGTAATGTTGAAGAGGAATAGTCCTACATCCATTGTTTGCACAATATTACAGGTGTACATCATGTCCCTTAATCAACAATGTATTATTATATTTACTTGTATGCTTTTATTTAAAAGCCAAGAACACAGAAGGATAACCTTCGCACTGCAGCTGTTGTCAAAGTTCAACCCACATTATGCACTTCCAACATTGCAGCATTTGAGGCATGATGTGAGTTGGATTGGTCAAAGTTATGGAGTGAGAAGGTTCACCATCAGTACCCTATAGCATAAGTATGCTTTTGTGTTAGCATTTGTGTTAGACATGTGGATATCTGCCATAATATGTCACAATTATTTAGTTACAGATTTGTTACCAACACTAATCATTGAATGGTTTTAAATTTGACGTTTCACTTGTTTACAGCTTAGAAATAAGGGTGTAGCCTGATATCTATGTGTAGCACTAGCCACTTTAACATGTCATGTTTTTTTAAACATGTGTAGGTAGGTAGCAGTAATTTTTGCCGGACACACAGCAGGGGAACAGCAGGCGTTACTGAACCCCACTATCACTATAGCTTGTGTATTGGTCTGTGGACACGACACTTCTGAGCAGCAACTGGCAGTGTTGTAGCCCAGGGAGTATAGCTCAGGTGGTAGAAAGATGAACATAACAGGAGACATGGAAAACGTTGTCAACCAGTTAGTTAATCTGAAACCGGACAGGCAAATTCAGGCGAGATCCATGCCTAGTTCATTTTCAGAAAAGTAAGCCGTTCTACATTATCGTAGGATAGTCGCATGCAACGGTCTGTTAGTACACCACCTGCAGCAGTAAAGACGCGCTCCGATAATACACTGCCAGCAGATCAAGCCAGCACCTCCAATGCATACTGGCTAAGCTCTGGCCATGTATCCAGCTTAGAGACACAAAACTTGAATGGGGAAGAGCCATCTGGGAGTACACTGAGAGGGCAAGACATGTAGTCTGTCACCATCTTACGGAAATGTTGCCTCCTGCTGACTGGAGCCGTCTCGGATGGTGTAGACATTGGTGGCGCTGCCACAAAACTTCGACACATTTGGAACATACTGTTCTTGCCCTGTGCAGAGGCGCTGCTTGTGCTCCCTCTTGTTGCAGAGCTGTCTCCACTGCCTCGACGCACAGAGCTGCTTTGTAAATCAGTAGCAGCAGCAGTGCTCTCGGCTGGAATGGAGAACATTATGGATTGCACCAGTGTGTCTTGGTACTTCCGCATTTTACGCTCCCGGTTCAACGGTGTGATGAGGCTTTGTAAGTTGTCCCGGTAGCGAGGGTCTAGGAGGGTGTACACCCAATAATCAGACGTGGTGTGAATGTGTTCGATGCGGCGGTCGTTTCTCAGCCACTGCAGCATGAAATCAACCATGTGCTGCAGACTCCCAACTGGCCAAGAAACGTTGTCCCCTGCAAGAGGCGTCATCTCCGCCTGCTGTGCATCACCCCACCCTTGGTCTACATACTGACTAGAGCATTGTCTACCTCCCTCTGGAGCGATGTCTTCCTCCTCCATTGACTCCTCCTCATCCTCCTCACAAAGTCCTTCAAATACATATAAATTTACAAAATTTAAAACTCAAAATTTAAAAACTTTGTATCATAATTCTGTAACATCAGTTTATGGAAACACAATAGCATTACAAAAGGATAGACAAAAAATGTACATTATGTGCTTTGTAAATACATTAAAAGTTTGTAATGGTTATGAAAATATAGACAGCGACTCTGGAGGTTCAATTGTTGATACAGCATGGTACTTTGAAAGTCCTCCAGCCCTTTGTGAGGAACCACGTTGCGCTGACTGTCCAGAAGGTGATGGAATTTGTGACTCCTCATCCTCCTCACAAAGTCCTTCAAATACATATAAATTTACAAAATTTAAAACTCAAAATTTAAAAACTTTGTATCATAATTCTGTAACATCAGTTTATGGAAACACAATAGCATTACAAAAGGATAGACAAAAAATGTACATTATGTGCTTTGTAAATACATTAAAAGTTTGTAATGGTTATGAAAATATAGACAGCGACTCTGGAGGTTCAATTGTTGATACAGCATGGTACTTTGAAAGTCCTCCAGCCCTTTGTGAGGAACCACGTTGCGCTGACTGTCCAGAAGGTGATGGAATTTGTGACTCCTCATCCTCCACCTCTTCCAAAACCTCATGCCTTAGTGCTTGCAGTGTTTTTTGAAGCAGGCAGATAAGGGGGACAGTCAGGCTGACTAGTGCATCATCTGCACTCGCCATCCGCGTTGACTCATCAAACGCACGCAAAACGTGGCAGATATCCTTCATAGAGTTATTCGCCACTCATTACACTGGCAGTGGCTGCCCATTCATTATAGGATCCAATTCTAATTACTGGTTCTCACCAACATAGCTCTCCACAGCGCAGCACCCCCCTACATCTCCTCCCTTATTTATATTTATCGGCCTAACCGACTGCTGCACTCTGCAAACGACCTTCGACTAACCTCTGCACTAATCCGTACCTCCCACTCCCAACTCCAAGACTTCACCCGCGCTGCGCCAATCCTCTGGAATGCTCTACCCCAAGAAATTAGGACTATCCGCAATTTGGATGGTTTCAGGCGCTCCCTCAAAACACATTTGTTCACAGTGGCCTATCACATTCACTAATCAAAGTCATTCTATGTGTAATTCTGTGTGTGTAGCCCATTCACTATCTCCATGCATCCCTCACTTCCTTAAAATGGCTGGACCATCATTGTAAAAACACCATTGTATATAAACACCTGTACTTTGTATCTCCCACACCTCATTGTAGATTGTAAGCTTTCACCAGCAGGGGCGGCTGATTTTGCTTTAATTATTGTATTGTTAACGTTGTTACTTATGACTCGTGTTTTGAAACTGTTAAACTGTAAAGCACTGCGGAATATTATGGCGCTATATAAATAAATAATATTATTATTCTTATTATAGAGGCCCACTCAGTAGTGGTGAAGTGTGAACGCCGCAAATTGCGAGTTGACTGCGCCTGATGCAGCTGATACTCCATTACTGTTGGCTGCTGCTCACACAACCGCTCCAACATATGTAACGAGGAATTCCACCTGGTGGGTACGTCACATATAATGCGATGTTCATGAAGGTGAAATCTGCGTTGCAGAGCTGCAATCAGCGATCTGGCCATGCTGGAACGTCGCAAGTGAGCGCACTCTAGGCGGACCTTGTGCAGCAGTGCATCAAGATCCGGATAGTCCCTCAAAAAACTCTGCACGACCAAGTTGAGCACATATGACAGACATGGTATGTGAGTGAGGTTGCCAAGGCCCAGAGCTGACACCAGATTTCGGCCATTGTCACACACTACCAAGCCTGCCTGTAGATTCTCTTCCAAAAACCACACGTCGCTCTCCTGCTTTATGGCATTACAGAGCTCCTGCGCTGTGTGGCTAAGATTCCCCATGGAAATTAATTTCAGGATGGCCTGTTGACATTTGGACACGGCTGTGCTCATATCGGTCGCAACAGGTAAACGTTCACGGGTCCATGTGGAGGTAGACCGTGACGGCTCCTGCAGCGATGATTCTGAGGAACTGGAATAGGAGGAATCAATGTGTACAGACTTGATTCCTGCAATCCTTGGAGTTGGCAGAACACGTACAGCGCCACTCGCAAGATCAGTACCCGGCTGCACAACATTGACCCAATGGGCAGTGAGGGAAAGGTATTGTCCCTGGCCATGGGTGTTAGAACCCTCTTGTTAGGTTTTGTTTCAGTTTGCTGGTCACATGACCTTTTTTCCCTATTTAGTCTGGCTCCGCCCTTCTGGCTTTGCTTGACTTCATTGTATTATCTACTGTTAAGCTAGCCGGGTGCTTAGGTGCCTTAATCTGTGAGTTTTGCTTGATGTTAGGATCACAAAGTATTTTTTTTCTGTTTAATTATCCATGCTACAATTTATGTTAGGAGGTGTCCACCTTTTCTCCCAGTCCCTAGATCTTGTAGGGATTACTCCCTCGCAACTATAGGTCTTCGTTCACACTAGATGAGGACTTTAGCGGGTCTGGTCGCAGGATCAGGTTCCCCGTTACATCGTAGGGATTCAGCTTAGTTGTATTGTAGGGACAGAATTCCCTTCTTTCCTTACTGGTTGTAGCAGATCATAACAATGGGTACTGGTCCACGCATCGGTGGTCAGGTGGACCTTGCTACTGAGGGCTTTTAGTAGCGCATGTTTAATTTTTCCCTCAACATGCTTTTGCAGACCAGGGACGGCTTGCCTGCTGAAATGAAATCGGCTTGGCACATTGTATTGTGGGATTGACAATGATATTCAGTTACGGAAACTGTCTGTCTCCACCAGCCTGAATCACAGCATTTCAAGGGACAGGAGTTTTGCAATGCCAGCATTCAGAGCCTGTGCTCGTGCATGGTTTGCGGAGTATGGCCGTGTTTTATCCCATGCCTGTGCTACCGCTGGCTGTTTTGTGGCCTGGGAGTGTGAGGATGACAGGGAACTTGCTGCTGTGTGTGGAATAACAGTTTGTCTCTGGACAACAGTGGCCGAGGTTCTTCCATGGCGATCCTGTGAGGAAGCATAACCAGCTGTGTGTGAGCTCGATGAAGAGGCTTCAACACAACCTGAAGATGTAGGTGCTGCTGTAGGTTGGCCTACATCTCCAGTGTGTCTTTGTAACTCAACTACGTGCTTTGTCCGCACATGTTTCCACATATTTGTGGTATTGAGGTGACTGACACTTTTAGCTATTTTTAATTTTTGATTACACAGCTTGCATTTCACATAGCAAATATCATGTGCAAGTGTGTGAAAAAGGACCACGCAGTGCAAGTCCTGGGAGCGCACGTTTTGACTTTTGGAAGACAACTGCTCCGAACAGGTGCCAAACTGGAGGCTACAGGCAACCGAGTCTGCAGCCTAACTCTCCCTCCTGTTTGTACCGTTGGGGCAATGTCTTCCTCTATCTTCCTTCTATCACTAACCATTTCTCTAGGCCTCTCCCAGCTTTCAACCAAAGTACTGGTTCTCACCCACAAAGCTCTCCACAGTGCAGCACCCCTCCTACATCTCCTCCCTCATTTCTATCTATCGGCCTAACCGACTGCTGCGCTCTGCAAACGACTTTCGACTAACCTCTGCACTAATACGTACCTCCCACTCCCGACTCCAAGACTTCTCCTGCTCTACGCCAATCCTCTGGAATGCTGTACCCCAAGAAATTAGGACTATCCACAATTTGCATGGTTTCAGGCGCTCCCTCAAAACACATTTGTTCAGAGCGGCCTATCACATTCACTAATCAAAGTCATTCTATGTATTCTGTGTAAGTGTGTGTGTGTCTCTAGCCCATTCACTATCTCCATCCCTCAGTCCCTTAAGATGGCTGGAACATCATTGTAAATGCACCATTGTATATAAACACCTATACTTTGTATCTCCCCCATCTCATTGTACATTGTAAGCTGTCACGAGCAGGGGCGACTTATTTAGCTTAAATTATTGTATTGTTAACGTTGTTACTTATGACTTGTGTTCTGAAACTGCTAAACTGTAAAGCGCTGCGGAATATGATGGCGCTATATAAATAAATATTATTATTATTCCTCTGAGCTGCTCCCACCACCTTCCTGTTCTTCATGCCATGTTGGGTATTGGACCTCATCATCTCCACTACCCTCTTCCAACACCTGCTGTTGGGTGGTCTGGCCAGCACCATGCTCAACAGAAACTGGCACCTGGGTCTCATCATCATCATCAGATGCGTTCTGCGGTGTGCTGACCATCGGCACTGTCTCACCCGCCTCTTCAGATTCAGAGAGACACAGCTGTTGCGCATCACTGCATACTCCCTCTTCTTCACATTACAGAATGCTGCTTGGCTGGGCCCCTGTTTGCAAGCCAATAGATTCTGAGAACAGAAGCAGACACTCAGCTGGCTCCTGTACAGAACTCTCTGACTGCCTGGGCAATTTGCCAGGCGGTGAAGAGACAGATGGTTGCCCAACAGTGCTGTGGTCCTGAGAGGAGGTGGAAGCAATTGAAGTCGATGCATTGGCTGAGATCCAAACAACAACGGCTTCAATTTGTTCTTCCCGCAGCAGGGGGGTACTCCGAGCTCCTACAAAAGTGCGCATAAAGGAACGCTCACGGCCCGGGGAAAACTGGTGGATGCTGTGTCACTGGGGCCGCAGCAGCCACAGAATCCCCACGTCCTCTCCCTGAAGAAACTCCACGACCACGTGCCTTACTCCCTGCCTTCTTCATCTTGGTAGATTGATAAAGAAAGTCTGAAAAGTTATAAGGCCTAAGTGTGGTTATTCCGCAGAGACTGCAGTGAACACTGCACACAACTGTTCAGTAGGTGTGAAAGGCCCCTTTGTGTACTTCTATAGTGTTTGCAACCAATGTATTGTATACGGATGGAAGCGCGTCACACTAATAGATTTTATTTATTTGTAATAGAGTGGAGCAGCAACAATTAGAGAAAAATTTCAAGGATGTGCCAGTGACACACGCTCAGCAGACTACAACCAGCAGTGGTTGAAGAACTAACTGGAGCGTGATCTGCACTCCAAAAAGGAAAACCTCAGACTACAGTGAACACTGCACACAACTGTTCACTACCCAACGCGTCTCAGCAGGAAGGCAGTCTGTGCGTCAAAACAAAGGCGCAAGCATACATCCACGTACCCTGTTTATAAAGCTATATAAAAAAAATTATGTAGTAGTGACGCACACTTTATTGAGGTACAGTATTACATCGCCATTCACCATCTGTGGCTATGCAGTCTCATCTATATATACCTTATCTATCCGTTGTCATGCTTGCAAGTCGACAGTCAGGCATAAATAGCAATTTTCACTATGCACTATGCACTTTTTAAAGGTTATGTTTGTTAATAAACATGATTATTGCCACATATTATGAGTATTACATGATGGAAATTGTATAATTTTGTATAAACTGTTTAGTGACATTATTCAGCAAATGTAACATTTTAGTAATGTCACAGATAACTTGTAATGCTGATGATGTTTTGAAGTCAGACATTCATTGTCTATACAATAAAAATGGTGTACATACTGTTACTTATCCATCATTAATGGATTCAGATATGTACTTGTATGCTTTTATGTACAACCGTATAGCAGATTCCTTAACTAATTTATTTTGTGGTTTGCATTGCTGTTCAACATGTTAATGTATGTGTTTATGTTTGTCAATTCTTTATTTATCTAGATATTAGTTTAAATGAAATCATCATCTTATGGTAGTAAAGGTTATCTTTCTCTTGTTTGAAGTATAGACATTTAAAATTGACAGGTAACAAGGAAATTACTTGATCTAGTATTTAAACATCCTCCTTGACCCTGGGCTCCAACACCGCCAGTTGTTGCTCGGAAGTGCTGTTAGCACAGTCAACACTTGCTCCTGTGTTACTGGGGTTCAGTAACGTCAGCTGGTCCTCGGTTGTGCCATTGGCTCTTTTCCTTCTGCTGCCCCTCCGGGTTCCAGTACCGTCAGCTGGTTCTCCGCAGTGCCTTTGGCCTAGGTGCCTCCATCTTGGTATCCGAGTTCCAGCAACGTCTGCTGGTCCTTGGTAGTGCTTTGGAGCACAGGTACCTCCTGCTTAGTAACCGTGTCCCAGTAACGTCAGCTGGTCCTCGGTTGTGCCATTGGCTCTTTTCCTTCTGCTGCCCCTCCGGGTTCCAGTACCGTCAGCTGGTTCTCCGCAGTGCCTTTGGCCTAGGTGCCTCCATCTTGGTATCCGAGTTCCAGCAACGTCTGCTGGTCCTTGGTAGTGCTTTGGAGCACAGGTACCTCCTGCTTAGTAACCGTGTCCCAGTAACATCAGCTGGTACAAGATTGTGCTACAAATACAAGATACGGAACAAGAGACACAAGAACAATAAGCAGAAGATCTAAAAGCAGAAGAACATGAAGTATAAGACCAAAATGAAGAGCAAAATATATGCTCTAAATTCTAAGCAGAAGAAGACTAAGCAGTGTATGGGGGTGAGTCCGTTCCTCCTCGTGGTGCCCCTGGAAAATGCCTGCTGCTGCAGGCTAAACTGAACACGGACAAATACTGTTGTAATTTAAATCTTTTGTGACAGCAAGAACGGAAGGATGAAAAATTCATACTTTGACAGATTACAAGTACAGGATTCTCTGTCACAAATAAGAATATGATGAAGAAGATGAAGCAGAATATGAATAAGAATAATAGTTTAATAAGAAGAATATGAGTAATGTTAACAAAGATGAATAGCAAGAAGTTTAAGAAGAAGATAAAGAAGGTGAAGATGAAGAATAATTTGATGAAAAAGATGATGCTGCAGAAGATTATGAAGGAGAAAGTGTGTGAAAAGTTAAAAAGGTGAAGATGAAGAGCATGGAAGTTGTGTAATATACATATTTGCCAAAATATAAAAAACGTTAACATTGTCAATTTCTTCGTCAATCCGAACATCTTTAAAAAAAAAAATATTTATGCTATTCCATTTGATTGGGTTAAACATCTATGCCTTTAATGTCTCCTCAACCTTCCCCAATACATTCTACATTACTCTTTCTTGTTTTCCTTCATGTACAATTAACCAACAAGGCAAGAATGGGTTTTTTTTAATTTCGATATTTTGTTCCCATAGACTTACATGGGACTTCCGGTATCGATATCGGGTATCGCCGATATTTTAGTGATATCGGCGATACCATTCCGATTCCGATACTTTAGGATATCGGAAAGTATCGCTCAACTCTAGCAGAGACATGACATAATAAATGGACATTAAAAAAACCAAACTGACCACATTTCTGTGACCCATAAACAATATGAAAGTGGTTTTATTAAAAGGCAACTTCAAATAAAAAAAAAAAACACTGATGGGTCTGTGAACAAAAATCTATGCCAGTCTTTGATTCCCTCCACACATGATTACATCCATCACAAGGATTTATGACTTACTACAAAATCTGAGGAATCTCCTCCAGAGACGGTGAGGGCTCTGATCTTACATGGATATTGTCACAATAAATCTTTCATACCACTTATCTAATTTAATGAAGGATTCATTCTCTGAGATCAGTTTTTGTTTTTGAAATGTCCATATATTATGTCATGTTGCTTTTAGTGTATATATTTGTGTTTCTTCAGATACTTTGTTATACCATGCCTGATGAAGGGACCTAAGTAGTCTCGAAAGCTTGCTTTGTAACATCACATTTTATTTTTATTAGCCATTAGAAGGTATCATAACTGCGAGATTATTATTTTGGTTTTTATTTCCCCACTAAGAACTGTCTTTTTTTCAACTGGCTGACACTTTACCAAAACCTTTTTTTTACTTGTGGCCTTACAGTGTAACACTTCACACATTAAAGAAGCTCATCCCTAAATGGTACAGTAGCGAGCTTAGCCATGATGCCAACCACTTTTATGCAATAAAGACTGCTGAAGTTAAACGCCTCGTAGCATATTCCCAATTAAGAAAATGTCAAGCTCTTCACTGCAAATGTAATTTATGTTAACACCCACTCATTTCATAGCTGTTCAATTTTCACTATGACATTTCCATGTTGTGAACATTGCTCAACTACTCTTTGGTTGTTTTTTTTGTTCTTTTTTTATTTTTTTCTACGAGAAATGTTAGGGATGGCACATGTGATGTTTCACACCTATTTCTTTGGTGTTGATGGCTTTATTAGGCATGAGTCCATCTGCATGCATTCCAAATTTTTATTAATTTCATTATTTTCAATAGGAACTAATGATTTATTGGAGGCAAAAAAAAATGGCATTGCATGCTCATGGCCAGCAGTCATACTTCATTTTTTTAATCTTTCAGTTATAAAATGCTGGTTGGACCTAATCTTTAATTCATCCTCCTTGCTCCTGCAGTGTCTTCTGTCCGCAGTGACTTCTTGAGATATTTATAAAAATATATATACTGTTTTACGTGAATTTTCAGCTGTACATCCGAGAGCTTGTACAATGGCCCCCTTAAATACTGTAAGCTGTAGCATGTTCAGATGGGTGACAGCTGTTTTGATGGCTCCACAATGCTGTCCAAATTGAATTTTGTTCCATCTCGGGCCTGTTTCTGGTTTGCTTTATTGCCATGGAACTTAATTTTATCTGACAGCAAGTGTTGTGTGTGGGGAAATACCAAAATGCCAACACTGCTGATCTCCATTAAACTCACACCATATGTTATAGCACAAGTCAACATAAATCTTGATAACATCCAAAGTGTATACAGGGACCATTGTTTTGCACAACCTGATTTCTTGTTTTAACCATTTTAGTTGTGGACACAAAAAAAGATTTTGGCGTAAGAATAATCCAATATGGATTTTGCTTTATTCTGCTGCTCCGCTACCGTTAGAAAACATGCACTAGAGATAGCGATGATTGCTGCCCTACTGCTGCTTATAGGGGTTCTCCGAGAATTCCTAAGAGTAGGGAATGTCAAACAGTAACCATTAGGTTAAGTTCCCTCGATGAGTTTTTGATTCTGCATATCTTCACTGTGCTGAAAGGAAACGCAGCATTTTACTACTCCATTAAAGTGGATGGGATTTATAGAAATCTTGTGGCCACTGAGCTTCTGCTTTACATACACACTCTTTAATTTTTTTGCAGCTAAAAAAAAGCTAAAACGCATGTATCAATAAAATTGTCAAAGCCAATTACTAGGAAGCATGAAAAATAAAACCAAGCAGCTTTATTTAAAACATCACATACTGAAAAGAAATAAAAACCGCAGCATCAAAAACACAATAAAAATACGCAAGACTCGCGTCTCTGCAAGATAAATTGACACGCTGCGGTCTGGAAAGACACGCTGTATGTCAGTCTCCCGTGTTTGATCCACAGGCAACCATGGAGGCATAGTGGACATAGGGTTTCTAGAAATCCCATCCACTATGTTGTAACATCTGGCCAATGCTGGTTTCACGTTGCGTAAATGCACAGCGTCAAAACCGCAGCAATTACTGATTATGGGCACGTGCTCTAACTAGTCTGTTTCTGATTGACCTAAGTGAAGAATCCTATAAATATAAATACAACTAACTGACTTTCCGTGGTTCACGTAGCATTTCAGTCTGTATAGATAGTGTACATTTTGCATTTTCCTGTATTAATCATAGAATTTTGTTCCCTTGTTTTACAGGCCCAGGAACTGACAAGCGACCCTATAAATGAAACCCTTTGCCAAAACTGCTGTCAGCAAGCGGACAGTGATACTGTTTACAGCTTATGACCTTTTCATGAATCCTGCACCAATCTCCGAACCTTGCAATGACTGTTAGCAGAAATCCTTCAAACTCAAGTCAGATCCTTCCAGGATAATCCGTTCACCTCCCTCCTTCATTGTTCAAGTATGCAAAAGTGTCCGCACAAGATGAGAACCTACATGGAAGAATGTGATCTTGTGGGCACCGTCTTGTCCTGCAGTGGTGTTTGTCTGCATAGCTGGCATAGCTGCCATGCATCACATCCCCCACCAGCCGTACACCTCCGACCCGTGCTGCCCATTTCTAGGGGAGGATCACACATTTGCAATCCATAGTTTTTGTTTTTCGTCACATTTTTTCCTCTTTATTTTACTAGCACCAGTAATAGGAATATTCTGATAGTATTCATCTAAGCTAACAGTCAATCTACTGCCTCTCCGTTATGCCAAAAAGGCAGAATTTTCCGTGGAAGACGCTTTACTTATTACTCTCATTTCCATTTGCAACGTTTTTTGGTTGTTTGTTTATTTTTTCTTTTCCTTTTAATGATGCAATTCAGGGATAAATATGTTGCTGACATGGTACTTACTTCCAGTCACCCAAATCATATGTATACTGCTGTATTTTACTAATATATCCAGAACAGTGGAGTTTATACAGTTTGTTCTTGATTCGTGTGTTAGTTTTGTTTTTTTGTTTTTTTAAGCTTCTTATCACCAAATGGCCAGAAAGGGTTTTACATAGGATATCTGGCAGACATGGCAGTCTATTGGCAATGCTGTGTATGCATGTGTACCAAAACGACCACTGTACACTGGGGCTTCGCACCAAGCATTGCACTACATGGGGCTTCTGTCACTTGGCTTTCAATAGTATATTTTGCATCCGGAAACCCTTAATGGAAGCATAAGATAAAACCCCAAGAGGGATTTCAGGTTACATTATTATGTGGACAGCACATTGGTTCTGAAGAAGGCCTTCCGTATTAATCCTCAACATGTCTGATCCTTTTTGTTTTGTTTTTTGTTATATTTTTTTTTTGGGGGGGGGGGCATATTGTGAACGAACATCAATGGTACATTATTGCAACTTGGTATCTAAAGTACAGAGGCAAGTGATCTCTATATATATATATATATATATATATATATTATATATTATATATATATATATTAGTTCTGTACTTGATTGATATATGAAGACTTTCTCCTTTGCATTATGGCATTATGAATATAAATATATAAATATATTTTGTTATGTACAGAGATTAATCATTATGCATGAGTGTTAGGAAGCAGAGGCAAACTAGCTTTTTTCGTTTGTTTTTTTTTTTCCTTCACAGAAAGGATAAGCGCATGCGTCCCTATGACGTGGCCAATGTAATGTTAGAAACATAAACTAATTTGCCCCTCTACTGAATTTCTAAAATAGGTTATCATGCCTTCCAGACCTGGCAATTCTCATTATCTTGTGTGTTGTTCCGTGATATTTGTGATCCTTTGATTTTATCTTCTGTACCATTCATTATCAGTCATTACAACAATGCATGTGGCTGAACGTAGCACTCTTACCCTGTTTGCCCGACGCACCTGCGTTTGCACTATATATGTAGCATACATAAATTAGTCCTCACGGATCAATATAACTGACCAGTACCCGGTGCTCATAGTTCACTGTGTCGGCAAAGCTGTCTAATTTGCTCCAGCACAATATATAGATTATTGACCCTGGAACTAGAAGTATTAGAAGCTGTGACTTGGTAACATTGGCAGTGGCTCTGTTTACATAGTATTCACCCTAATTTCCTTCTTTCATACAGTAGTTGCTTAAAGGGAATCTGTCACCCGTTTTTTGACACCTAATCTGAGAGCAGTATAATGTAGAGACAAAGTCCCTGATTCCAACGATGTATCACTTATTGGGTTGTTGGCTTTAGTTTTGATAAAATCACAGTTTTATCAGCAGGAAAATGTGACTAGAGGACAAATAAACCTGCTGCCATGTTGTCCAGCATATTCCTGAGCTCTGTAGAACCACGCCCCCACCACTGATTGGCAGCTTTCTGCCTATAAGCAGTGTACACAGAAAAGTGCCAATCAGTGGTGTGGGCGGGGCTATACAGAGCTCAGCATGCAGATCTGCAGCAGATAAAATAGTCATTTTATCAAAACTGCAGTAAGCAGCCCAGTTAGTGATACATTGTTGGAATCAGGGTCTTCACCTCTACATCGTGCTGCTCTCAGATGGGACAGCAACAACTTGGTGACAGATTCCCTTTCAGACTCTGAATGTGAATAGGTGTGTAAAAGATCGCTAAGTGTATCTACTGTATGTACTAAACAGTGAATTTCTTCACGTTTTCACCTGCACTTGTTCTAAGTGTTCTGCTTTTTACAAAAGCCGAATAATGAACACAAGAAAATAGTGATTGGAGAAGAATACAATATTGGTGGACCCATAGTTTATGTCTCTTAAAGCGCAGATCACATTACATGCGGACGATTGCATAGCAGTGCCTAGTGGGTCATTCACATATTCATAGCTTCTTACCCTGTAAGGCTTCCATTGCACACATTATATTTTCTGACTTGTGAAAAATCATGGTGTTTGTTACAAGTTTTTTCCTGCTCTTATTTCCCTATAGGTAAGCCTATTAAAAATGCCATAAATCATTCTGCATTTAAAAAAAAAAAAGGTGACAGAGAACCAAAAAAACACACCAAAAAGCGCCACTAAAGCGCCGTAGGATGTTGCATATTACCGTGTAATGACTGAGATCAGAAACCTGGATCAAGGTGTTTTTGCCAAAAAAAGCCAGAAAAAAATGCAACCTTCTCCCACCCCCAAAAAAAGGTTTTAAATGAAGCCACCCTAAATTGAATTAATGTATAACTATGTGTCCAATAAATAGGTGCTTAACCTTCCACTAACATGGTTTTGTTCAGGGCCCAAAATCTTGGCCCTCTGACATGCTTGAATTCTTGCCATATAGTTTAGGTTTCACTTGTTTATTTCGGTTCCCAAGGACTTACTATAGGAAGAAAAACCCTATATTATTATTATGTGAAAACCATTTTTAAAAGTCTTATTTCTTAGCTCAGATACGATTGCTTGGAGTTACGGGCCCACAGCCGAGGCTGCACTACTGATAGACTGTCACATGTTACTAAATGCAGCATGGCGTCCATTAGAATCACAAAATACATGATGGTCCGTTGTATTTCGTGATTTGGATCCGCACACCGTCTCTATGAAAATCCTCCACCTGACCATTGTGAGGAGGGCACATAACGCAGCCATTCTGATCAGGTTGGGATCTAATGTAAAAACATTATTACACACTTTAGGCAATTTCTTTATGGTAGGTGCTCTTTACAGGTGTTGTCCACCTTTTCAGACCTTTTTTTTATTTTAAATGCATGTATTTTGGGCTAAAAATCATGTTTGCAATTGGATTTATTAAAAATTCTGCATTATTTTGCTTTTACTTGTTCTTTGTTGTCCTCATTCAGTGTGTATGTGGTGTGTAAACGTAAATTAGCTGAGAGGACAGCAGAAAACAGTTACAAAGTCTCCTGTCCGATTGAGCTCACTGACAGATTCTCAGTTAATTCATTCTGCAGTCAGCAGTACAATATGGAGACTATAGAAGGCAAACAGTGCAAATGTTTAAATGAAACAAACGGTTTTTAATCCCAAATACACGCATTTAAGTTGTTTGTTTTTTTTTAAATATTGTGTGCAAAGTTGGCTCACCCTTTTATGCTTCTGTAGGCATCCTCTGGCGCTCACAAGAGTGTTTTAATAGTTATATAAATGTTTATTACTGAAATCCATTCTGTATTTTTTGCATTCATATGTATTGTGAAAAACGCAAAGTAAAGACCAGAGAACAAGCCAGTATTCATCTTTCAGCCATTTATACAGAAGACCCATAAGTGTGTGATAACGAGGGCGAGGAATGCCATCCACTTGCTCATAAATCTTCCATAGTAGCCACAGTGCAGTTTGCATGGTTAGGTTCTTCTCCTTTGTCACCGTGCCCCTCAGCGCCTTTCCTTTGTTGTACACCTGGTGTCATTGCACAAACACTAACATGATGCATTTTGATGAAGGTGAATTTATTTCTGCTCCCAAAGGGCCTCATCAAAACTGCCAAGGAAGGTTCAAAATATATTGCTCCTGTAACACTGAGGCTGCGTTCACACACTGCAGCCGTGGTGCGTTTAGTTTTTTTTTTTGCAGCAATTTTAGACAATCATGTAAGATACGGTGAACAGTGTCATATATGCTTACAATGCAATCGTGGTCCATTCTCCGACCTTGTTTCGCAAGCTTCTGAAGGAGGCTTCAGCGATCGTTTGAGGCTCAGGTCTCCAGATTTGGTTTTTAAAGGAAAACTCCAGGGAAACTGAATAAGAGCAAACATGACAGTCCCCATACTTGTAACTGTCCCATATTGCTGCCAGATTGCTCTTTTACACCCTGTTCACATTGTCATCGTAGTGACTATTTGTAATGTGTCTTAATGACCGGTTTGGCCTCTATTGTCTGGTTTCACTGCTTGGTTTTTGCTACTGTTGTACAGAATTCTAAGGTTAATTCTGACTACAAACCGTCTCCAATAGTAAGGATGAGCGCCTGCGCCCCTATGGCGCACTCAGAGGAGTGTACCCTCACGCACCCCAGTATAGATTGTGTTCTCCATTGTTTCTGCAGATCCATCCTTTTTCAGATGCTACATAGTAGGTTGACAGCAGACAGAAATGGAGGCCAGACCATACATCACAGCCTCGAGTGTATGGAAATGAGCTCTTCTCCAGAAAGAGTCGCCTTAGCGCGAGCTGCAATGTGACTTATTAGTCCTAAAGGAAAAGATCCCATCCGTACACAGTTTCGGGGTTCTTGCCTCATTAGTATGGAGCAAGGTATTGGTTGGCGGGGTGAGACGTCTATATGCTACTGATTCTCCTTGAATTGAAGCTAATTTGCATAATTTTTTTACCCCGGCAGCATTGCTTGGGCTGTGAGACTTCCTACGCCATCTTAGAGGTATTTGCTAGGAAAACAACAGTACTTAATGGCCCCGATTCATCAAGACCGGTGAGGAAATCGAGTTGCTTCTGATTCTTTAAGAAGGTGCTCACTTCTTTATGAATCAGGAGGTTCTGACAAGAGGCGTCTCCTTGCGCTACGCCAAAAAATCTCATTCCAGTCAGTGACTGGAGTGAGATTTCTTTAGTAGGGAACGCACAGCTCGTTATGAATTAGACAAGCTGTGACATCCCGCCAGTGCCGTGCCCCCATCCTACTTCAGCGCCACCTATTTTGTAAGAGCTGGGAGAAACTGCATGAAAATTCTTAACCTTTTCAAAGCTTTTACGCCACTTTTTTCATGTAAAAACTTTCATGAATCGGGGACCAACAAGTTTAGAAGGGGGAAAGGGGGAGGCCGATATCGTCTGTCTCAGTTTTAGGTGCTTTCACATTGCGTTCAGGTACCTGTTCCTTGGCCCTGTGCGGGCTTGTGTCTGAATCCCCCGCTAAACAGGATTCTGACATATACGCCAACGGGCGATATACTATAAGGGTGCCGATAGGGTGAACGTGTGCCCTCTCTTGCATCATTTTCGGGCATGTACACCTACTGGAGGTGGACACTCAGCCGTAGTAGACTCCAGTAGGCGTACGCTCCCGGAAATGATACACAAGAGAGCACACATTTGCTCTGTCGGCAACATTATAGTCTATTAGCCCTTTGACTCTTATGCCCGAATCTCATTTTGCAGGGATTCCGATGCAAGCCCCGATGAGACCAGTGAACGGGTGCCTGAATGTGAAAGCCCCCTTAGGAGTGGCCAATTTCACTGCAGGGGCGCTGCCACAAGGCAGTTTAAGCCCCCATCACACACAGCGATCTCGCTAGCGAGATCACTGCTGAGTCACTAGTTTTGTGACACAACAGCGATCTTCCCAGCGATATCGCTGTGTGTGACATTCAGCAACGATCAGCCCCCCTGCTGGGTATCGCTGATCGTCGCTGAATGTCCTGGACATTTTTTTGATCGTTGTTCTCCCGCTGGCCAGCACGCATCGCTGCGTGTGGCAGGCAGGAGACCAGCGATCAGCTGGTAACCAAGGTACACATCGGTTTCCAGGGGCCGGGTGGCGCTTGGAAACCCGATGTGTACTTTGGATACCAGCGCGCTGCTGCAGGGGAGCTGCTACCCAAGGTACACATCGGGTTTCCAGGTGCCACGCAGCGCCTGGAAACCCGATGTGTACCTTGGTTTACCAGCTCCCTGCTCCAGCGGGCTGGTATCCAACGTACACTGCGGGTAACTAAGCGATGTTACCCGCAGTGTCGCTGTCCTGATTGCTGCCTGTTTGGCAGCTCAGCAGCGATCATGTAGCGACACACCAGCGATCCTGACAAGTGCATATCGTTGTCGGGATCGCTGGTGTGTCGCTATGTGTGACGGGGCCCTTACTGTGATAAGATAATGATCACATACCAAGGGGACATATGACTAGCCATTCAGAAAAAGAGGCATGGAGACTAACAAAGAAAAACAAATGCATCTTGTCTTGGAGTCCTCTATAGCTTACCCAAAACCAGCGTTTTTCAATGTAAAACTGAACCATGGCAGGTCTGGTAAATTGTCAAAGAAATTGTAGTGATTCTTGATGGATTCCACTGACTTTGGGTTTCCAGTGTTACAAGCAAGAGTTAGGCTAGGTTCACATTGCGGTAAACCAGCCCGTTCAACACATAGCGTTGACGGGCTGGTAACGGTATAGCATAACGCAATCGCGTTATGCTATACCCGCTGGCGGTCCTAGCGTGACGGAGCCCAGACACTGCAGGCCGCGTCCGAGGCTCCGTCACTGAATGACGGCACGTCGCGAACGCATGCCGCTTTACGGCATGCGTCGCGATGCGCCGAACAATGGGGTTCAATGGCAGCGTTAACGGACTGCCTTGGCGCAATGTGAACCCAGCCTTACCCTGCAGACTTCACTATTTTTGTCATCAAGAACCTCGGAAGCGCGCACAGGCATTACCAGATCCTTAGGCAGTCAGCACGACCACCAATAGTTACTGATGGTCATCCAGGCTACAAATGGCAGCTTCTCTCAACCTTTAAAGACAGATTATGGCGACTACATGGTATTTTGCATGAAAACACAGGCTATGGCCAGAAGACAGCAGCAGAAATTATACACTTTTTTGGTGCTAAGACATTTTGATCTGAATGGCAAAAGAAAAACTGGTGTAAAAACGCTGAAAGAATTGACAAGCTGTTTTTTTAAAAAAAAAAAATGCACCACAAATCAATCACGTAGGGAAATATATGCAGATTTTAGATATCTCATTTGCCATTACTGTAAATCGCTGTGTTTTTTCTGCATGAAAAATAGTGTGTGAACCCTTAGTAAGTCCTTTTAGTTATTTTTTTACTCCTATCAATATTTATCTTTGTATTTAGGACATGTGACATTACTTTCTCATAGAATTCATTAACGTTCCCTTTAAAAGCTTTGCGTACTTTTGCAATCTTTTACAGCTCCAAGCAACTAAAAAAAAAACAATGTAACATGCAAATAGTCTTGATGAAAAATCTCCCACTGTTTGTGTGCACTGGTCCTGTGCAGACGGATTTGTTGTCATGAGTACCACACTTTGTAATTGTAACCATGCCGATACAAAGGTCTGCATAGGAGATTTATATATAAAACCGTTTTTTAACTTGTTAACAATCTATGTCGTACATTGTTTTTATAGGTCAATAAGAAAAGTACAAAGCAGTCTCAGGACCTGAGCTTGCTCCAGTGTCAGGACCTGAGCTTGCTGCAGTCTCAGACCTCTTAGTGTCAGACCTGAGCTTGCTGCAGTTCAGGACCTGAGCTTGCTGCAGTCTCAGGACCTGAGCTTGCTGCAGTCTCAGGACCTGAGCTTGCTGCAGTGTTAGGACCTGAGCTTGCTCCAGTGTCAGGACCTGAGCTTGCTGCAGTGTCAGGACCTGAGCTTGCTGCAGTGTCAGGACCTGAGCTTGCTGCAGTGTCAGGACCTGAGCTTGCTGCAGTGTCAGGACCTGAGCTTGCTGCAGTGTCAGGACCTGAGCTTGCTGCAGTGTCAGGACCTGAGCTTGCTGCAGTGTCAGGACCTGAGCTTGCTGCAGTGTCAGGACCTGAGCTTGCTGCAGTGTCAGGACTGACTTGCTGCAGTGTCAGGACCTGAGCTTGCTGCAGTGTCAGGACCTGAGCTTGCTGCAGTTCGACCGAGCTTGCTGCAGTCTCAGGACCTGAGCTTGCTGCAGTGTCAGACCTGAGCTTTCTGCAGTCTCTGGACCTGAGCTTGCTGCAGTGTCGGACTGAGCTTGCTGCATTCGGACCTGAGCTTGCTGCAGTCTCTGGACCTGAGCTTGCTGCAGTCTCTGGACCTGAGCTTGCTGCAGTCTCTGGACCTGAGCTTGCTGCAGTCTCTGGACCTGAGCTTGCTGCATACCAGAGCGACACCAGTTGTGTTACACAGCCAGCAACGTCCAGTAACTGCAGAGGCTGAAGCGAGGTCTGATCGCCACTTAATGCCGTTGTCCGTCTCTGACAAAGGCATTTAAATGATGCCAGTGCCGGTGTGTGGTCATCAGCTTATACAGCATTATGGACAGAAAAATGAAAAAGAAAATGGCAACGGAAACAAAATTATATATATATTTTTAATTAAAAAAAAACACCACTAAAATAACAAAAATTGGACAGGTTTGGTATCACTTTAGTCGTACTGACCTGGAGAATATGTTGCCAGTTCATTTTCACCCCACGGATTAAACACAAAAATCACTCCCGCGAACACCCTCACACACACATTTTTTTTTTCATAATTTCACAATAATTGTATTTTTTTTAAGCCCTTAACAACCAGAGGTATTTTTGGTTTTGCATTTTCATTTTTTGCTCCCCTTCTTCGCAGAGCCATAACTTTTTTATTTTTTGGTCAATATGGCCATGTGAGGGCTTGTTTTTCGCAGGACGAGTTTTACTTTTGAATGACTCCATTGGTTTTACCATATAGTGTACTTCAAAATGGGAAAAAAATGGCAAAGTTTGTAAAAAGAAAAAAAAATGGTGCCATATTCTGAGACCCGTAGCGTCTCCATTTTTCGAGATCTGGGGCTGGGTGAGTGGGGTTTTTTTGCGCCAAGCTGATGTTTCTATTGATACCATTTTGGGGTATATATTATGTTTTGATCGCCGTTGTTGCATTTTATCGCCATCCACCTGCGGCTGTTAGAGGCACATGACAGCTGATCAGATCACCAAAGAGGGTGAGGCGACCTATGACATACCTATATGTCATAGGTCGTAAAGGGTTAAATTATATGGTAAAGTGAATGGTATCATTCATCTAGAAAAAAACTCAAAAAAAATAACAAACCCTCATACGGCTATGTCGAGGGTAGAAAAAAGAAAAGGTAGGGCTCTTGGAAGAAGAGGAAAAAAATGGCACAAAGATGGAACAATTTTGTGCCAGTAAGTGGTTAATCAAGACTGTTGGCAGAGTTGCTTATTTTTCATTTTACGAGCATTGAAGTGTTAAAAATGGCTGCAAACTGCGCATAGCATTTGAAATGGAATTTCTAAGCTGATGGTTGAGCCTTGCCAGTGACACAGCGATAGTCTCAGACTTGTTAATCCGATGTTATGATGTTTACAGGAAGGAATACTTTAGTCAATATGGTCTGTGTTAGCGCGCTTGTCATTTAAGAAACCTCAAACACAGCACATTCAGCAGCTACGCGATAATGTAGATAGCTGCTCTGTAAAAGTGTTCTCCGTTCCTCTATTTCCAGGATGCCCGGTCTCCGCTCGGAGGCGTTTATCATGGGCAGATTTGTCAGTATTTACATTATGTGAAATGTCATAGTTTTGCATCAGTGCAATGTAGCAGAATACGTTCTAGTAAACCAAGCTGAACTCGCTGATTACTCACATTTACGTTTGGTTCCATATAAGCCGCTGCAGCTTAAAACTGTTCTGCATCAGAATGGGACGAGATGTGTTCAGCGTCAGGAAGCTGCTTGTCATGTCTGCTGCTCGTGGAATAATATTCTTAATGGTGCTGTAATGGGCACTGAAATCGCCTTTACTGGAATCCATACATACACAATCAGGGCTTGTATAATCCTTCCAATACAGGGGCGCGTCATGCCTATAGTCCAAAATGAATACCCTTTTACCACTCAATCTGCTTATTAGCTGTGCAAATCTGCTCTTAAAGAAGAAAAAAATGCTATTGAACAAATTATTGAACAGTAAACAATAAACAATCCAAATTTATAGGAAGGATTATTTCTTAACTTGGACAAAAATGATCTCTGGATTCCAAAGTTGTGAACAGATCTTCTGCTGACTTCAACATTTTACATATGTCGGCCTCCATTTCAATAGCGTCCCAAAAAAAAAATCTAAAAATGACAAGGGCATCGCCAATGTATAATGAGTGCGAGGAGAGGGCAAAGTAATTTCATTCTGTACAAGGAATACATTGATGCGAGGGGAACTGTAACTTGTAATGACCCCTATTCATCAGCGCTCCCATTTGTACTGTTTTTAATAGGTCCCTTCTGTGCTTCAGAGACCACCAGTTAACTAGTATTGATTCGCCCGGCTTTGATCTGTTGATCTTTCGAACAGTTACGGGATTCATTAACAGTGGGAAAATGTATGACAATCTGAGATGGCTTTTAGATTGATTCATTAACATGGTACAATAGTAAATTCTGCTAAAAGATCTTCAAAACATTATAGAGTCCTTCTTTAAATGTGCATTTATGTCATTGTATAAAAATATATATATATTTGGAAAATAAAACTTACCTAAACCAAATGAAAATAATTTCCCAAATCAGTGGCTTTGTTTCACCAGTGTTGCTGAATGACCATGCCCGAAATTTAGTGTTTGTCTCCTGTTGAAAACCCGTATCTAGTTTCTTAGCATTTCTCCCTGGCCTTCACGCCCATTACTTTTACGTTGCTTAAGTGAATATAGGAAACTCTTGCGTGTTCTGCCATTTTATGTCTTTGATAAAAATAAATAAATATATATACACATATAAATGCTGTATGGAGTGAAACATTTAACAGTTTTATGGAATATAAAGCGGCTGCAATCTCATAACTGATGAGTAACCTTGTAAGTGGCGGGCTACCTAGTGAGTATTGCAGCCGTGCTAGAGAGTTGACTAGTAAAGGAACCCTGTTTTAAAGAGCATTAATTCAATTAACTATAGTTATGTTTTTTCTTTTCTTCATTTTACTTGTATATCCTGTTATGTCCATAAAGTCAGAGATCAGATAGTATTACTTTACCTTTAAGTATAGTGTCTCCTCTTTTCTACATGGTAGACTTTTGCTATAACCTTACAATTGAGATGTTTCCTTGACAGTGCGTAATTTTTAGGTTGATCTCTAATTTTATCTAATATAGATGAAGGAATAACTGAAGACGGAATCGGTGCTTTGTATAATTATGACAGACAGAGATGGAGATTGTGGAAGAGATGAGCGCCCCCCATGTAAAACAGTGTACATTACACCAGCCAACGTATTTCTGTATGTCTTTTTAATAATGTATATTGTCAGAACACATTCACTTCCACTTTGTTCATGAAGGAATATCAGAGGTGTTGGTGTTGTCAAAGTTTACATGTTGTCACATGACCTGTGTAGCCTACGCTGGGTGCTTTTATTTTGAAATCATTTACACTAATAGCCACGGGAAGGCGAACAGCCCACAACTATACTACCTTTTACCCACCGCCCTGATTTGGACACCTCTTTCGTTCCAATTGCAATAGAAAAGCAGTGCTTTACTCCACGTGGTGTTAGTAGGTATTGCCTTGTGTATTCCATTTTAAATTGTAACCTAGTTTGTAAAAAAGAAAAAAACAACAACAAAAAAAAAAACTAAGAAGATGGTGATGCATGTAAATAAAGCATAATGGATCTCTGACCTGGCTTATTGTTTGAGATTTATTTCTTAAAAATTGTGTTCACTTGCACAGGACTGTCACCGATTGCGTAAAATAAATTACATACACAATGCACAAAATAAACTGCATAACAAAAGTCACAACATAACCACATGGGCATATTACATTGTGACTAGAATTGAACAGATGATTCGCCTGGGATCAATTTCAAGTGGAATTTCCTGAAATTCGCAGATTCAATTTACAGACACACACACAAAAAACTTTGCTTTGCGCCATTTCCCACACTGGTGAAACATCAGTGAGAAAGTGAGAAGGTAAGAATCCTTTTGTGTTGCCGCACAGGTTTCCCCATAAATGCCTGCAGCTATGTCATCGTGCAGATTATCATACCTTGTACATTGGTGGTCAGTACCTGGGCTATCACAGATCAGCAGCACTCATCAAAGTACAGTAGATATCGAACAGTAGTTTTCCATCTTCAGAGTCACTGGTTAAGTCTCTTCTGTAGAGTACAAGCTCTTATGGTCAGCAGGGTCGTCTCTCCTTTAGAGTACTAGCTCTTATCAGCGGGTTCCTCTCATGGAGAGTATAAGCTCTTATGGTCAGCGGAGTCCTCTCTGCTGGAGAGTATAAACTATTATGGTCAGCGGGATACTCTCCTGGAGAGTATAAGCATTTATGGTCAGCAGGGTCCTCTCTCTTTCTTGAAGAGTATAAACCCTTATGGTCAGCTTGGTCCTCTCTCTTGGACAGTGTAAGCTCTTATTGTTAGAACCCTCTTGTTAGATTTTGTTTCAGTTTGCTGGTCACATGACCTTTTTACCCTATTTAGTCTGGCTCCGCCCTTCTGGCTTTGCTGGACTTCATTGTATTATCTACTCTTAAGCTAGCCGGGTGCTTAGGTGCCTTACTCTCAGTTTTGCTTGATCTTAGGATCTCTTAGTATTTGTTTTCTGTTTTATATTCCCTGCTACACTTTCTGTTAGGAGGTGTCCACCTTTTCACCCAGTCCCTAGATCTTGTAGGGATTCCTCCCTTGCAACTATAGGTCTTCGTTCAGACTAGCTGAGGACTTTAGCGGGTCTGGTCGCAGGATCAGGTTCCCGTTACATCGTAGGGATCCAGCTCAGTCCTATTGTAGGGACAGAATTCCCACCTTTCCTTAGTGCTTGTAGCAGATCATAACAGTAAGTCCAGCCCAAAGAAGAAAAAAAAAAAAATCTCTAAGGAAAGATTTTCAGTTTCTATTATGGTGTCGGTTCAGGATTTGGCTCAACGCCTGCAGCGACTCTCTCTGGAGGTGGCTGAGATCCAGCAATACGTGAGTAGTGGTTCTGGAGCATATTTCGTGGAGCCAAAGGTACGTTTGCCTGATTTATTTTTTGGTGAACAACAAGATTTTTTTTCTTTTAAAAATGCTTGCTTGTTGTATTTCCGTTTGAGACCCAGATCCTCTGGTGATGAATCACAGCGCATAGGGTTCATAATGTCACTTTTGCGCAAAGAACCTCAGGACTGGGCCTTTTCTCTGCAGACTAGTGATCCATGCTTTGGATCAGTGGATAGTTTTTTTTCTGCTTTGGGGTTATTGTATGACGATCCGGATCGTGTTTCATCAGCTGAGACAGAATTGAGACGTTTGAGACAGGGATCAGGTAATGTGGAAAAATATTGTACTCACTTCCGAAGGTGGTCCACTCAGGTGGGTTGGAACGATTCAGCTTTGAAAAGTTTATTTCTTGCAGGGTTAAGTGAAAGGGTTAAAGATTTGCTGATTGCTTATCCCATACCTGGTAACTTGCAAGAGGCTATGCAATTGGCCATACGGGTGGATAAGAGACTGCGTGCAAGGGTTAATGAGAGTAAATCTGCCTTGTCAGCTCCAAGTTTGGAGAAGGAATGTACTGACATTGGAGAGCCGATGGAAATTGGAGCAATGACACCTTACTCTCGAGAAAAAGAACGCAGATTTGCTAAGGGCTTGTGTTTCTATTATGGTAAATCTGAGCATTTTATTAAGAACTGTGCGCTTCGAATGAATAAAGAGAGAAAAAAAAATGAGGTCAGTTTCGCCCGTATAGCTTGTTTAAACAATAAAGGTGTCTTTCTTTCTGCTACCACTGCTGTTGAGGAGGAATTAATGGAGTTTCGGGTATTTGTGGATTGTGGTTCAACTCTCAATGTGATTGATGGGAAATTTTTGGAAAAACTAAAATTAAAACCCAAACTTCTGTCTTCCCTTATTAATGTGGTGTCTGTGGATGGTTCTCACTTGAAAAATGTTACTCACCATATCTGTGAATTTCCTCTTACTATTAATGGTGTTCATCAAGAGAATTTGGATTTGGTAGTTTTGAATAATTTGCCCTCACCGGTGATTTTGGGGTTACCCTGGTTAAAATTGCACACATCCGGTACTGGATTGGTCTACCAATGAAATTAAGTCCTGGAGTCCCAATTGTTATGACAAGTGTTGTAACGGGCATATTGCTGCTGTAGTTAAGGGGGAGTTACCTGTACCTATTCAGGATTTTTGGAAAGTTTTTTCTGATAAGGAATCGCAGGTATTGCCTCCTCATAGAGATTATGATTGTGCAATTGAATTTGTCCCTGGAGCGACTCTTCCTAAAAGTCGTCTATTTAATTTGACTGTTCCTGAGAGAAAGGCTTTGGAGGAATACATACAGACAAGCTTGGCCGCCGGTCACATTAGGCCTTCCAAATCTCCTGTGGCAGTTGGATTTTTTTTTGTTAAAAAAAAGGACGGCGGTTTACGGCCTTGTCTAGACTTTCGTGAGATTAATAAGATTACTGTACGCAATCCTTACCCACTGCCATTGATTCCTGATTTGTTTAATCAGTTAGTGGGGGCCAAGTGGTTCTCGAAAATTGATCTTCGAGGGGCATACAATTTGTTGCGCATGAAGGAGGGGGATGAATGGAAGACTGCGTTTAACACTCCACTGGGTCATTTTGAGAATCTGGTCATGCCTTTTGGACTTTCCAGTGCTCCGGCATTTTTTCAGAATCTTATTAATGACATCCTTAGACCTTTGATTGGCAGAAGTGTGGTTGTGTATTTGGATGACATTTTGATTTATTCACCGGATTTGGAGTCTCATTGGAGGAGTGTGCGTGAAGTATTACAGTTACTGAGTGATAATTCACTTTTTGCCAAACTAGAAAAATGTGAGTTCGCTGTACAGAGACTTAGTTTTTTGGGCTACATTGTCTCCAGTGAAGGTTTTGAGATGGACCCGGTGAAAGTGCAAGCTGTGCAGGATTGGCCTAGACCTATTGGTGTGAAATCAATACAGAGGTTTTTGGGGTTCACCAATTATTATACAAAATTCATAAAAAATTTTCTGTGATTGCCAAACCTCTGACCGATCTCACCAGGAAAGGTGCTGATGCGGTTCAGTGGACTACTGAGGCCATTGAGGCTTTTGTGTTGCTAAAGGAGAGGTTCAGCTCTGCTCCCATCCTTACGCAGCCTGATGTGACTAAACCATTTTTGGTTGAGGTTGATGCTTCTTCTGTGGGGGTCGGCGCGGTGTTGTCTCGGGCAAAGACGGATGGAGTACATCCCTGTGCTTTTTTTTCAAAGAAATTTTCTGAGTCTGAACTAAATTATGATATCGGTAATCGGGAATTGTTGGCAATTAAACTCGCATTTGAACACTGGCATCATTTTTTGGAGGGAGCGGAATTTCCCGTTCAAGTCTTCACCGATCATAAAAATCTGATCTACCTTGATGCTGCCAAACGCTTGAATGCCCGTCAGGCTAGGTGGGCACTGTTTTTCTCACGGTTTAATTTTACCGTTACTTTCATCCCAGGTACTAAAAATGTTAAAGCTGATGCTTTGTCTCGCAGCTTTTCTCCTATGGTGGGTACTGAGGAGGAGGAGGAAAACATCTTGCAAGAGGGGGTTGTTATTGCTGTTTTGGACTCCATGTTGGAAGATGAGATTCTTAAAGCACAGGAGAATGCCCATCTAACACGCCGCATGGGAGGTTGTTTGTGCCTGGTACCCTGAGGAGAGATTTGTTTGTTGAATGTCATGACTCTCGGTTGGCAGGTCATCCTGGAATCTCTGAGACCAAGAGACTTGTGGGTCGCAGTTTTTGGTGGCCAGGATGGCAGAAGGAAGTCATTAAGTGGGTGCGTCAATGCACTGTGTGTGCTAGATCTAAGTCTTCTCATACTCCTGCTGCGGGGTGCTTTGCCCTCTGGAGGTTCCTAGTGCACCTTGGACACATTTGGCTATGGACTTTATTACTGACCTTCCCCCCTCTGAGGGTTTCACTGTCATCTGGGTGGTCGTGGACCGTTTTAGCAAGATGTGTCACTTGGTTCCTTTCATCAAACTGCCCTGCGCTAAGACTCTTGCTAAGGCCTTTGTCAAGGAAATAGTCAGACTACATGGTGTTCCTACTGACATTGTTTCCGATAGGGGACCTCAGTTTGTGGCTCGTTTTTGGCGCGCTTTTTGTGACAGGTTGGGAGTTCATTTGTCGTTTTCATCCGGATATCATCCTGAGTCTAATGGCCAGACAGAAAGGAAAAACCAGGATGTTGAGCAGTTCTTGCGTTGTTTTGTGACTGATAATCAAGAGGGGTGGTCTGAGATTCTGCCACTTGCTGAGTTTGCTCTTAACAATCATACATCCGCTTCTGCTGGTTGTTCGCCTTTTTTTTGTTGTACTGGGAGACATCCGTCTTTTGGGTCATTTTCCAAGTTGGGATCGGCTGTACCTGAAGAGGAGAATTTTTCTGGTGTTTTGGAGAGAGTTTGGACTGATGTGCGTGGTAATCTTCAGGAGGCTAACAAAAGATCCAAAGTGTATTTTGATAGAAAACAACAAGAGCTTTTGTTTGCTATTGGTGACATGGTTTGGTTGTCCTCTAAGAATCTGCGCTTGAGGATTCCGTCTAAGAAATTGAGTCCCAAGTTTGTAGGGCCCTTTAAGGTGCTTCAGATTATTAACCAATCTGCTGTTAAGTTGGAGCTTCCTACCTCCTGGAAGATTAATCCGGTGTTTCATGTTTCTCTCTTGAAAAAAGCTGAGGTCTCAGATGGAGACGTCTCGGCCACTGTTCCCCTGGTGGTGGAGGACGGGCAATATGAGATTTCCCGCATCCTAAATTCTAGACGGTATAGAGGGAGTTTGCAGTACCTCGTCGCTTGGAAGGGTTATGGACCCGAGGATAACTCATGGGTGAGGGCGGATGATGTTTCTGCGTCTAGACTTGTTAGAGCGTTTCACAAGAGGTTTCTGGATAAGCCTAAGTCCTAGGGGATCCGGAGGATCCTCTTAGAAGGGAGGGTACTGTTAGAACCCTCTTGTTAGATTTTGTTTCAGTTTGCTGGTCACATGACCTTTTTACCCTATTTAGTCTGGCTCCGCCCTTCTGGCTTTGCTGGACTTCATTGTATTATCTACTCTTAAGCTAGCCGGGTGCTTAGGTGCCTTACTCTCAGTTTTGCTTGATCTTAGGATCTCTTAGTATTTGTTTTCTGTTTTATATTCCCTGCTACACTTTCTGTTAGGAGGTGTCCACCTTTTCACCCAGTCCCTAGATCTTGTAGGGATTCCTCCCTTGCAACTATAGGTCTTCGTTCAGACTAGCTGAGGACTTTAGCGGGTCTGGTCGCAGGATCAGGTTCCCCGTTACATCGTAGGGATCCAGCTCAGTCCTATTGTAGGGACAGAATTCCCACCTTTCCTTAGTGCTTGTAGCAGATCATAACACTTATGGTCAGTGAGGTTCTCTCTCCTGGAGAGTAAGCTCTTATGGTCAGCAGGGTCCTCTCCTGGAGTGTAAGCTCTTATGGTCAGTGAGGTTCTCTCCCCTGGAGAGTATAAACCCTTATGCTTAGCAGGGCACTCTCTCCTAGGCAGTCTGAGCTCTTATGGTCAGCGAGGTTCTCACTCCTGGAGAGTATAAACTCGTATGGTCAGCAGGGTCCTCTCTTTCCTGGAGAGTATAAGCTCTTTTGGTCAGCAGGGTCCTTTCTCTCCTGGAGAGTATAAGCTCTTTTGGTCAGCAGGGTCCTCTCTCTCCTGGAGAGTATAAGCTCTTTTGGTGAACAGGGTCCTCTCCTGGAGAGTGTAAGTTCTTATGGTCAGCCGGGTCCTCTCCTGGAGAGTGTAAGCTTTTATGGTCAGCGAGGTTCTCTCTCCTGGAGAGTATAAGCTCTTATGGTCAGCGGGGTCCTCTCTCCTGGAGAGTATAAGGTCTTATGGTCAGTGGGGTCCTCTCCCTCTCCTGGAGTGTAAAAGCTCTTATGGTCAGTGAGGTCCTCTCTCCTGGAGAGTATAAGCACTAATGGTCAGCGGGGTCCTTCCTCTCCTGGAGAGTGTGAGCTCTTTTGGTCAGCAGGGTCCTCTCCTAGAGCGTATAAGCTCCTTTGGTCAGCAGGGTCCTTTCTTTCTTGGAGAGTATAAACACTTTTAGTCAGCAAGGTTCTCTCCTGCAGAGTGTAAGCTCTTATGGTCAGCAGGGTCCTCTCTCTCCTGGAGAGTGTAAGCTCTTATGGTCAGTGAGGTTCTCTCCTAGAGAGTATAAACCCTTTATGGTCAGCGGGGTCCTCTCTCCTGGAGAGTATAAGCTCTTATGGTCAGCGGGGTCCTCTCTCCTGGAGTGTATAAGCTCTTATGGTCAGCGAGGTCCTCGCTCCTGGAGAGTGTAAGCTCTTTTGGTCAGCAGGGCCCTTTCCTAGAGCGTATAAGCACTTTTGGTCAGCAGGGTCCTCTCTCTCCTGGAGAGTATAAACTTTTAGTCAGCAAGGTTCTCTCTCTCCTGGAGAGTGTAAGCTCTTATGGTTAGCATGGTCCTTTCTATCCTACAGAGTGTAAGCTCTTATGGTCAGCAGGGTCCTCTCCCTCCTGGAGAGTGTAAGCTCTTATGGTCAGCGAGGTTCTCTCTCCTGGAGAGTATAAACCCTTTTGGTCAGCGTGGTACTCTCTCTCCTGGGCAGTTTAGGCTCTTATGGTCAGCGAGGTTTTCACTCCTGGAGAGTATAAGCTCTTTTGGTCAGCAGGGTTCTCTCTCTCCTGGAGAGTATAAGCTCTTTAGCCAGCAGGGTCCTCTCTCTCCTGGAGAGTAAGCTCTTTTGGTTAGTGAGGTTCTCTCTCCTGGAAAATATAAACCCTTCTGGTTAGCAGGGTCCTCTCATGGAGAGTGTAAGCTCTTATGGTTAGCGAGGTTCTCACTCCTGGAGAGTATAAGCTCTTTTGGTCAGCAGGGTCCTCTCTCTCCTAGAGAGCAGAAGCTCATTTGGTCAACAAGGTCCTCTCTCTCCTGGAGAGTGTAAAGCTCTTATGGTCAGTGAGGTTCTCTCTCCTGGAGAGTATAAACTCTTATGGACAGAGGGGTCCTCTCTCTCCTGGAGAGACTAAGCTCTTTTGGTCAGCGAGGTCCTTTCCTGGAGAATGTAATCTCTTATGGTCAGCGAGGTTCTCTCTCCTCTCACCCACATGTATTTAATGAGCAATTACAACCTTTACAGTATTGAAATTTGTGCATTTTTCTCACAAAATAATTTTTTGTGAGACAATTTGGCGAATTCGAACTTCAAAAGATTTGCTCATCTCTAATTGTGATATAAGCATACTGAGTCTGATGTTTGTACCTAATATGTGTGTTTTCTTTTAATCATTAGGTAATAATTCTAAAAAAAATTACATATAGTAGTTCTAAAAGTGGCAATCTATTTACATGCATAATTCAATAAAAAAGTCATTTAAACAATGACCGTTTGTTCCAAACCGGCTGGTTGAATGTATATGAACATTTGAAACATCACTAAATGCAGTGTGTATGTTAGACAGTCAGGCATTGTGTTCCCCACTTTCATATGTTGCTCACTTATACTGCTGGGTACAAAGAAAATATGCAAATTACTTGGTGGTTTAAAGTTATGCTTCCTTTTGAACTCTATGCCCAAAAAAACTTACAACCTTAAAAAAATGTGGCCCATGTCTAGCTAGATATCATGTTGAATAGAGTATATGTGCAGTCAGTAATGTAACTATCATGATTACAAAAACACCTTTATCATAGAAAATCTCTTCCCTTCAAAAAAAATCTTAAGAGATTCTTGCTGCTTGATATATTCCTTTATGTCAATCATAAATCTCAATAAAAACTGAAACCATCATGACATTGTGAACACTGGGATCCTTAGGATTTGACCAAGGACAACATCTGCATGGAGTTTGTATGCGTTCCTCATATTTCTGTGGATTTATTTTGGTACTCTGCTTTCATCAACTACAGAAATACTCTGATCAGTCAAATGACTTCCAACCCAAATGTGTGAAGGGGACAAGAACTGAGATCTGTCATGTACTGGTAAGACACAAGCAAGAAACAGGTTAAACACAACGTAAATAAATGTGATCAGCCAGCCCACTAGATTAGTATTCTGACACCTCAAAGAAAAGCCCAAGGTTCTTGGTGGTAATCTTAGTCCTTCTTTAATATCCTATTAGGTACCAAATAGTGTTGAGCGATAGTGCTCAATATCTAAAAATATCGTATCGAAATTGTATCGCCGATAACACTAAATATCGTCGATATCCGATTACGATAACGGAAGTCCAATGTAAGTCTATGGGAACAAAATATCGCAACTAAAAAAAACCTTTATTTCCTTGTAAACACTAAATATACACACATAGAATACATATATATATATATATATATATACATGTCATTGTGACATATATATATACATATATGTATAGTTTATACACTTCTACATAGTAAAATATCCTCTGATTCAATTGCCGGGTAAAGCCGGCTTCTGTGAAAAGACAGAAGCACCCGACATGAAATGACACTTGGTGTACATAGGGTTAACCATGTCTTTTCATGTCGTTTGCAATCTGATTTGCACAAACAATTACATCAGTCTATGTGTGCAAAATTTCACACCTGTAGGGGTTAATAAAAGGTGTAAATTCGTTGTAAAAAAAACGGACTTTTTTGCTACGAATTTACACCTTTAATTAACCCCTACAGGTGTGAAATTTTGCACACTTACACTCATGTCATTGTTTGTGCAAATCAGATATCAAACTACATGAAAAGACATGGTTAACTCTATGTAAACCAAGTGTCATTTCATGTCGGGTTCTGCATTTTCACAAAAGCCAGCAATTGAATTAGCGGCTATTATACTATGTAGAAGTGTATGAACTATAAATATAATATATATATATATATGTGTCACAAATTTAATGACATGTGTGTATAAATATATATATATATATATATATATATATATATGAGGTGTAAAATTGCTGAAAAAAAAGGCGTGGGCTCCCGCCCTATTTTCGCAACCAGACAGACAAAGCCAGTGAGTGGGGGTAGATAATAATAGCCCAGAGAAGGACCATTATTTTTGGCCCCCCCCGGCTACTAACATCTGCCCCCAGACACCCCAGAAAGGGCAAATCTCTAATTAGATTTGCCCTTTCTGGCACTTTGCCCGTCTATTCCCATTGCCCTGTAGCGGTGGCGAATGGGTTAATAAGGGGTTAAAATGACCTTGCAATTGAAAGGTCACTTTAAGCCAGGTTAATAATTGAGAGCTGTCAATTAGACAACTATCAATTATTAATCCTATTGTATGAAAGAAAAATCAAACACACACACTTTAATAAAAAGAAGTTTAATGAAATAATCACACAGTTTTTGACCATATTTTATTTTCCTGCTAAAACCATTTCCTGTAATAAAATAAAATAATAAAGCAAAATTATTCTTACCAATCCGATGTACAGTCAGGTCCCACGGTGTAATCCTTCAGAAAGGGTTAATGTTTACTGCAGGGACCGCAGCTAATGCTGCAGCCTCACAGTAAACCCCCAAATGAATGAGTTCCTCTCCTGGCTGACAGGAGAGGAAGTGGAAAGCTTAATTGATTGTGTCCCTGGCTGACCTGAAGTGAAAGTGGAAAGCAATCAGTGACGTCAGAGGGAACTGGTTAACAAAAATAGGGGATCCCCTCGAAAAAAATTGGCGTGGGGTCCCCCCTATTTTTGTTAACCAGCCAGATGAAGCAGACCGCTGAGGCCTGGATTTTTAGGCTGTTAAGGAGCCAAGATCCATGGACCTTGCCAGCCTGATAATACCAGGCCACAGCAGTCTGCATATCTTGGCTGATTAACAAAAATAGGGGATCCCCTCGAAAAAAATTGGCGTGGGGTCCCCCCTATTTTTGTTAACCAGCCAGATGAAGCAGACCGCTGAGGCCTGGTTTTTCAGGCTGGTAAGGATCCAATATCCATGGACCTTGCAAGCCTGATAATACCAGGCCACAGCAGTCTGCTTAGCTTGGCTGGTTAACAAAAATAGGGGATCCCCTCGAAAAAAAAACGGCGTAGGGGTCCCCCTATTTTTGTTAACCAGCCAAATAAAATGCAGACTGCTGCGGCCTGGTATTAAAAGACTGTCAAGGCCCATGGATTTTGGCCCTCAACAGCCTGATAATACCAGGCTACAGCAGCCCCACATTTGGCGCATCAAAAGATGTGCCAATTGTGGCACTTTACCCGGCTCTTCCCACTTGCCCTGTAGCGGTGGCAAGCGGGGTAATAAGGGGTTAATGTCACCGTTGATTGCACGGTGACAATAAGCCCGGTTAATAATGGAGAGGTGTCAATAAGACACCGATCCATTATTAATCCCAAAGTTATTAAATGCATAAAAAAAATACAAAGCAAGAAAAAAGTATTTTAATGAAATAAAAGAGACAACACACTTTTCATTTCTTTTATTGTACTCTCATTCCTGCGACGCCATCGATCTCCTGTAAAAAAAGAAAAAAAACAAACCAACAGTATACCACCTGTCCGATGCAGTCCATAGTAACGACAGTCCCACGACGATCCAGCTCTGCTACATCGCAATGACAGGCAGAGCCTGTCATCGCGACGCAGCACAGCTGATTACCTGCTTCCCCGGCGGTGACGTCATCGGACTGACTGCTTTACGGCCGGGATTACCCAGCAGTCACTGCAGTTATCGCGAGAAACTGCATGTGACCGCCGGGGAGAAGAGGATGGCGGCCATGAAGCAGTCCAGGCCGTGACCGCCGGAGATCTTCTGCCAGGTAAGTGCCGCTGACTCCTGACAGACCCGACCGACGGACACTGACAGTGACAGACCCGACCGACGGGACAGTGACAGTGACAAATCCGATTCCGGTATTCGATAAGACGAAAATATCGAAACGAATTATCGAAAGGCCGATAGAGCTAATATCGGCCGATAGCCAATATTTGCATTATAATATCGCTCAACACTAGTACCAAATGTTTAAGACTAAAGCCAACAGGGAACTAGTGCAGCTAAAAGATTCCATTTATAAGTGTAATATGTGGTTTGTAATCCTACAAAACAGTCTGCAAGAAGGAAAACCCAACTTATAGGTGCTCTGGACCAGAGCTGTCGAGATAGGGCTTAGATTGCAAAGAAATGCAGGACTTTTCAAACCATTCCTGCCAGTTCTGCTGTTTGCGATTTCTTACATCTTCATGAGGAAGTGTGAACCAATGATAGACACTGAAGTCCACAATTCATCATGGTATTTATGCCAGAATTTTCGAGTTAAATACCTTTAAATGTCACTGAATTTTTGCACAACACTAAGTCGATCAAAAAGATTATAACTTGATGTTTTTATACCAGTTTCGGGCAGTGCCACTAAAATGGGAGGAATCAGAACAGGAAATATTAATGCACCTTGAGAAATTTTTTAAAAGTGGCTGTGTTCCTTATGGCAGATTATTACTCTAGTCTTTAACATTTTGGCAAGGTTGCACACTACTGGTAAGATGAACCTAATTCATTAAGTGGCATGTGCCTCTTAATGAATACGGTGCATCTTATTCCTGTGTGCCATCATTAAGACTAGTATGCGAAACACCGGTCTTAATTAGGGTTGAGCATTCCGATATTGCAAATATCGGGTATCGGCCGATATTGGCTGTATCGGAATTCCGAGTTCCGATATTTTCGTCATATCGGATACCGGAATCGGAATGTCACTGTCAGTGTCCGTCGGTCGGGTCTGTCAGGAGTCAGCGGCACTTACCCAGCAGAAGATCTCCGGCGGTCACATCCTGGACTGCTTGATGGCCGCCATCCTCTTCTCCCTGGCGGTCACATGCAGTTTCTCGCGATAACTGCAGTGACTGCTGGGTAATCGCGGCCGTAAAGCAGTCCGATGACGTCACTGCCGGGGAAGCAGGTAATCAGCTGTGCTGCGTCGGGATGACAGGCTCTGCCTGGCATTCCGATGTAGCAGAGCTGGATCGTCGTGGGACACTCGTTACTATGGACTGCGTCGGACAGGTGGTATACTGTTGGTTTGTTATTTTTCTTTTTTTACAGGAGATCGATGGCGTCGCAGGAATCAGAGAGTAATACAATTAATGAAAACTGTGTTGTCTCTTTTATTTCATTAAAAGACTTTTCTGGCTGTCTTTTTTTTAAACATTTAAAAACTTTGGGTTTAATAATGGATCGGTGTCTTATTGACGCCTCTCCATTAATAACCGGGCTTATTGTTACCGTGCAATCAACGGTGACATTAACCCCTTATTACCCCGCTTGCCACCGCTACAGGGCAAGTGGGAAGAGCCGGGTAAAGTGCCACAATTGGCACATCTTTTGATGCGCCAAATGTGGGGCTGCTGTAGCCTGGTATCAGGCTGTTGAGGGCCAAAATCCATGGGCCTTGACAGTCTTTTAATACCAGGCCGCAGCAGTCTGCATTTTACTTGGCTGGTTAACAAAAATAGGGGGACCCCTACGCCGTTTTTTTTTCGAGGGGATCCCCTATTTTTGTTAATCAGCCAAGCTAAGCAGACTGCTGTGGCCTGGTATTATCAGGCTGGCAAGGTCCATGGATATTGGATCCTTACCAGCCTGAAAAACCAGGCCTCAGCGGTCTGCTTCATCTGGCTGGTTAACAAAAATAGGGGGGACCCCACGCCAATTTTTTTCGAGGGGATCCCCTATTTTTGTTAATCAGCCAAGATATGCAGACTGCTGTGGCCTGGTATTATCAGGCTGGCAAGGTCCATGGATCTTGGCTCCTTAACAGCCTGAAAATCCAGGCCTCAGCGGTCTGCTTCATCTGGCTGGTTAACAAAAATAGGGGGGACCCCACGCCAATTTTTTTCGAGGGGAACCCCTATTTTTGTTAATCAGCCAAGATATGCAGACTGCTGTGGCCTGGTATTACCAGGCTGGCAAGGTCCATGGATCTTGGCTCCTTAACAGCCTGAAAATCCAGGCCTCAGCGGTCTGCTTCATCTGGCTGGTTAACAAAAATAGGGGGGACCCCACGCCAATTTTTTTCAGTGGGAACCCTTATTTTTGTTAACCAGCAAAGATAAGCAGACTGCTGTGGCCTGGTATTATCAGGCTGGCAAGCAGGGTCGGACTGAGCCACCGGGACACCGGAGAAACCTCCGGTGGGCCCCAGCTCCTGCGTGGTGGGCCCTGATTTGAAAGGATAGGTCGCAGGGCAGAGGGGGCGGTGGCTCTGGGCCCCGCGCTCTGAGGGGGCCCACCCGGCACGCTACAGTACAGCTGTATCGGCATGCACAGCACGCCGATACAGTTACATTCTGCGGCAGAGCAGGGAGAATCGCTCTCCCTGCTCTGCCGCCCGGAAGCTATGGGGCCTGAACGGGCAGTGGGGGGGCCCGGTGCCAGCAGTGGGCCCCCCACCCGTCATCGGAGGGTCAGCTGTATCGGCATCCAGCCGATACAGCTGACCGCATAGAGAGAGAAGGAGCGAGCGCTCCTTCTCTCCCATAATCCCCCTCTCAGCGTCTGACAGCGGGTGCGATGACATCACCTGCCGGCGCCCGCTGTCAGACGCAGAGAGGGAGAACAGTGAGCAGCACAGGAGCCGGGAGGTGAGTATTGTTTTTTTTTTTTTTAATGGGAGTGCATTATACTACAGAGGCTGTATATGGGGGTGCATTATACTACAGAGGCTGTATATGGGGGCTGCATTATACTACAGAGGCTGTATATGGGGGCTGCATTATACTACAGAGGCTCCATATTGGGGTGCATTATACTACAGAGGCTGCCTATGGGGGTGCATTATAATATAGCGGCTGCCTATGGTGGTGCATTATATTATAGACTCTGCCTATGGGGGTTTATTATAATATAGAGGCTGCCTATGGGGGTGCATTATACTATATTGAGGACTGTAAGGAAAAGGTTGTCGCCATTTTGTATAGGGCCTGTACCAGCCTCCATTTTGTCAGTTCACACAGCCACAGACTTTTAGCTACACATTGCCTATTAGCATATCCAGTACGACAGGTTTTGATGTCCACTAGGAATCAATAGGCCTTTACATGCTAATTAGTCTAGGCCAGTGACTGAATGAGATGGTCAGTCGTATGGTAAATAGCCCAAGCTCAGGCATTGTTTCCTGTTCCATATGAATTGCAGGCCAATTAATATGCGTGCTTCAAAGCAATGGGGATGGGCCTAGCAGGTTTAAGAACTAGCCATGACCAGGCTGCTGGTCTCATTCCATTTCACACACAGAAGCCAAGAAGATGGTCTAGGAAAGACCAAGATACTATTCAGGAACTGAAGACTGTACCTGGGAATGGCAGAGCCAAGGCCTTCCCATGACCATAATACCCGGTAATATTGATCCATAGCTTATACCTTTAAGCCTTGTACATTATTGTTGTATTTTTACTCTGACTGCCATTCCATTGTAGTTACGTTGTATAGCTTTACTGTATATTTCTGTAATTATCTAGTGCGCCCTTAAGGCAAATTAAACCATAAAATTAATCTTGGGCTGATGCTTTTACTCTGATCACGAATCTTAGAATACCCAGTGGGTAGCAGGACACCTTCCCCGGCGGCCATTTGCTCTAGGTGCAGTTCTCTTACTGACCTGAGAGACAAAGGGGGGCGCCGGAGAGCTGTACCTGTGGAGTTACGTCCCATTGGTGACGTGGGAGGAAAGGGATCGTCCGTCACATGTGGTAGCGGCGGTGGTATCAGAAGCTGTGATACCCGAGCTACCGTGTGGCGGCCGGCTGAGTTCCTCACAAATTGGTGGCAGCGGTGGGATCAGAGTAATAGTGTGCGTGGGACCCCTACTCCCAGACACTAGAGACTACCAGCAGTACTTTCACTGCTGGGGTCTTAAGGTCAGCCCAGCACTAGACGGTCAGAGTGTAAATATAACAAGTTGTGTGCAAGGTCAGGGTTGCAGCTGTGTTTCAGTAACCAAAGGTTCCCAAGATGGCGGAAGGCACCAGGAGCAGGGCAAAGGGGGAGGCCAATGCTGTGGCCTATGAGGGGTTCGATACCGATGAGTTGGAGCTCAGCCAGGGCTCCCCAAGGAGCCCGACCCCCGTGCTCAGTCTCACACTGGACTGCCCACCCCCTGCCCGTCCCAGCCTGTCCAGATCGGAGACCCTCTTCCAAGCGGCTATGGCACAGCTCGAGGCTGGTAATGACGCCGCCTATGACAGACTCCTGGTGGCGGCAGAGAAAGCAGCAGAACGTGAGCGAGCAGAACGCCGTGAAGCTGCGGAGCGTGAGCAAGCAGCGGCAGAGAGAGCAGCGGAGCGGGAGCATACAGAACGCCGTGAAGCTGCGGAGCACCGGCACCGACTGGAGATGGCTCAGCACGGGCCCCCACTGGACGCACCAGGCCCACCGGAGACAAGGGCTCCCAAGGTCCGGGCGGAGGACTTTCCCTTGCTTGAAAAGGATGGAGACCTGGATTCCTTTTTGCTGGCTTTTGAGAGGACATGCCTCCAACATCATCTGGCCCCGGATCAGTGGGCAAGGTACCTGACCCCCCGTTTGAGGGGTAAGTCCCTGGAAGTTTTGGGGGACTTACCTGCCGGGGAGGAGCAGGACTACAACAGCATCAAGCGGGCCCTGATCCAGCACTACAACCTCACCCCGGAGTCGTACCGCAGGAAGTTCAGGAGCCTGCAGCGGGGTTCAAAGGACACCTGGACCGACCACATGCGGGCCCTGCTGAGAGCTGCGGAGCACTGGACCTCGGGTCTAGAGCTCACTACCCGCCAGGAGGTCCAGGAACTGTTTGTCGTGGAGCAATTTTTGTGGAACTGCCCAGAGGACCTCCAGCAGTTCCTCCGTGACCGGAAACCAAAGGGGGCTTCTGCTACAGCTGCCCTGGCAGACGAGTATGCCAACAACAGGGCGCCGGAGCCAAAGAAGCCTGCCAGCAGCACCTGGAGAGGGGGTAAGCCCAATCCTGCCCCAGCCCCATATCCAGCCCCCAGAGTGCAAGGGGCGTACCCCCCTGCTACCCTCTCCAGGCCAGGAACAGACCCAAGACGTTGCCATAATTGCAATCAGCCAGGACACTTTAAGGCTGCATGTCCCCAGCGCCAGAAGGCCCCATCCCTGTCCCAGAAACCGTCCACTGTTTTGTGTGTGGGAGGGGGTGGTGGGAGGTCCCTAGACAATTACCAACCCGTCACCATCGGCCGCTCAGCGGTCATGGGACTGCGGGACACAGGCGCTGAACGAACCCTGGTACGCCCTGAGGTGGTGTCCCCTCAAGACTTGGTACCTGGGAAAACCCTTTCCGTCTCCGGAATTGGAGGCGTTGAACCGGCGCTGCCCGTTGCCAAGGTGTATTTGGATTGGGGTGCCGGAGGGGGATGCGGGAGGTGGGAGTAACGCCGAATATTCCTGCAAATGTGTTGCTTGGGACCGATTTGGGGCGGCTAGTGTCCCAGTATGTGGCCACTGAACCCCCAAGTCCGGCTCCCCAAGAATGTCATGACTCTACTGTGAATGCTAATGTTAATGTATTGAATGTGCCTCCAACAGTGGAGGAGGGAGTGAAACCTGATGGTAAGCCATGCACTGACACTACACACACAGGGCTCACAGTGAGGACAGGTGAGGAGGCTGTAGGGGAGAGCTCAGAGGTGGAGGGAGGGGCTGCTATGGGCAGTGTAGGGCCCCTAAGTGAATCCAGCCTGCTGAGTCTAGGGCCCCTGCAGGAAGAGGAACAGGCCATGGGGGGAGGGGGTGTCCCGGGAGAGGAGCCACCAGGTAGGACCCCAGGTCAGGAGTTCCCCACATCCGGGATGTCAGGAAGTCAGGGAAGTCTGCCTGACCCGGCGACTTGGTCAGAGGATGAGGGAAAGCAGGCGCTACCCGTGGTCTCAGCGGTCGTGGCCGCTGTTACCAGGAGTGGGAGCGCTGAAGCCCAAGGAGCCTCGCGGAGGTCCGACGGTTTCCCCCTCTCTGACCAAGTGGCTGCCGAGTCAGACAGTAGCCAGGAAACAGATCCCGGGGAACTGACAGAGGACAGGGCAGTTTCGTCAATTCTTGCCATATCTAGTCAGGGATTTCAGGCAGCGTTGGAAGCTGACCCTAGCCTGAAGACTCTCAAGGAACAGGCGGCACAGCCTCCCCTGGAGTCCGACCGCGAGCGAGTGGTCTGGGACCAGGGACGGCTGTACCGGGTAACGGTCCAGCAGGGTTCACCGGAGGCGTGGCCCAGGGACCGACAGTTAGTGGTGCCCCATCCGTTCAGGGCGGAATTGTTGCGGATCGCACACGAGATTCCAATGGCCGGACACTTAGGGATCACTAAAACCAGGGCCAGGCTAGCTCAGCATTTCTACTGGCCTGGAATGAGGACCGAGGTGATAGCCTACTGCCGTTCGTGTGACACCTGTCAGAGGGTGGGGAAGGCGGGGCCGCGCCCCAAAGCCCCACTGGTAACTCTGCCCATCATCGAAGAGCCTTTCTCGAGGGTGGCTGTGGATCTCATTGGACCTCTGTCCACTCCCAGCCGCTCCGGGAAATGCTTCATACTAACGGTAGTGGACTATGCCACCCGGTACCCGGAGGCGGTAGCTTTGTCGTCCATTCGGGCCGACAAAGTGGCCACTGCCTTACTGGAGATTTTCTCCAGAGTGGGGTTTCCCAAGGAAATGCTCACCGACCGAGGGACCCAGTTCATGTCGCAGCTGATGGAGTCTCTCTGTAAGCAGGTACAGGTGCAACATCTGGTGGCCAGCCCGTATCACCCACAGACCAATGGCTTGTGTGAGCGGTTCAATGGCACCTTAAAGCAGATGCTGAGGATGTTGGTCGACTCCCACGGGAGAGACTGGGAGCGGTATCTCCCACACCTGCTGTTTGCCTACCGGGAGGTTCCACAGGCCTCAACGGGGTTCTCCCCCTTTGAGCTCCTGTACGGGCGACGTGTACGGGGGCCCCTTGCTCTGGTGAAGGAAGCATGGGAAGGGGATTTAGCCACCCCTGGAGTGTCGGTCATTGAGTATGTCGTGCGCTTCCGGGACCGAATGATGGCCTTGACACGGCTGGTGCATGACAATATGGCCCAAGCTCAGGCTGACCAGAAGCGATGGTACGACCAGAATGCTTGTGAGCGGACCTACCAGGTGGGTCAAAAGGTGTGGGTACTGGTCCCCGTACCACAACACAAGCTTCAGGCAGCCTGGGAGGGTCCATACCTCGTGCACGAGCAGCTCAACGCCGTCACCTACCTGGTCACCCTGGACCACGCCCGTGGAAGGAGTAAGGCCTTCCATGTGAACATGATGAAGGCCCATCATGAGCGGGAGGCTTATGCTCACCCAGTGTGCAACCTTCCAGAGGAAGGAGAGGCAGAAACCCTCCTCGATCTGCTCACCCAAGCCAAGGCGGGTGGATCCATCGAGGATGTGGGGGTTGGCCACCAGCTCTCGGAGGACCAACGTTCCCAGCTGGGGGCCACCCTACACCCCTTCCGGGAGCTGTTCAGCAGCCTGCCCGGAAGGACTGAGGCAGCAGTCCATGACGTGGACACTGGTAACCACCCCCCAATCCGGCGTTCAGCATATCGGGTCTCTCTTGAGGTGCAGCAGCAGATGCGCCAAGAGATAGACGAGATGCTGAGGCTGGGGGTGATCCAAGCGTCCAACAGCGCGTGGGCTTCGCCTGTAGTCCTCGTCCCTAAAAAGGACCGAACTACGCGGTTCTGCGTGGACTACAGGGGGCTCAACGCTGTGTCGGTCACCGATGCGTACCCAATGCCGCGCATCGATGACCTGCTCGACCAGCTGGCCGGGGCCAAGTACCTGACCATCATGGATCTGAGCAGGGGGTATTGGCAGATTCCCCTGACCCCTAGGGCACGGGAACGCTCTGCCTTTATCACCCCATTCGGACTGTACGAGTCCACGGTGATGCCCTTCGGCATGAAGAATGCCCCTGCCACTTTTCAGCGGATGGTCAACACGCTGCTCGAGGGACTGGAAGGGTATGCGACCGCGTACCTGGATGACATTGCCATCTTCAGTCCCACCTGGGAGGATCACCTAGAGCACCTGGCGCAGGTGCTCGGGCGGATCCAGCGAGCAGGCTTGACCATTAAGCCGGAAAAATGCCAGCTGGGTATGAGTGAGGTCCACTACCTGGGACACCGGGTAGGTGGGGGAGCTCTGAAGCCAGAGCCCGGGAAGGTGGATGCCATCGCATCCTGGCCCACCCCCAGGACCAAGAAGCAGGTGATGTCCTTTTTGGGTACTGCTGGGTACTATAGGAGGTTTGTTCCGCACTATAGTGCCCTGGCCAAGCCCCTGACGGACCTCACCAAGAAAAGGCTGCCCGTCGCAGTCGACTGGACAGTCGCCTGCGAGACAGCTTTCCAGGCGCTCAAGACCGCCCTTTCTAGTTCTCCTGTACTACAGGCAGCCGACTTCACGCGGCCATTCTTAGTGCAGACCGACGCCAGCGACTTCGGCCTCGGTGCTGTGCTCAGCCAGGTTGACACTACGGGCCATGAACACCCCATTTTGTACCTGAGCAGGAAGCTCCTGCCGAGGGAAGTGGCCTATTCCACGATGGAGAAGCAATGTCTGGCAATTGTGTGGGCCCTGCAGCGTCTGCAGCCATACTTGTACGGACGCCAATTCACCGTGGAAACAGACCACAACCCCCTCAGCTGGTTACACACGGTCTCTGGGACGAATGGGAGGTTGCTACGCTGGAGCCTCGCTCTCCAACAGTACCATTTCACCATTCGCCACAAAAAGGGCAGTGACCATGGTAACGCTGATGGGTTGTCCCGGCAAGGAGAGGGTGCGGTAGGGCGCACGGGGGAACACAGGAATGTGATACCCCCTAGCGCCCTCAAAAGCAGGGAGGTGTAAGGAAAAGGTTGTCGCCATTTTGTATAGGGCCTGTACCAGCCTCCATTTTGTCAGTTCACACAGCCACAGACTTTTAGCTACACATTGCCTATTAGCATATCCAGTACGACAGGTTTTGATGTCCACTAGGAATCAATAGGCCTTTACATGCTAATTAGTCTAGGCCAGTGACTGAATGAGATGGTCAGTCGTATGGTAAATAGCCCAAGCTCAGGCATTGTTTCCTGTTCCATATGAATTGCAGGCCAATTAATATGCGTGCTTCAAAGCAATGGGGATGGGCCTAGCAGGTTCAAGAACTAGCCATGACCAGGCTGCTGGTCTCATTCCATTTCACACACAGAAGCCAAGAAGATGGTCTAGGAAAGACCAAGGGACTATTCAGGAACTGAAGACTGTACCTGGGAATGGCAGAGCCAAGGCCTTCCCATGACCATAATACCCGGTAATATTGATCCATAGCTTATACCTTTAAGCCTTGTACATTATTGTTGTATTTTTACTCTGACTGCCATTCCATTGTAGTTACGTTGTATAGCTTTACTGTATATTTCTGTAATTATCTAGTGCGCCCTTAAGGCAAATTAAACCATAAAATTAATCTTGGGCTGATGCTTTTACTCTGATCACGAATCTTAGAATACCCAGTGGGTAGCAGGACACCTTCCCCGGCGGCCATTTGCTCTAGGTGCAGTTCTCTTACTGACCTGAGAGACAAAGGGGGGCGCCGGAGAGCTGTACCTGTGGAGTTACGTCCCATTGGTGACGTGGGAGGAAAGGGATCGTCCGTCACATGTGGTAGCGGCGGTGGTATCAGAAGCTGTGATACCCGGGCTACCGTGTGGCGGCCGGCTGAGTTCCTCACAAGGACTATCTGGTGTATTATGCTGTATGGATGCTATCTAGGGGCCATCATACAGTGTTGGACCCATTAAATAGTTTGGGGACATTAAGGGGTCAGTATATATCCAGTGAGGGGCATTATTCTGTGTATAGGGGAGATGTACAGGGGGAGACTTGGGACATTATTAAATGTAAAGTGGACACTTATTGTTATAGGGGAACTCGGGTTACTGTGACTGTCAAAGGGGCACACAGGGCATTATTACAGTCTAGGGGACAAAATGTGGGCACTGTTTTCTAGGGCACTTGCACCCGGCATTACTATATTCTAGAGGGATGCTTTAAAATTTAGAGGTCACACAGAACCACACAGCAGGTGCAGTAATAGGGACACATACGGCAGCAGCAGCTCAGTATTGGGGTATCAGGTGCAGTAATAGGGACACATACGGCAGCAGCGGCTCAGTATTGGGGTATCAGGTGCAGAAATAGGGACACATATGGCAGCAGCGGCTCAGTATTGGGGTATCAGGTGTAGTAATAGGGGCACATACGGCAGCAGCGGCTCAGTATTGGGGTATCAGGTGCAGAAATAGGGACACATATGGCAGCAGCGGCTCAGTATTGGGGTATCAGCAGGATGAGGAGTTTGTGCAGGTTGAGAATATCCAATTGGTGACCGTGACAGTGCTAAAAATATGAGAAGTGAAATGTGTCTTTGTTGTAATCTCTGCAGTCGAGTCCTGGCTGGAGAAGTCGTCATGTCGGTCTGGGCCAGATGGAAAAGACATGAAAAGTGAACAATTCCATTAGAAAGAACATCAGCGGTAAGTCATTATCTGTACCTGTGCTGTAATCTATTATATGTTCTGTAGGACTGGTATTATTTACCACAGACCATATGGCGGTAATATCAATATTGGTCTTTTTATATATAGATTATTTTTGGCAACAGCGCGGTCATTTGTTGAGGTTCTCTGATTAGGGGCCCACTCAGAAGTTTCGCCCCCACTAAACCAAAACCCTAGCTACGCCTCTGGCTCTCTCTCTAGTCTTTCTTTCTCTCTCTAGTCTTTCTCCCTCTCTGTTCTTTCCTTCTCGCTCTCTGTTCTTTTTTCTCTCTGTTCTTTCTTTCTCTCTCTCTTTTCTTTCTTTCCTCTCTTTCTTTCTCTGCTTGTTCTTTCTCTCTCGCTGCTCTTTCTTTCTTTTCCTCAGTACCAGCCACTGTGCCCTCATTACCAGTCAGTGTGATCAGCAGTGCTAAATGGGTACGCTTGGGGCGAGGATATGGGTGTGATTAGCTGTGAAATGGGTGTGGTCGGGGCGTGGCCTAAAATTATGCGCGCCGCAGCTTTTAACCCTCTTTCCTGTCTTCAAAATTTGGGAGGTATGGTGTATGACCTCCCTACAACTTCTGGGCATGCTCCCGATGAGCACGACGGATGGTCTCCTGAGGGATGAGTCTGCTTCATCAGGCTGGTTAACAAAAATAGGGGGGACCCCACGCCATTTTTTTTTCGAAGGGAACCCCTATTTTTGTTAATCAGTTCCCTCTGACGTCACTGATTGTGTCCCTGGCTGACCTGAAGTGAAAGTGGAAAGCAATCAATTAAGCTTTCCACTTCTTCTCCTGTGAGCCAGGAGAGGAACTCATTCATTTGGGGGTTTACTGTGAGGCTGCAGCATTAGCTGCGGTCCCTGCAGTAAACATTAACCCTTTCTGAAGGATTACACCGTGGGACCTGACTGTGCATGGGATAGGTAAGAATAATTTTGCTTTTTTATTTTATTTTTATTACAGGAAATGGTTTTTGCAGTAAAATAAAAGATGGTCAAAAACATGTGTCTTTATTTCATTAAAATGATTTTTAATTAAAGTGTGTGTGTTTTATTTTTATTTCATGCAATAGGATTAATAATTGATAGTTGTCTAATTGACAGCTCTCAATTATTAACCTGGCTTAAAGTGACCTTTCAATTGCAAGGTCATTTTAACCCCTTATTAACCCATTCGCCACCGCTACAGGGCAATGGGAATAGACGGGCAAAGTGCCAGAAAGGGCAAATCTAATTAGAGATTTGTCTTTTCTGGGGTGTCTGGGGGCAGATGTTAGTAGTCAGGGGGGGGCCAAAAATAATGGTCCCTCTCTGGGCTATTATTATCTGCCCCCACTCACTGGCTTTGTCTGTCTGGTTGCGAAAATAGGGCGGGAGCCCACGCATTTTTTTTCAGTAATTTTACACCTCATATATATATATATACATGTCATTGAATTTGTGACACATATATATATATATATATTTATAGTTCATACACTTCTACATAGTATAATAGCCGCTAATTCAATTGCCGGCTTTTGTGAAAATGCAGAACCCGACATGAAATGACACTTGGTTTACATAGAGTTAACCATGTCTTTTCATGTAGTTTGATATCTGATTTGCACAAACAATTACATGAGTGTAAGTGTGCAAAATTTCACACCTGTAGGGGTTAATTAAAGGTGTAAATTCGTAGCAAAAAAGTCCGTTTTTTTTACAACGAATTTACACCTTTAATTAACCCCTACAGGTGTGAAATTTTGCACACTCATGAAATTGTTTGTGCAAATCAGATATCAAACTACATGAAAAGACATGGTTAACTCTATGTAAACCAAGTGTCATTTCATGTCGGGTGCTTCTGTCTTTTCACAAAAGCCGGCTTTACCCGGCAATTGAATCAGAGGCTATTTTACTATGTAGAAGTGTATAAACTATAAATATATGTATATATATATATGTCACAATGACATGTGTATATATTATATATATATATATATATATATATGTATTCTATGTGTGTATATTTAGTGTTTACAAGGAAAGAAAGAGGTTTTTTTAGTTACGATATTTTGTTCCCATAGACTTACATTGGATTTCCGGTATCGGGTATCGCCGATATTTTAATGGTATCGGCGATACCATTCCGATTCCGATACTTTTGGATATCGGAAAGTATCGCTCAACTCTAGTCTTAATGACTCTGGCCCTTCAATTTTGCCATGCAGAAATGACTGGACAAGGGGCAGTTTGGGTGTTCCCTAAAACATTTTACATTTAGCTATTACTATATACTATGCATTTAATCTATAGATCCACTTTTTATACAGATCTCTAAAAGCGACTTTCAATATTCTCTTAGTTCATACATAGCAACAAACTAAAAAAGATGTATCAGCATTTCCATATGCACTTCGGAGATTCTGGCAGGGCAGGCTTCGCTCTTGGACTGACTGCTCAGCACAAATTCCGCTGTAACACATTCTGCTGTCAGTGGTTTGTTCTGGAGTCACTATATTTGCACATAAAGATGACAGCATTTGAACAAGCACAAGGCTCAGCACAGCAAGAGTCATAATTAGGAGCACTTCTCTGGGAGAAGCCAATGATGAAGGCTTGTCATTTTGCAAGATTTATAACAGCATCTTGTCAGGAGGAGGGAGAGAGGTGAAATCAATGGGCTAGAGCTAGCTGGCTGGTATGTCAGGAGTTAACTTCTCTCTTGGAATGTAACAACTGCTCCCTTTTAACTAAGGTCTGAGCAGGCCCTAGTAGCCAAACTCCATGGAAACCAGGTGTACACAATGAAAGATAAAAGCTCTCATTGCAGGAGAATGAAAGCAGATACAAAAAGCAAGTCAACTGCAAACTCTCTTTCATACCTTTTAACGAAGTAAAGCAATTTAATAGCTTGAGAATGTGGTGTTAAGGAGGCGCTACGGAAGGTGACTCATTTAGAGCAGGACACCTTACTCCGCAACTTTCTAATTTTTGGTATAATGTAACAAACTTTCTTACTGTATTGATATTATACATTCCACAGTACTTTGGGAGGCTCCCTCTGTGCAAAATGTGCAAGTCTTTGGTAGTCCACACCAGACAATTGAACTGTAAACCAGCTTTTCCATTGTTCAAGTCGGTGCTTTTATTGCACTGATGCAAGAAGAGGAAAAGCTGCGTTACATCTCAGTGATGATACTTTCTGAGACTGCTGCCAATAATGGTAACGCTGCGTTACATCTCAGTGATGATACTTTCTGAGACTGCTGCCAATAATGGTAACGCTGCGTTACAGCTCAGTGATGATGCTTTCTGAAGGTGCTCACAATTAGAAAGCTGGGTTGCAACTCACTAAAGATATGTTCTGGAACAACTGCGAATGCTAGGAAAGCTTTGTTGCAGCTCAAGGATGATACATTCTGAGACTGCTGTTCATTTTTTTCTCCATATTTTCTTATCTGTCTATGTCATTTTTATTTAGTCGTATCAAGAGCGCAATAGAGCTGTCATTCTATTAGTCTTTCCAGTCCTCTGCCCACTTTTATAATAAGATCACTTTGCAGCAACAGTAAAGTGAGATTCCCCTGCCGCATTTTTCAGGCATTTATGATCACTCCTAGAACAGAACAATATTTAGCATCTAATTGATACATGCCTAATATTGCCAAAATGAAAATAAAATCAGACAAAAATGAAAAAAAGGTTTTATCATATATGAATTTAAAAAAAAAATACTCCTCACTGACCCCTGCTTTTAATGGATTTTTTATGAAACATTAGAGGGAAACATGGTGAATTTGCCAACAGTGTGAAATTGATGAGGGGACAACCACTGTGTCACCCAATTAGAGTTAAGTGGTAATCACATGGGTGGCCACATGGGAAACGCTGACTGAGCTTTCCGAGTGTTGCTGCCACTCACTTATCCTTCAAGATTTCTTTTCAATCCCCCTTTAATTCAGAACCATTACATCTTGTCCCTCCTTTCCCCAAATCTCATTACTCGTTCACACGTAACATTAAATTCACCTCAATTCTTTCCTGCCTTGTAGGAATTCCTTCCCCATCTGAGATTCCTCACCTCATGTAGAGAAAATGTTTTGAATAACTTCCTAGTCTGCCAACAATGTAGTAATTCACATAGTTGTTTTTAGCACTGGTTGTGGGTCACAGACATTACATTTTTTAGTAGCAATCCTCAAGAAATACCATTTTCACATTGTCAGATTTTGAAATGAGCTAAGCCCAGATGTGGAGTGCACCTTTTAGTCGATTTTTCTGCATGCACACTCCAAAGGCACTAAATGCTTCCACAGTTAATTTACGGTCAGCGTATATTCATGTTCCGGAACAGAACGAATTAAAGGGTTGTAAACAGAAATATTCCTCACCAAGCCTTAAAGGGAACGTGTCAGTAGGATCAACCCCCTTAAGCTATCTATATGGACATGTAGGTCATAGGAGGCTGAATAAAATGATACCTTGATATCTGCAATCCAATGTCTTATTCCAAAGAAATCCATTTTTCTTATATGTAAATGAGCTGTTAAGATTTATGGGCCGGACATGGATCTCCCTTAGAATCTACCTCCAGAGATTATACCACTGTGAGACATGTAATAACTGACAGTCTGCTCTCATAATCACACACAGCTCTGCAGTGGGGTCAGAACTAACACAGTAAGGCCGGGGTCACACTTGCAAGTGCAATGCGAGAAACTAGCGCGAGTCTCTCGCCTCAACACCCTGCACTGCCGCCGGCACTCGGACCGTAGCGTTCAGCTGCATAGAAATACATGCAGCTGCACACTCCGGTCCCGAGTGCCGGCGCCTGTTCCGGGTATTGAGTTGAGAGACTCGCGCAAATTTCTGGCATTGCACTCGTAAGTGTGACCCCGGCCTAACAAGAGAACTTTAATCTTGACCTCCTACTATCCTCAACACTTATTCGTTCCTCACACAACCGCCTCCAAGATTTCTCCCGAATATCCCCCATCCTCTGGAATTCCACGCCTCAACATGTCCAATTATCCACTACCCTCGGATCCTTCAGACGGAACCAGAAAACCCATCTCTTCAGGAAAGCCTACAGCCTGCAATAACCATTCTGCCGCCTCGCCACCACCCGAGCTTCCGCCTCGCCACCACCCGAGCTGCCGCCTCACCACCTCCCAAGCTGCCACCTCGCCACCTCCTGAGCTGCCGCCTCACCACCAGAGCTGCCTCCTTACCACCACCACCTGAGCTGCCGCCTCACCACCACCACCACCAGAGCTGCCGCCTCACCACAACACCAGAGCTGCCGCCTCACCACCACCATCAGATCTGCCGCACCCTGACCTTCTGTCTCTTCCCCATTATCCCGTAGAATGTAAGTCCGCAAGGACAGGGTCCTCCCCTCTGTACCTGTCTGTCACTGTAAATTTGTTTACTGTAAATGATATCTATAACTTTGTATGTAACCCCTTCTCATGTACAGCACCATGGAATTAGTGGCGCTATATAAATAAATAAATAATAATAATAATCTTGGGGATCACAGGTATTTTTTTTTATTTGCCCTTTTCTCAACTTGCTTTGCTTTAGAATTCAAACAAATCTTATCTGATCTAAAAGTCGATGGTTCCAAAGATTCAAAAGTCAGAAAGATTATGGACTACAGCAACAAACTAACTCTTCATTTAGCCTTACTTTTCTTAGGGTTTTCTTTTTTAATAGGCACAGTAATGCGCTTACATCTATTCCAATAGTAGAAATTTGTGCTCCTCCCTTTACTTCAACAAAAAACACAAGCGAGCATGCTCCTTTCTATACTTCCACAAAAGCACTTAAAATTTTGCTCATTGATTTTCTACACTCCATAGGCCACCTGATTTATTTCTTTTTAGCTATGTATCTTTTCAACATGGCTAAAGAAATGGTCACAAGTATATAAATTATCTTTTACCTGTTCAACCTATTTGCATTTAAGAACACATTTCAACATATTCCATATTATACGGTTAGAACTGACGTTATTAGGTCTTTTAAATGGAAGCAATCATCAGAAAATGATGTATTGTCTAAAACACATTTTATATCTAATATATAAAGCTGAATGTATGTATGTGTGTATGTATGTGGGTATGTTTGTCCGGGATTGGAATCCGCACCGTCGCACTTACGGGCATGAAATTTTGCACGCCCGCACGTCTCGACCCCGAAAGCGTCCTAGGCTATGTTTTGAATCAAAATTTTAACCCCGCGCGTTCCAAATCGCCAAACAATTTTGGCCCTATCTACATAATGGGGAGAAAGCTGAATGCTTGTGTGTATGTCCGGCATAGGAATCTGCATTTACGGGCATGAAATTTTGCACACCCGCACGTCTCGACCCCGGGAGCGTCATAGGCTAGGTTTTGAGTCGAAATTTTAACCCCGCGCATTCCAAATCGGCAAATAATTTTGGCCCGGGATAGGAATCTGCACCGTTGTACTTACGGGCATGAAATTTTGCATGCCCGCACATCTCAACCCCAGGAGCATCATAGGCTATGTGTTGAATGGAAATTTTAACCCCCGCACGTTTTGGTGTGTGATTTTTTATGTGCAGAATAAATTTTTGTTAACATAGTCTATTTTGTTACAGCTAACAGCAGTTATTAATTAACCCGGGCGAAGCCAGGTACTACAGCTAGTTACATATATTTTCAAAAGATTTTTAGCTTTTTTAGCATATAAAAAACTAAGAAAACCCCAAAAAATTAGTAATCTTTCAATTTTAGCAGTAGCAACTGGGGCTTTTTCACCCTCATAATTCCTTCCTTTTCAGGAAGAGTCTTCAAGGAGGTTCCGTCTTATTAGAGGCAAGGTTAAGATGACAGGTAACTCATCTATGCAATGCTGATAAAACAGTATCCACAATTTACAACTTCTGATGTCACAGCTGACTCTGCTCTCCTCCCTTCACAATCACCTCTGAATACGCTCATTACATGCGTCAAGATAGGGTCAGACTCTGTTCATTGTGGCTATGTGCATGTGTTGTTTCCTGAAACAACTGTAAGGCCGGCGTCACACTGGCGACAGAATCGGACGACTGCAATGCGATGAAAAATCGTATTGCAGTCTGCCCTATGTTAATCTATGGAGCAGCTCCCAGTATCAGATTTTTTGTGGTCCGTTTTAAACGTCCGTGTGCAATCGCAGCATGCTGCGATTGTCACCGATTGTGGGTCGACTATCGCCAATGCAAGTCTATGGGAGCGATGAAAAATCTGATTACAAACGGACTGCATGTGTGACTTGCGATGAAATCGCATCGGTGTCCTTTAGAAAAGCCGGCAATTCATCCCCGGCTATACTGTAAAATCACACTGACAGCTTTAATAAAGACTAGAAAGAATAGATATACACACATAGAATACATATATATATATATATATATATGTAATTGTGACATGTATATATATATATATTTATATTTCCTAGACTTCTACATACTGTAATAGCCGCAAATTCAATTGCCGGCTTCTGTGAAATCACAGAAGCCGACATGAAATGATACATTGTTTCCACACAGTTAACCATGTCATTTCCTGTATTTTGATATTTGTTTAGAACTTACAATTACATGAGTGTATTTGTGCTAAATTTCAGACATGTAGGGGTTAATTAAAGGTGTAAATTCTTTGACAAAAAAATGCGTGGGCTCCCGCTGTATTTTCTCCACCAGACAGACAAAGCAAGCGAGTGGGGGCAGATAATAATAGCCTAGGGAGGATACTTTTTTTTTGTGCCCCCCCCTGGCTACTAACATCTGCCCCCAGACACCCCAGAAAGGGCAAATCTATAATTAGATTCGCCCTTTCTGGCACTTTGCCCGTCTATTCCCATTGCCCTGTAGCGGTGGCGAATGGGTTAATAATCTCACCTTAATGTCACCTTAGTATTGAAAGGTGACCTTAAGGCAGGTTAATAATTGAGAGCTGTCAATTAGACAACTATCAATTATTAATCCTATTGAAGTAAATAAAAAAACACACACACACTTTAAGAATAAATAATTTTAATGAAATAAAAACACATATTTTTGACCATCTTTTATTTAAGTCTTAATCCGTTCGAAGCCCTTGTTCTTCTAAAATAAATATAAAATAATAAAACAACATTATTCTTACCTATCTGGCAATCTGTCACGTCCCACGATGTAATCCTTCACAAAGGGTTAACTAGCAATCAGATAAGCAGCGCAAGTAATCCTGCGTGCTCATCTGATAGCTCCTGAATGAATGAGCTTATCTCCTGCTGACAGGAGAGGATGTGATTCATGAATGAAGCTTAATTGATTGTGTCCACTTTCACCTTAGGTCAGGTCACTGAAGTGAAAGTGGCAATAAATCAATTAAGCTCCATTCATGAATCTATTCCTCTCCTTTGCTGGGAGAGTAACTGATTCATTCAGGGGAATACAGGTCTGAGACAGCATTATTAGCTCTCTGCGACCTGTAACCTGTTAACCCTTTCTGATGGATTACAGCGTGGGACCTGACTGTACTTCGGATTGGTAAGAATCATTTTGCTTTTTTATTTTATTTTTATTACAGGAAATGGTTTTAGCAGGAAAATAAAATATTGTCAAAAACTGTGTGATTATTTCATTAAACTTCTTTTTTATTAAACTGTGTGTGTTTGATTTTTCTATCATACAATAGGATTAATAATTGATAGTTGTCTAATTGACAGCTCTCAATTATTAACCTGCCTTAAGGTCACCTTTCAATACTAAGGTGACATTAAGGTGAGATTATTAACCCATTCGCCACCGCTACAGGGCAATGGGAATAGACGGGCAAAGTGCCAGAAAGGGCGAATTTAATTATAGATTTGCCCTTTCTGGGGTATCTGGGGGCAGATGTTAGTAGCCAGGGGGGGCACAAAAAATGTACCCTCCCTAGGCTGTTATTATCTGCCCCCACTCGCTTGCTTTGTCTGTCTGGTGGAGAAAATACAGCGGGAGCCCACGCATTTTTTTTCAACGAAATTACACCTTTAATTAACCCCTACATGTCTGAAATTTTGCACAAATACACTCATGTAATTGTAAGTTCTAAACAAATATCAAAATACAGGAAATGACATGGTTAACTGTGTGGAAACAATGTATCATTTCATGTCGGCTTCTGTGATTTCACAAAAGCCGGCAATTGAATTAGCGGCTATAACAGTATGTAGAAGTCTAGGAACTATAAATATATGTATATATATGTCACAATGACATGTATATGTATATATATATATATATATATATATATATATATATGTGTTCTATGTGTATATATCTATTCTTTTTTTTGTGATTGAAATACTATTCTTTTGGATCCATTATATGTCAGTTTTGCAAGCCTGCGAGAAAATCTCGCAAGTCGGATGAAAATCGGATGTTACCAGGTACACACACATGCGACTAAATCGCATCTTTGAAGGAAAATCGGATGACAGAAGGATGTGTGATGTTTGCATTTTGATCCGACAATCGACCGTCTAAAACGGACCGATTTTTTGTCGTTGTGTGTGACGCCGGCCTAAGTGTGATAATTGCAAGGCTATTTGTTAATGCATTTTGTGATATGGGTAAAAAGAAAAACTTTGCCAAACATTTTTTTTTTACATAAAAGCCTAATTTAAACAATATTCCATGTTTTGATATTATTCCTTTAATACTTAAGAATGCTTCCATGAGTTCTGATGTATGCTAATAATCACTCATTGACATTTTTCCTTGTCTCCTTGGGGAGTTTTGCACATAACATACATCTGTTTTTCATTATTAGGATGTTGCAGATTGCCATTTTATCCTGGAAGATGGAGTGTATTGCTTTAGCAATTTGGTCATCTGG
>JARQOD010000005.1:304360457-304381393 GCA_033576555.1 Oophaga sylvatica
ACTACAGCAACAAACTAACTCTTCATTTAGCCTTACTTTTCTTAGGGTTTTCTTTTTTAATAGGCACAGTAATGCGCTTACATCTATTCCAATAGTAGAAATTTGTGCTCCTCCCTTTACTTCAACAAAAAACACAAGCGAGCATGCTCCTTTCTATACTTCCACAAAAGCACTTAAAATTTTGCTCATTGATTTTCTACACTCCATAGGCCACCTGATTTATTTCTTTTTAGCTATGTATCTTTTCAACATGGCTAAAGAAATGGTCACAAGTATATAAATTATCTTTTACCTGTTCAACCTATTTGCATTTAAGAACACATTTCAACATATTCCATATTATACGGTTAGAACTGACGTTATTAGGTCTTTTAAATGGAAGCAATCATCAGAAAATGATGTATTGTCTAAAACACATTTTATATCTAATATATAAAGCTGAATGTATGTATGTGTGTATGTATGTGGGTATGTTTGTCCGGGATTGGAATCCGCACCGTCGCACTTACGGGCATGAAATTTTGCACGCCCGCACGTCTCGACCCCGAAAGCGTCCTAGGCTATGTTTTGAATCAAAATTTTAACCCCGCGCGTTCCAAATCGCCAAACAATTTTGGCCCTATCTACATAATGGGGAGAAAGCTGAATGCTTGTGTGTATGTCCGGCATAGGAATCTGCATTTACGGGCATGAAATTTTGCACACCCGCACGTCTCGACCCCGGGAGCGTCATAGGCTAGGTTTTGAGTCGAAATTTTAACCCCGCGCATTCCAAATCGGCAAATAATTTTGGCCCGGGATAGGAATCTGCACCGTTGTACTTACGGGCATGAAATTTTGCATGCCCGCACATCTCAACCCCAGGAGCATCATAGGCTATGTGTTGAATGGAAATTTTAACCCCCGCACGTTTTGGTGTGTGATTTTTATGTGCAGAATAAATTTTTGTTAACATAGTCTATTTTGTTACAGCTAACAGCAGTTATTAATTAACCCGGGCGAAGCCAGGTACTACAGCTAGTTACATATATTTTCAAAAGATTTTTAGCTTTTTTAGCATATAAAAAACTAAGAAAACCCCAAAAAATTAGTAATCTTTCAATTTTAGCAGTAGCAACGGGGGCTTTTTCACCCTCATAATTCCTTCCTTTTCAGGAAGAGTCTTCAAGGAGGTTCCGTCTTATTAGAGGCAAGGTTAAGATGACAGGTAACTCATCTATGCAATGCTGATAAAACAGTATCCACAATTTACAACTTCTGATGTCACAGCTGACTCTGCTCTCCTCCCTTCACAATCACCTCTGAATACGCTCATTACATGCGTCAAGATAGGGTCAGACTCTGTTCATTGTGGCTATGTGCATGTGTTGTTTCCTGAAACAACTGTAAGGCCGGCGTCACACTGGCGACAGAATCGGACGACTGCAATGCGATGAAAAATCGTATTGCAGTCTGCCCTATGTTAATCTATGGAGCAGCTCCCAGTATCAGATTTTTTGTGGTCCGTTTTAAACGTCCGTGTGCAATCGCAGCATGCTGCGATTGTCACCGATTGTGGGTCGACTATCGCCAATGCAAGTCTATGGGAGCGATGAAAAATCTGATTACAAACGGACTGCATGTGTGACTTGCGATGAAATCGCATCGGTGTCCTTTAGAAAAGCCGGCAATTCATCCCCGGCTATACTGTAAAATCACACTGACAGCTTTAATAAAGACTAGAAAGAATAGATATACACACATAGAATACATATATATATATATATATATATATGTAATTGTGACATGTATATATATATATATTTTATATTTCCTAGACTTCTACATACTGTAATAGCCGCAAATTCAATTGCCGGCTTCTGTGAAATCACAGAAGCCGACATGAAATGATACATTGTTTCCACACAGTTAACCATGTCATTTCCTGTATTTTGATATTTGTTTAGAACTTACAATTACATGAGTGTATTTGTGCTAAATTTCAGACATGTAGGGGTTAATTAAAGGTGTAAATTCTTTGACAAAAAAATGCGTGGGCTCCCGCTGTATTTTCTCCACCAGACAGACAAAGCAAGCGAGTGGGGGCAGATAATAATAGCCTAGGGAGGGTACTTTTTTTTGTGCCCCCCCCTGGCTACTAACATCTGCCCCCAGACACCCCAGAAAGGGCAAATCTATAATTAGATTCGCCCTTTCTGGCACTTTGCCCGTCTATTCCCATTGCCCTGTAGCGGTGGCGAATGGGTTAATAATCTCACCTTAATGTCACCTTAGTATTGAAAGGTGACCTTAAGGCAGGTTAATAATTGAGAGCTGTCAATTAGACAACTATCAATTATTAATCCTATTGAAGTAAATAAAAAAACACACACACACTTTAAGAATAAATAATTTTAATGAAATAAAAACACATATTTTTGACCATCTTTTATTTAAGTCTTAATCCGTTCGAAGCCCTTGTTCTTCTAAAATAAATATAAAATAATAAAACAACATTATTCTTACCTATCTGGCAATCTGTCACGTCCCACGATGTAATCCTTCACAAAGGGTTAACTAGCAATCAGATAAGCAGCGCAAGTAATCCTGCGTGCTCATCTGATAGCTCCTGAATGAATGAGCTTATCTCCTGCTGACAGGAGAGGATGTGATTCATGAATGAAGCTTAATTGATTGTGTCCACTTTCACCTTAGGTCAGGTCACTGAAGTGAAAGTGGCAATAAATCAATTAAGCTCCATTCATGAATCTATTCCTCTCCTTTCGCTGGGAGAGTAACTGATTCATTCAGGGGAATACAGGTCTGAGACAGCATTATTAGCTCTCTGCGACCTGTAACCTGTTAACCCTTTCTGATGGATTACAGCGTGGGACCTGACTGTACTTCGGATTGGTAAGAATCATTTTGCTTTTTTATTTTATTTTTATTACAGGAAATGGTTTTAGCAGGAAAATAAAATATTGTCAAAAACTGTGTGATTATTTCATTAAACTTCTTTTTTATTAAACTGTGTGTGTTTGATTTTTCTATCATACAATAGGATTAATAATTGATAGTTGTCTAATTGACAGCTCTCAATTATTAACCTGCCTTAAGGTCACCTTTCAATACTAAGGTGACATTAAGGTGAGATTATTAACCCATTCGCCACCGCTACAGGGCAATGGGAATAGACGGGCAAAGTGCCAGAAAGGGCGAATTTAATTATAGATTTGCCCTTTCTGGGGTATCTGGGGGCAGATGTTAGTAGCCAGGGGGGGCACAAAAAATGTACCCTCCCTAGGCTGTTATTATCTGCCCCCACTCGCTTGCTTTGTCTGTCTGGTGGAGAAAATACAGCGGGAGCCCACGCATTTTTTTTTCAACGAAATTACACCTTTAATTAACCCCTACATGTCTGAAATTTTGCACAAATACACTCATGTAATTGTAAGTTCTAAACAAATATCAAAATACAGGAAATGACATGGTTAACTGTGTGGAAACAATGTATCATTTCATGTCGGCTTCTGTGATTTCACAAAAGCCGGCAATTGAATTAGCGGCTATAACAGTATGTAGAAGTCTAGGAACTATAAATATATGTATATATATGTCACAATGACATGTATATGTATATATATATATATATATATATATATATATATATGTGTTCTATGTGTATATATCTATTCTTTTTTTTGTGATTGAAATACTATTCTTTTGGATCCATTATATGTCAGTTTTGCAAGCCTGCGAGAAAATCTCGCAAGTCGGATGAAAATCGGATGTTACCAGGTACACACACATGCGACTAAATCGCATCTTTGAAGGAAAATCGGATGACAGAAGGATGTGTGATGTTTGCATTTTGATCCGACAATCGACCGTCTAAAACGGACCGATTTTTTGTCGTTGTGTGTGACGCCGGCCTAAGTGTGATAATTGCAAGGCTATTTGTTAATGCATTTTGTGATATGGGTAAAAAGAAAAACTTTGCCAAACATTTTTTTTTTTACATAAAAGCCTAATTTAAACAATATTCCATGTTTTGATATTATTCCTTTAATACTTAAGAATGCTTCCATGAGTTCTGATGTATGCTAATAATCACTCATTGACATTTTTCCTTGTCTCCTTGGGGAGTTTTGCACATAACATACATCTGTTTTTCATTATTAGGATGTTGCAGATTGCCATTTTATCCTGGAAGATGGAGTGTATTGCTTTAAGCAATTTGGTCATCTGGCAAGGACTGTACATTCTGTAAAGGAAACTTAATCATTTACAACCTGTGACCATTAGATATCCCAAATATTTTCATGATTTACACATTGTGGCAGATTTATCATTGTTCCTATGCAAAAAGGGAACATTATGCTATTTGTAAAGCCTTTAATAATAGACAAAAAATGGGTGAGGTTTAGTAGGAGCAACGTTGCTATATATTTCTGACTCTATAAGACCATTTAAAATAAGTCATAAATTGTCAGACACTTTAAATGTCTTTGGCTTCATAGGCACTGGATTCACAAAATTCAAGGTGTTTTCTTTTATTATATCAGGTTTTGCAACTTATAGGGGGAATTTATCATGACTGGTATTTCATACATCAAGCTTGATTCTAAGGCTAAGTGCACACGTTCAGGAATGTGTACAAAATTTTCCTGAGCAAAACTGGGCTTTTTTCGCGGTAAAAACGCACGTTTTTTGTCCATTTTTTTGTGCGTATTTTGCGCGATTTTTCCCTGAACTTTCTAGGTCAATAATATAGCGGGAAAAACGCTAGAATTACGCAAAATTAATGAACATTTTGCTTCTCTTTCCGAGATGCGTTTTTTTCGCGGAAAAAAAACGCACCATGTGCACAAAAATTGCGGAATTCATTCTAAATAATAGGATGCTTTATTCATGCATTTTTTACGCGTTTTTTTGCCGTGAATAAACGCGAAAAAAACGCAAATAATCCTGAACGTGTGCGCTTAGCCTAAAAAGTGCTATAGCAAGGTGCATGCCGCTTAGATATTGAAAGATTTTCAATCTTTACCACATAAGGGTCTGTGCACACGGCATCTCTTTCAGGCGGATTCTTAAAGTGAACACTGGGCCAACGATGTAGAGATGCGAAGTACGGGACAAGGAGCAATGGGTTGTTGGAAAGATGAGTGGTGAGTTTTTTTCCTGTTTTTTTAAACTTTTGCTGGCTCTCTACTGTTCACCAAGATGGCAGCTGCATCTGACCAACATTATGCTGAAGCATTTAAAGAGATGAAGATCGATTAACATAAAACTTAAACAGTTGCTAAAAATGAAAAAAAAAATATATATCAAATGGAAAGAGGGGGTCATACCTAAAGAAGAATATAATGCTGCCTGCCGGGAATACAGGGCAAGCGTTAGAAGAGCTAAAGCCAGTAATGAAGTGAAGCTTGCAAGGGAGACCAAACACATTAAAAAAGGATTTTGGGGGTATGTCAAAAGCAAAAGAAAACTCAAAGATGCTGTAGGATTTTTTTGCAGGATGAAAAAAGTTGTCAAAAATGATGTTCAGAAGGCCGAACTTTCAAATTTCTTGTATTTTGCATCTGTGTTCTCTAAGAAAACAAATGTAACGTCAACTGGTCTTCACTGTGCTATCTAAAAAATAAAATAAACCACACTATCTATAAACAGAGAGATGGTGCGGGAACACTTAGCTAATTTAAATGAATTTAAATCTCCTGGTCTAAATGAATTTCATCCTAGGGTACTGAAAGAGTTAGGAGAGGAAATTGCCGAACCACTAACCAGAATTTAGAAAATTCCTGGAGAATAGGAGAAGTTCCAGAAGATTGGAGAAGGGCAAATGTTGTCCCAATCTTCCCGATTCTATGGTAAAAAGAATGGTATAGTTAAAAACTTCAGCCCATCTGGCACAAAAAATCCCACATATGACTTTGCTGACAGAAAAATAAAAAAGTTATGACTTTGGAAGAAGGGAAGGAAAAACAAAAACACTATTTTTCTACTTGAACTTTTTTTTCCTACTTGAACTTTATTTGTACTGACAATAGACATATTTGAATTTTCACACTATTTAAAACTGATGATGCTATGTATAATCTCTGTGGTTGTCCTGATGAAGAAGTGAGAATACTTCGAAACGCATTGAGAACAAACTGCACTGTTGCCCTTCACTGGATTAGACTTCATTCCTTGGTTATATTAACCAGCAGTGCAGGTTCCCCTCTACTCCATAATTATATATGAATATAACGTTGGTTTTGACAACCTGTGGGGCTGCAGCAGCTGGAATTTTTACTTTGATAGCTATATAGTGTTGTGTCTCACACAACCGCATCAGGTGAGCAGTACCGCTTTTGGCATAATGCTGTTATCTGCATAATGCCCTATTACGCTCTATAGCTAAAAAGTATAGCATGAGCACATTCCGAGTGTTCCCTACAGACATGGCATATACAGTGGTGGCCAAAAGTATTGGCATCCCTGCAATTCTGTCAGATAATACAGTCATGGCCAAAAGTTTTGAGAATGACACAAATATTATATTTTCACATGATCTGCTGCCCTCTGGTTTATATGTGTGTGTTTGACAGATGTTTTTATCACAGACAGAAATATAATTGCAAACATATGAGTAACAAAAGCTTATATTGACAGTTAGAATGAGTTAATGCAGCAAGTCAATATTTGCAGTGTTGACCCTTCTTCTTCAGGACCTCTGCAATTCTCCCTGGCATGCTCTCAATCAACTTCTGGACCAAATCCTGACTGATAGCAGTCCATTCTTGCACAATCAATGTTTTCATTTTGTCAGAATTTTTAGGTTTTTGTTTGTCCACCCGTCTCTTGATGATTGACCACAAGTTCTCAATGGGATTAAGATCTGGGGAGTTTCCAGGCCATGGACCCAAAATCTCTATGTTTTGTTCCCTGAGCCATTTAGTTATCACCTTTGCTTTATGGCAAGGTGCTCCATCATGCTGGAAAAGGCATTGTTGATCGCCAAACTGCTCTTGGAGTGTTGGGAGAAGTTGCTCTTGGAGGACATTCTGGTACCATTCTTTATTCATGGCTGTGTTTTTAGGCAAGACTGTGAGAGAGCCGATTCCCTTGGCTGAGAAACAACCCCACACATGAATGGTTTCAGGATGCTTAACAGTTGGCATGAGACAAGACTGGTGGTAGCGCTCACCTTGTCTTCTCCGAATGAGGCGTTTTCCTGATGTCCCAAACAATCTAAAAGGGGATTCATCAGAGAAAATAACTTTACCCCAGTCCTCAGCAGTCCACTGCCTGTACCTTTTGCAGAATATCAGTCTGTCCATGATGTTTTTTCTGGAGAGAAGTGGCTTCTTTGCTGCCCTCCTTGAGACCAGGCCTTGCTCCAAGAGTCTCCGCCTCACAGTGCATGCAGATGCACTCACACCTGCCTGCTGCCATTCGTGAGCAAGCTCTGCACTGCTGGTAGCCCGATCCCTCAGCTGAAACACTTTTAAGAGACGGTCCTGGCGCTTGCTGGTCTTTCTTGGGTGCCCTGGAGCCTTTTTGGCAACAATGGAACCTCTCTGCTTGAAGTTCTTGATGAGGCGATAGATTGTTGACTGAGGTGCAATCTTTCTAGCTGCGATACTCTTCCCTGTTAGGCCATTTTTGTGCATTGCAATGATGACTGCACGTGTTTCTTTAGAGATAACCATGGTTAACAGAAGAGAAACAATGATGCCAAGCACCAGCCTCCTTTTAAAGTGTCCAGTGGTATCATTCTTACTTAATCATGACAGATTGATCTCCAGCCATGTCCTCATCAACACCCACGCCTGTGTTAATGGAGCAATCACTGAAAAGAGGTTAGCTGGTCCTTTTAAGGCAGGGCTGCAATGATGTTGAAATGTGTTTTGGGGGATAAAGTTCATTTTCTAGCCAAATATTGACTTTGCAAGTAATTGCTGTTAAGATGATCACTCTTTATAACATTCTGGAGTATATGCAAATTGCCATTAGAAAAAGTGAAGCAGTAGACTTTGTAAAAATTAATATTTGTGTCATTCTCATAACTTTTGGCCATGACTGTACTCAGTTTCTTCCTGAAAATGATTGCAAACACAAATTCTTTGGTATTATTATCTTCATTTAGTTTGTCTTCAATGAAAAAACACAAAAAGAATAAAGCCAAATTGGATATAATTCCACACCAAACCTAAAAAAGGGGGTGGACAAAAGTATTGGCACTGTTTGAAAAATCATGTGATGCTTCTCTAATTCGTGTAATCACCAGCACCTGTAACTTACCTGTGGCACCTAACAGGTGTTGGCAATAACTAAATGACACTTGCAGCCAGTTAACATGGATTAACATGGACTCAACCTCAGTCCTGTGTCCTTGTGTGTACCACATTGAGCATGGAGAAAAGAAAGAAGACCAAAGAACTGTCTGAGGACTTGAGAAACCAAATTGTGAGGAAGCATGAGCAATCTCAAGGCTACAAGTCCATCTCCAAAGACCTGAATGTTCCTGTGTCTTCCGTGCGCAGTGTCATCAAGAAGTTTAAAGCCCATGGCACTGTGGCTAACCTCCCTAGATGTGGAAGGAAAAGAAAAATTGACGAGAGATTTCAACGCAAGATTGTGCGGATGGTGGATAAAGAACCTCGACTAACATCCAAACAAGTTCAAGCTGCCCTGCAGTCCAAGGGTACAACAGTGTCAACCCGTACTATCCGTCGGCGTCTGAATGAAAAGGGACTGTATGGTAGGATACCCAGGAAGACCTCCCTTCTTACCCCGAGACATAAAAAAGCCAGGCTGGAGTTTGCCAAACCTTACCTGAGAAAGCCTAAAACGTTTTGTAAGAATGTTCTCTGGTCAGATGAGACAAAAGTCGAGTTTTTTGGGAAAAATCATCAACATAGAGTGTACAGGAAAAAAAAAGAGGCATTCAAAGAAAAGAACACGGTCCATACAGTCAAACATGGCGGAGGTTCCCTGATGTTTTGGGGTTGCTTTGCTGCCTCTGGCACTGGACTGCTTGACCGTGTGCATGGCATTATGAAGTCTGAAGACTACCAACAAATTTTGCAGCATAATGTAGGGCCCAGTGTGAGAAAGCTGAGTCTCCCTCAGAGGTCATGGGACTTCCAGCAGGACAATGACCCAAAACACACTTCCAAAAGCACTATAAAATGGTTTGAGAGAAAGCACTGGAGACTTCTAAGGTGGCCAGCAATGAGTCCAGACCTAAATCCCATAGAACACCTGTGGAGAGGTCTCAAAATGGCAGTTTGGAGAAGGCACCCTTCAAATATCAGGGACCTGGAGCAGTTTGCCAAAGAAGAATGGTCTACAATTCCAGCAGAGCATTGTAAGAAACTCATTGATGGTTACCGGAAGCGGTTGTTCGCAGTTATTTTGGCTAAAGGTTGTGCAATCAAGTATTAGGCAGAGGGTGCCAATACTTTTGTCTGGCCCATTTTTGGAGTTTTGTGTGAAATAATCAAGGATTTGATTTTTGCTTCATTCTCTTTTGTGTTTTTTCCTTGCAAGCAAATTAAATGAAGATAAAAAAGCAAATAATTTGTGATTGCAATCATTTTCAGGAAGAAACTGAGTATTATCTGACAGAATTGCAGGGGTGCCAATACTTTTGGCCACCACTGTACCTTCTGAGATACAACCTATGTCATAGATTTGTTTTCAGTGGATGAAAATACTCTAATTTTACAGAAAAATATTTAGACCTAACGCTTACAGATAAGAGCTTTAATCAAGTTTCTGCAATGGCCTTTGAGCAGGAATGGTGTTATGGGTGTGGCAAACTAGGCACTTGCACATGGCTCACAATTCTTTAGGGCCCCAGTGTTTACAGCAAAAACTACTTTGATAACAGCAGTTTTGCATTATATGTCTAATTTCTGGTGTTTAGAGTGCAGCAGGACCTTTGCAAAAATCACAGTCATGTGACCATGATGTCACCAAAGGTCTTGTACCCTGTTGAAGTTTAGAAAAACTGAATAGGAGACAGACTAGTAAGTCCTCAATAGTGTGAATGTATATGTGTGTGGTGTGTGTGTGTGTGTGTGTGTGTGTGTATGTATGTGCTTGGTGTATACAAATATATATGGTGTATACAAAATATCTCCAGAATCCGTCCTTTCCTCAACTCTCAATCTACTAAAATGATTGTGCATGCCCTCATCTTCTCCCGCCTTGACTACTGCAACATCCATTTCTGTGGCCTCCCTGCTAACACTCTCGCACCTCTCCAGTCCATCCTTAACGCTGCTGCCCGACTAATTCATCTCTCTCCTCGCTACTGCTCCACTTCTCCCCTCTGCAAATTTCTTCACTGTCTCCCATTACCTAAGTGTATCCAGTTCAAATTACTAATATTGACCTACAAGACCATCTATAACCTGTCTCCCCCATATGTCTCTGAACTAATCTCCCGATACCTTCCCTCACGTAATCTCTGGTCCTTCCAAGACCTCCTTCTCTCCTCCACACTTATTCGCTCCTCACCCAACCGCCTCCAAGACTTCTCCCGGATATCCCCCATCCTCTGAAATTCTTTGCTCCAACACGTCCGACTATCAACCACATTCGGATCCTTCAGACAGAACCTGAAAACCCACCTCTTCAGGAAAGCTTAAACCTGCAATGACCCCACTACCTCCTCACCATTACCGGAGATATCGCCTCAACCAACACCGGAACTGCTGCAACCCACCAACCTGCTGTCTCCTTCTCCACCATCCTGTAGAATGTAAACCCGAAAGGGCAGGGTCCTCTCCCCTCTGTATCAGTCTGTCATTGTTAGTTTGTTTACTGTGATATCTGTAATTTGTATGAAACACCTTCTCATGTACAGCACCATGGAATCAATGGTCCTATATAAATAAATAATAATAATAAGAATAATGTTCTCTGTGTATACTGTAACATTTCCAGGGGATTTAGCTCTGAGATCGCTGTCTGGGTAGACAGAATGGCACGGAAACAGTTCATTCAGACAGCAATTATGGTAAAAACTGGCCGCAACCAGTTTTATTAAAGTCCACAGCAAACAGATAAAAGCATAAACAAAAGACCTAGGCTTGTCTAGCCACTAATTACACTTATGTAATGTCCCTTTCTATCAGGAACCCAGACTCTATCAGTCTGTGCCCAAAACAACACATATGATATATGTTACCAGTATGGAGTTTCCCAGATACTCCTCCTTATGTCTGAAGGTCCACCCGACGTCCAGACTTGAGAGAGATCCACTCCTATTCAGTATTCCTCATCCTGGAGGTTCACAGAGACACTCCTGTGTCCGGGGTACCTCTAACCCAGACTGAGACAGCTCCCCTCCTATTCAGTAATCATCAGCATGGAGGTTCACAGAGACCTCCTGTGTCCGGGGTACATCTAACCCAGACTGAGACAGCTCCCCTCCTCTTCAGTAGCTTATCCACATAGATTCTCACAGAGACCGCTCCTATGTCCGGGGTACATCTAGACCCAGACTGAGACAGCTCCAATGGTTCTGGAGACTGCTTCTTGTGCCGGGACCTCTTGTCCAGACTAAGCGAGCTCTCTCTGACTGTGTTCCCAGACACCCATTTCTGGCTTCCCAATTAACAGCTGAGTGGTTACAGGCCTGAGCTGCAAGTATGCACTGAGTGGAAGGTGTAATGACCTTTCTCTACCACCAGGTCTACAAAGCCATACACCTCCCTTATACCAGTCAGCAAAGCACCCAGGTGAAATATACACCCCATCTAACCCACATATTCTCACTGTCTCACATATCCCCCCCCTCTTCTCCAGACCGGAGGGCTGGTCATCCAGACCGGAGGATTGGTCAACAAACCTCAAGAGACAGTGAACACAGCCCACATCATCTTCATCTTTATCTTCCATTAAGCAGGGTTTCTATACCCTTAACACACACACACACACACTGTGTGATGTCACAGTCATGTGACCAGTCAACTGAGGAGAAGGAACATGGACAGTCAAAACATACATACTGATCCATTAAATGAATGCCAGCCAGCGCTGCATTACCCATCCGTCCCCTCTGCATACAGCTTTATCCTAGGTATTTAGACACATGCCCCTTAGGTGGGTTTGTAGGTGACTGGACCCGCCCAGCTCTCCAAGTCACCTGGAAGCCTCCCAACGTATAGCACAAGTCTCAGCAGTAGATCTGCTGAACCAAAACAAATCCAGGCTTCCATCACAGGGCCACCCACCTCTGCGATACATACCGTCCATCCATCACATGCCTCCATGCATATCCCGAGGGCCATACACAGTGCCCCCTCTGTTCAAACTTGTGGGGTTGAACACTTGTTACCCGACCAGAGATCCTTCTCGGTCGTCTCTGCCAGTCACCCCGTCTCAGTTGATTTTGGGCACTATGCAATATCACCTCTTTGTTAGGCCTCTCCCGCCCCCAGCGGTCAGAACGTTGGCCTTGTCCTTGTGTCGGTGTCACCTCACCCGACCTTTCTTTCCCGAACTGACTCCTACCGTCGTTGCGGTCACGAGTCCATCGTCCAGTCAAACTTACTGGTAGTTCTGAGTCTGACTCTCTGTCTTTTCGTCCGCCACCGGGTCTTACACATAGGTCACTCAGCCCTGAGCTAACCGGATCATCATTTTTACCCCTCAGTGTTTCAGCCCGTCTACTACCAGTCCCTAGAGAGGCCTCTTGTCTCTCTATATCTTGGGCTGGAAGCAGTCGCCATCTTCGTTTTAACTCATGCAGCTGTTCCTTTATCTGCTTTCTTACTGAAATCAGCTGCTCTACTTCTCGAAGGTATGTTATTCGATACTCCAGGAGCGTTCGGATGTTCTTCAGGCTCTCCACCGAGCCCACACTAATGAACGGAACCATATCTTCTCCAGCCACCTTGATCTCGCCATCAGCTGGAATCCTCACTCTCCTTACACCGGATCTATCCACCATTTCCTGCATCACTTTTCCAAGTCTTCCGACGATTCTCCCCACCAAATTTCTGGGTACCGGAATTACCTCTTCTGCCAAACCCAGCCGATTTTGATCTTCCTTGGCCTGCTCCAGACGGTGAGCGGCTTTCATGTTACTTAACATAATCATCTGTTTTGCGTGAAGACACTGCAGATGCATATCCTTCAGGAGAGCCACCAGCTTCTCTGTGTCTTCTCCCTCTGCCAGGATCACCAACTGGTTCGTCTCTGGTGCCCACTTCACACTATAGGCTTTTACTGCCTTCTTAAAGGCCTCATGCACACCCTCACTGGCACAGGCTTCTCGCATGTCTTCAGGTACTTGTACCACACACTTGAAGAGTGAAGTCTCCTTCTCTTCCTGGTTTACCTCGGACCGTTCCTCCAAGACATCTGCCACGACCAGATGAGTGTCTTGTTCAGTTCTTTGCTCAAGACCCTCCTGAATTTTAGCTTCTTCAAGGCTCCTTGCCAAGATAGATACTGGCACCTCCGCCTGATCATCACATGGGCATGGCCGCTTTGCGTCTTCAACCCGCAACTTCTCCTTCTGCAGAAGACCTCTTACTGCTTCTCTGAGCATTTCCACATCTTCCCTTATGGTCTTATTCACACTTTGCCACTTTGCCAAGTGACCTCTGAGCTCAGAGACTTCATTCTCTAGCTCATCCACTCTTTGCTCAGCAGTTTGTCTCAGAGCCTTTTCTTGTTCCACATGTTCTCTCAGGGTCTTTATTTCAGCCTGATGTAGACCCCCACGATACATTAATAGCTTCTCATTTTCATCAGCACCTCCTTGTGCGGTATTTAGTGTCAGAGTCCTGCCTTCAAAGCTCAGCTCTTCTTCTTTCACCTTAGTCTTCGCCAGGGCATTGGCCAACTGTAAAACATCTTCAGATGCCATCTTCTGTCCGGCTGTAAGGTCCGCATCAGCTTTCTTCTCAGGACTCTCAATCTTCTCGGCTACCGTGCCTTCCTCATTTGCACTGGTTGCTTTATTGTCATCAGATGACACACCATCATTACCACTGTCCGTTTGTATCTTCAGAGAGCTCCACACACTCTAATTTTTTCTCAAGAGGTTCTTCCTCATTGACCTCCTTACTGGGTGCAAGGGGCTCACGCTCTTTGCGCCCTTTACGTTTCCGGCGACGGGAGGACTTCTTCTCCTTGTGGGGCCCTTCATTACTGGACTCCCTCTCTCCATTAGAGTCACAGTCACCTGCAGAGTCTAAGTCACATCCCCCTGTATCGTTAATCCCCCAGTTACCCTCTAACTGGGTGTCCGTTCCAGACATGTTAACTATCACATTATTATCAGTTCGTCTGTCATACACTTCAGGTGACATGTCAGTAAGTTGGGCAGACGCACCCTTTCTTCTGGTGTCACCGTCTGCTATGTCACCGAATTGGTTAGATCCGTCAGTTTGGGAAGGAGTCACTGTCCCACTTTATGCCACCCCAACAGTAGCAAGGCCTCCCTCTTGCTGCCTAGAAACTCCTCTGTCCCATAAACCGGAGAGTAGTTTAAAGTCCTGACCTATAACTACTGGACATGACAAATTTGGGTCTACAGCGACATCCTGTACCTCAGTGTCGCAGCCAACATCAAAGATCAGTCTGGCCACTGGATATTCCCTAGTGTCCCCATGGATGCAAGTGACCCCGATCTTTCTACCGGTCAGCTGCCATCCCTCAGGTACACCCCTCACTAGCGTCACCGGGCTTTCCGAGTCGACCAGACCCACCGCGTCTTCAGTGTTTATCTGTAAGGCACACCCCCTTAGGAGTGTGCCTGGTGGATAATTCATAAGGCAGACTGGACACCGATAACCCATTTGCGCCGGGCAACAGTTTGTCAGCACCTCCCCTTTTCTGTTGGGACACTCCACCCCCTTTTTGCGTACCATCCCTGCGGGTGTGTTACCGCCCTTTTAGGCCATGCCCCCTCCCTAGGGACACCACCCCACTCCGGGATACACCCTGTGGACTCCCCCACAGCTTTCTTAGGCACAAACCACCCAGTACAAGTTTATCTCTTTAGGGCTGTTACTGGCCCTTTAAGAGTCTGTGTGACTTGGTTCACACTGTCTGATTGCACCACACCAGCTCCGGCTGAAACTGCCGCCGCTCCCGTTGCAGCCACAACCACCAACACCTTCAGATGTTGCTCATAAGCCGCTGTGGCTGTTACTGCAGCTCCTGCGGAACCTCTTGCTGCAAGTCCCTGTAGCTCCTCCCATGAGAAGACTTGCACGCTGCGCTGTCTTGCCGCTTGTCACCTTCGTGACCCCACGAGTCACAGCCAGCCGCTTGTCACCTTCGTGACCCCACGAGCCACAGCACACACCACAGTCATTTCTACAACAAATTCAGCTTGCTGTGCAAACACCCTTTTTTTTTTTTTTTTTTTTTCTTTGCAAAGTCTATTAGGGCTACTGTCTCTTTAAGACTGCTTCCAATAGACGTTTCTGCTGACACACTTTTTTTTTCCTCTGTTGCTATTTCAATAGACTTCACCTTTAATGCTGTCTCTTGCCACTGTGCTGCATGCACACTCCAGCACTAACTGTACCAGGCCCTGCGCTGCCCCAGCATTCTCCACCAATTGTAACATTTCCAGGGGATTTAGCTCTGAGATCGCTGTCTGGGTAGACAGAATGGCACGGAAACAGTTCATTCAGACAGCAATTATGGTAAAAACTGGCCGCAACCAGTTTTATTAAAGTCCACAGCAAACAGATAAAAACAAAGCATAAACAAAAGACCTAGGCTTGTCTAGCCACTAATTACACTTATGTAATGTCCCTTTCTATCAGGAACCCAGACTCTATCAGTCTGTGCCCAAAACAACACATATGATATATGTTACCAGTATGGAGTTTCCCAGATACTCCTCCTTATGTCTGAAGGTCCACCCGACGTCCAGACTTGAGAGAGATCCACTCCTATTCAGTATTCCTCATCCTGGAGGTTCACAGAGACACTCCTGTGTCCGGGGTACCTCTAACCCAGACTGAGACAGCTCCCCTCCTATTCAGTAATCATCAGCATGGAGGTTCACAGAGACGCTCCTGTGTCCGGGGTACATCTAACCCAGACTGAGACAGCTCCCCTCCTCTTCAGTAGCTTATCCACATAGATTCTCACAGAGACTGCTCCTATGTCCGGGGTACATCTAGACCCAGACTGAGACAGCTCCAATGGTTCTGGAGACTGCTTCTTGTGCCGGGACCTCTTGTCCAGACTAAGCGAGCTCTCTCTGACTGTGTTCCCAGACACCCATTTCTGGCTTCCCAATTAACAGCTGAGTGGTTACAGGCCTGAGCTGCAAGTATGCACTGAGTGGAAGGTGTAATGACCTTTCTCTACCACCAGGTCTACAAAGCCATACACCTCCCTTATACCAGTCAGCAAAGCACCCAGGTGAAATATACACCCCATCTAACCCACATATTCTCACTGTCTCACAATACATATACAGTACAGACCAAAAGTTTGGACACACCTCATTCAAAGATTTTTCTGTATTTTCATGACTATGAAAATTGTATATTCACACTGAAGGCATCAAAACTATGAATTAACACATGTGGAATTATATACTTAACAAAAAAGTGTGAAACAACTAAAAATATATCTTATATTCTAGGTTCTTCAAAGTAGCCACCTTTTGCTTTGATTACTGCTTTGCACACTCTTGGCATTCTCTTGATGAGCTTCAAGAGGTAGTCACCAGAAATGGTTTTCACTTCACAGGTGTGCCCTGTCAGGTTTAATGAGTGGGATTTCTTGCTTTATAAAATGGGGTTGGAACCATCAGTTGTGTTGTGCAGAAGTCTGGTGGATACCCAGCTGATAGTCCTACTGAATAGACTGTTAGAATTTGTATTATGGCAAGAAAAAAGCAGCTAAGTAAAGAAAAATTAGTGGCCATCATTACTTTAAGAAATGAAGGTCAGTCAGTCCGAAAAATTGGGAAAACTTTGAAAGTGTCCCCAAGTGAAGTTGCAAAAACCATCAAGCGTTACAAAGATACTGGCTCACATGAGGACCGCCCCAGGAAAGAAAGACCAAGAGTCACCTCTGCTTCTGAGGATAAGTTTATCCGAGTCACCAACCTCAGAAATCGCAGGTTTACAGCAGCTCAGATTAGAGACCAAGTCAATGCCACACAGAGTTCTAGCAGCAGACACATCTCTACAACAACTGTTAAGAGGAGACTTTGTGCAGCAGGTCTTCATGGTAAAATAGCTGCTAGGAAACAACTGCTAAGGACAGGCAACAAGCAGAAGAGACTTGTTTGGGCTAAAGAAAACACCAGAAGCAACAAGAACAGGCAGAGATGCTTACCTGTCTAAAAAGGCCTCAATACTAATGCACTGACAGGGTGCAGCAGACCCAAGTAAAATGGCAACTACACAGGTGCATTAATACCAAATGAAACAGTCAGCCTTCAATCAGGGATTGGCCGTGTGGCACACCAGTGCACAAAGATACAATCTGTATGTGGCGATGTTCACACTAGGAATGCAGAGCGTCTGGCTCACAGCCTATTAATGACGCCTTATGCGGGCAGCCCAGTGCTAACTATAATGCATCCAGTGTGAACAGAGGCCACAGTGTACAGAACCATTAGGGCCCAACTGCACCCTGCAAAAATATAATGTGCAAAAAAAAGATATCAATATATGTAACGTATTGGTTGATATTCTGGCCAAAATATGTAAGCTGGCATCGCACTTCACGGATCCTTACGCTTGCCAGTCCTACTCTAACATCAAAACCTCAGACAGCGGACTAAAAATCCAAAATTCAAGAAAACACCAGAAGCAACAAAAACAGCAGAGATGTTTACCTGTCTAAAAAGCCTCAATACTAATGCACTGACAGGGTGCAGCAGACCCAAGTAAAATGGCAACTACACAGGTGCATTAATACCAAATGAAACAGCCAGCCTTCAATCAGGGATTGGCTGTGTGGCACACCAGTGCACAAAGATACAATCTGTATGTGGCGATGTTCACACTAGGAATGCAGAGCATATGGTTCACAGCCTATTAATGACGCCTTATGCGGGCTGCCCAGTGCTAACTATAATGCATCCAGTGTGAACAGAGGCCACAGTGTACAGAACCATTAGGGCCCAACTGCACCCTGCGAAAATATATAAATAGCTGCTAGGAAACCAATGCTAAGGACAGGCAACAAGCAGAAGAGACTTGTTTGGCTAAAGAACACAAGGAATGGACATTAGACCAGTGGAAATCTGTGCTTTGGTCTGATGAGTCCAAATTTGAGATCTTTGGTTCCAATCACCGTGTCTTTGTGCGACGCAGAAAAGGTGAACGGATGGACTCTACATGCCTGGTTCCCACCTTGAAGCATGGAGGAGGAGGTGTGATGGTGTGGGGGTGCTTTGCTGGTGACACTGTTGGGGATTTATTCAAAATTGAAGGCATACTGAACCAGCATGGCTACCACAGCATCTTGCAGCGGCATGCTATTCCATCTGGTTGCGTTTAGTTGGACCATCATTTATTTTTCAAAAGGACAATGACCCCAAACACACCTCCAGACTGTTTAAGGGCTATTTGACCAAGAAGGAGAGTGATGGGTGCTACGCCAGATGACCTGGCCTCCACAGTCACCAGACCTGAACCCAATCAAGATGGTTTGGGGTGAGCTGGACTGCAGAGTGAAGGCAAAAGGGCCAACAAGAGCTAAGCATTTCTGGGACTCCTTCAAGACTGTTGGAAGACCATTCCCGGTGACTACCTCTTGAAGCTCATGAAGAGAATGCAAAGAGTGTGCAAAGCAGTAATCAAAGCAAAAGGTGGCTACTTTGAAAAACCCTAGAACATGTGTTAATTCATAATTTTGATGCCTTCAGTGTGATAGTACAATTTTCATAGTCATGAAAATACAGAAAAATCTTTAAATGAGAAGGTGTGTCCAAACTTTTGGGCTTTACTGTATATATCTAGAACTATGATAGCCCCTGAGACCAGGGCCGGCTCCAGGTTTTTATGGGTCCCGGGCGAAAGAGTCTCAGTGGGCCACTTTAACACAGACCACGATTCATGATGCACAGATACTGCAGAGAAATATGGGTATAGTACAATGCCAAAACACTTCACTTCTTCCATTACATGAGTGATATCTATTGTAAATTGTACAATAGCTCAAAAACCGCCAAATCCTCACAGCGCACAGTACAGACTGGACAGTACAGTCCTCCATACAATATTATGGGCACCACATAGTCCTCCTACAGTATTATGGGCCAAATATAATGCTCCATAAAGAATATTGGACCCCAAATAATGCTCCATACAAATTATGCGCTGCGTTCTGCACTGTTACGGGCCGGCTCAGGAATGGGTGCTGTGGAAAGACTCCCCATCATCATCATCATTGCCTCCCCATCATCATCACATCCCCATCATCATCATTGCCTCCGGCTCCTCACCACCATCACTGCCTCCCCCACCACCATCACACAGACAGCACCGCAGCACTCTCTCACATAAAACACACACAAAGCACCGCACTACATACACACACACTGATACACACAGACACACACACCTCACATCTCACCTGTCCGGCGCCCGCGCTTACTCTCTGCCACAGCCGGCCGCTGAATGATGACGTCATTCAGCAGCGCTGCTGTGAGAGGAAGCGCAGGCGCCCTGCAGCGCCCCCTGGAGCCCGGAGCTGCGGAGGCATGGGGAGAGGTAAGTATTGTGCCAGCTGCTGCCGGGGCCCTGAGCAAAGCGGGGGGGCCCAGTGGCGGCGTTGGTACCACTCTCATCCGCTAACGGGCGCCGGGATGCTCGATGGCAAGTGGGCCCCCCCGCCTGCTCAGGGCCCTGCCACTTGCCCGGGTAGGCCGGGTGCTGACGCCGGCCCTGCCTGAGGCAATAAGTCTCTTAGAAACAGGAAGTGTCTTAAGAGTATGCGGTATATAAAAAATGTATTTCTTTAATAGTCAATAAAAGAATACAATAAATGCAAAAAGTAATAGAAGGTGCCTCAAGCCAAAAGGAATCGCAGCCACAGAACCATTGTGGATTAAACTCAGGATAGCAAACAAGTGAATGCTGGCTAGTATTATTTATTATAAGTACAGTCATGGCCAAAAGTTTTGAGAATGACACAAATATTAAGTTTTACAAAGTCTACTGCTTCAAAATTTTTTTAAAAGCTTTTTGCATAACTCCCGAAGTTAAAAAAGAGATCAACTTTAAAACAAATTTTTTAAAAATCATATTTGGGAGAAAAAATTTTTTCCCCCCCCAAAAACTTTTTAACCTTTTCACCCCTCCCTTTTAAAAAACCCCAAAAATTTTTCATTTAAATTCCTTTTAACACAGGTGTGGGGTTGATGGGCCCCGGGGGAAAATAAAAAAGCTGATTAAGTGAAGAACCCTGGGCACTTTTAAAAAAAGGGCTGGTGGGGTTTGGCCCTAATTTTTTCCTTTGTTAAACCTGGTTATCCAAAAAAAAACATTTTTTCACATTGCAATCCCCCAAAAAAAGGCCCCCAACGGGAAGATATCGCACCAAGGGAAAATTGCACCTCAGCAACCCAAACTAGGGGAAAAATCAAGGGAAATTCAAGGGGGGGGTTTTCCCTTTTTTGCCAAAAAGGTTGGGGGGCCCCCCGAAAAACCCACAACGCCGGGGCCTTTTTAAAAGGTTTCCTGCGGGGCGGGCTCCCAGTGCGACTTTTCAAAGGAATGGAGCACCCGGGTGAGTGCAACGCCCCCCCTTTTGGCGGAACCCCTTTTGGGGGGGAAAGGGCCCCCCCCCAAGGAGGGGGGCAAAGGCCACTTCTCTCCCAAAAAACATCAAGGGCAGACTGATAATTTTGCCAAAAAGGGGGCAGGGGGGTGGACTTTTTGAGGATGGGGGGAAAGTTTTTTTTTCGAGAATCCCCTTTTTGTTTTTTGGGCCCAGGAAAACCCTCATTT
>JARQOD010000005.1:304381493-304558925 GCA_033576555.1 Oophaga sylvatica
TGTGATTGGTTCCACTGTCTGATTGCACCACACCCTCCGGCTAAAAACGGGCCCCGCTCCCGTTGCACCCACAACCACCAACCCCTTCAATGTTGCTCTTTAAGCCGCTGGGGCGTTATTTGCAGCTCCTGGGGAAAACCTCTTGCGCAAGCCCCCCTGTAGCTCCTCCCCACGAAAAAGACTTGCACCTGCGCGGGTTTTGGGGGCCGCTTGCCCACCCTTCGTGCCCCCACGGTCCCCGCCACCCCGCTTTTTCACCTTCGTGACCCCACGACCAAGAAACAAAACCACAGCCCTTTCTACAACAAATTCAGCTTCCCTGTGCAAACACCCTTTTTTTTTTTTTTTTTTTTTTTCCTTTGCAAAGTCTATTAGGGCTACTGTCTTTTTAAAGACGCTTCCAATAGCCCTTTTTTTGTTTGAAAACACTTTTTTTTTCCTCTGTTGCTATTTCAATAGACTTCCCCTTTTAAAATGCTGCCCTCTTGCCACTGTGTGCATGCACACCCCCCAGCACTAACTGAAACCAGGCCCTGGGGCTGCCCCACATTCTCCCCCCCAAAAAATTTGAAACCATTTCCGGGGGATTTGCTCTAGATCGCTGTCTGGGTAGACAGAATGGCAGGAAACCCGTTCTTTCCCAACAGCAATTATGGTAAAAACTGCCGCAACCAGTTTTATTAAAGTCCACAGCAAACAGATAAAAACAAAGCATAAACAAAAGACCTAGGCTGTCTAGCCACTAATTACACTTATGTAATGTCCCTTTCTATCAGGAACCCAGACTCTATCAGTCTGTGCCCAAAACAACACATATGATATATGTTACCAGTATGGAGTTTCCCAGATACTCCTCCTTATGTCTGAAGGTCCACCCGACGTCCAGACTTGAGAGAGATCCACTCCTATTCAGTATTCCTCATCTTGGAGGTTCACAGAGACACTCCTGTGTCCGGGTACCTCTAACCCAGACTGAGACAGCTCCCCTCCTATTCAGTAATCATCAGCATGGAGGTTCACAGAGACGCTCCTGTGTCCGGGGTACATCTAACCCAGACTGAGACAGCTCCCCTCCTCTTCAGTAGCTTATCCACATAGATTCTCACAGAGACTGCTCCTATGTCCGGGGTACATCTAGACCCAGACTGAGACAGCTCCAATGGTTCTGGAGACTGCTTCTTGTGCCGGGACCTCTTGTCCAGACTAAGCGAGCTCTCTCTGACTGTGTTCCCAGACACCCATTTCTGGCTTCCCAATTAACAGCTGAGTGGTTACAGGCCTGAGCTGCAAGTATGCACTGAGTGGAAGGTGTAATGACCTTTCTCTACCACCAGGTCTACAAAGCCATACACCTCCCTTATACCAGTCAGCAAAGCACCCAGGTGAAATATACACCCCATCTAACCCACATATTCTCACTGTCTCACAATACATATACAGTACAGACCAAAAGTTTGGACACACCTCATTCAAAGATTTTTCTGTATTTTCATGACTATGAAAATTGTATATTCACACTGAAGGCATCAAAACTATGAATTAACACATGTGGAATTATATACTTAACAAAAAAGTGTGAAACAACTAAAAATATATCTTATATTCTAGGTTCTTCAAAGTAGCCACCTTTTGCTTTGATTACTGCTTTGCACACTCTTGGCATTCTCTTGATGAGCTTCAAGAGGTAGTCACCAGAAATGGTTTTCACTTCACAGGTGTGCCCTGTCAGGTTTAATGAGTGGGATTTCTTGCTTTATAAAATGGGGTTGGAACCATCAGTTGTGTTGTGCAGAAGTCTGGTGGATACCCAGCTGATAGTCCTACTGAATAGACTGTTAGAATTTGTATTATGGCAAGAAAAAAGCAGCTAAGTAAAGAAAAATTAGTGGCCATCATTACTTTAAGAAATGAAGGTCAGTCAGTCCGAAAAATTGGGAAAACTTTGAAAGTGTCCCCAAGTGAAGTTGCAAAAACCATCAAGCGTTACAAAGATACTGGCTCACATGAGGACCGCCCCAGGAAAGAAAGACCAAGAGTCACCTCTGCTTCTGAGGATAAGTTTATCCGAGTCACCAACCTCAGAAATCGCAGGTTTACAGCAGCTCAGATTAGAGACCAAGTCAATGCCACACAGAGTTCTAGCAGCAGACACATCTCTACAACAACTGTTAAGAGGAGACTTTGTGCAGCAGGTCTTCATGGTAAAATAGCTGCTAGGAAACAACTGCTAAGGACAGGCAACAAGCAGAAGAGACTTGTTTGGGCTAAAGAAAACACCAGAAGCAACAAGAACAGGCAGAGATGCTTACCTGTCTAAAAAGGCCTCAATACTAATGCACTGACAGGGTGCAGCAGACCCAAGTAAAATGGCAACTACACAGGTGCATTAATACCAAATGAAACAGTCAGCCTTCAATCAGGGATTGGCCGTGTGGCACACCAGTGCACAAAGATACAATCTGTATGTGGCGATGTTCACACTAGGAATGCAGAGCGTCTGGCTCACAGCCTATTAATGACGCCTTATGCGGGCAGCCCAGTGCTAACTATAATGCATCCAGTGTGAACAGAGGCCACAGTGTACAGAACCATTAGGGCCCAACTGCACCCTGCAAAAATATAATGTGCAAAAAAAAAGATATCAATATATGTAACGTATTGGTTGATATTCTGGCCAAAATATGTAAGCTGGCATCGCACTTCACGGATCCTTACGCTTGCCAGTCCTACTCTAACATCAAAACCTCAGACAGCGGACTAAAAATCCAAAATTCAAGAAAACACCAGAAGCAACAAAAACAGGCAGAGATGTTTACCTGTCTAAAAAGGCCTCAATACTAATGCACTGACAGGGTGCAGCAGACCCAAGTAAAATGGCAACTACACAGGTGCATTAATACCAAATGAAACAGCCAGCCTTCAATCAGGGATTGGCTGTGTGGCACACCAGTGCACAAAGATACAATCTGTATGTGGCGATGTTCACACTAGGAATGCAGAGCATATGGTTCACAGCCTATTAATGACGCCTTATGCGGGCTGCCCAGTGCTAACTATAATGCATCCAGTGTGAACAGAGGCCACAGTGTACAGAACCATTAGGGCCCAACTGCACCCTGCGAAAATATATAAATAGCTGCTAGGAAACCAATGCTAAGGACAGGCAACAAGCAGAAGAGACTTGTTTGGGCTAAAGAACACAAGGAATGGACATTAGACCAGTGGAAATCTGTGCTTTGGTCTGATGAGTCCAAATTTGAGATCTTTGGTTCCAATCACCGTGTCTTTGTGCGACGCAGAAAAGGTGAACGGATGGACTCTACATGCCTGGTTCCCACCTTGAAGCATGGAGGAGGAGGTGTGATGGTGTGGGGATGCTTTGCTGGTGACACTGTTGGGGATTTATTCAAAATTGAAGGCATACTGAACCAGCATGGCTACCACAGCATCTTGCAGCAGCATGCTATTCCAACCGGTTGGCGTTTAGTTGGACCATCATTTATTTTTCAACAGGACAATGACCCCAAGCACACCTCCAGGCTGTTTAAGGGCTATTTGACCAAGAAGGAGAGTGTTGGGGTGCAACGCCAGATGACCTGGCCTCCACAGTCACCAGACCTGAACCCAATCAAGATGGTTTGGGGTGAGCTGGACTGCAGAGTGAAGGCAAAAGGGCCAACAAGAGCTAAGCATTTCTGGGACTCCTTCAAGACTGTTGGAAGACCATTCCCGGTGACTACCTCTTGAAGCTCATGAAGAGAATGCAAAGAGTGTGCAAAGCAGTAATCAAAGCAAAAGGTGGCTACTTTGAAGAACCTAGAACATGTGTTAATTCATAATTTTGATGCCTTCAGTGTGATAGTACAATTTTCATAGTCATGAAAATACAGAAAAATCTTTAAATGAGAAGGTGTGTCCAAACTTTTGGGCTTTACTGTATATATCTAGAACTATGATAGCCCCTGAGACCAGGGCCGGCTCCAGGTTTTTATGGGTCCCGGGCGAAAGAGTCTCAGTGGGCCACTTTAACACAGACCACGATTCATGATGCACAGATACTGCAGAGAAATATGGGTATAGTACAATGCCAAAACACTTCACTTCTTCCATTACATGAGTGATATCTATTGTAAATTGTACAATAGCTCAAAAACCGCCAAATCCTCACAGCGCACAGTACAGACTGGACAGTACAGTCCTCCATACAATATTATGGGCACCACATAGTCCTCCATACAGTATTATGGGCCAAATATAATGCTCCATAAAGAATATTGGACCCCAAATAATGCTCCATACAAAATATGCGCTGCGTTCTGCACTGTTACGGGCCGGCTCAGGAATGGGTGCTGTGGAAAGACTCCCCATCATCATCATCATTGCCTCCCCATCATCATCACATCCCCATCATCATCATTGCCTCCGGCTCCTCACCACCATCACTGCCTCCCCCCACCACCATCACACAGACAGCACCGCAGCACTCTCTCACATAAACACACACAAAGCACCGCACTACATACACACACACTGATACACACAGACACACACACCTCACATCTCACCTGTCCGGCGCCCGCGCTTACTCTCTGCCACAGCCGGCCGCTGAATGATGACGTCATTCAGCAGCGCTGCTGTGAGAGGAAGCGCAGGCGCCCTGCAGGCGCCCCCTGGAGCCCGGAGCTGCGGAGGCATGGGGAGAGGTAAGTATTGTGCCAGCTGCTGCCGGGGCCCTGAGCAAGCGGGGGGGCCCAGTGGCGGCGTTGGTACCACTCTCATCCGCTAACGGGCGCCGGGATGCTCGATGGCAAGTGGGCCCCCCCCGCCTGCTCAGGGCCCTGCCACTTGCCCGGGTAGGCCGGGTGCTGACGCCGGCCCTGCCTGAGGCAATAAGTCTCTTAGAAACAGGAAGTGTCTTAAGAGTATGCGGTATATAAAAATGTATTTCTTTAATAGTCAATAAAAGAATACAATAAATGCAAAAAGTAATAGAAGGTGCCTCAAGCCAAAAGGAATCGCAGCCACAGAACCATTGTGGATTAAACTCAGGATAGCAAACAAGTGAATGCTGGCTAGTATTATTTATTATAAGTACAGTCATGGCCAAAAGTTTTGAGAATGACACAAATATTAAGTTTTACAAAGTCTACTGCTTCACTTTTCTAATGTCAATTTGCATATACTCCAGAATGTTATAACGAGTGATCAACTTAACAGCAATTACTTGCAAAGTCAATATTTGGCTAGAAAATGAACTTTATCCCCAAAACACATTTCAACATCATTGCAGCCCTGCCTTAAAAGGACCAGCTAACCTCTTTTCAGTGATTGCTCTATTAACACAGGTGTGGGTGTTGATGAGGACATGGCTGGAGATCAATCTGTCATGATTAAGTAAGAATGAGACCACTGGACACTTTAAAAGGAGGCTGGTGCTTGGCATCATTGTTTCTCTTCTGTTAACCATGGTTATCTCTAAAGAAACACGTGCAGTCATCATTGCAATGCACAAAAATGGCCTAACAGGGAAGAGTATCGCAGCTAGAAAGATTGCACCTCAGTCAACAATCTATGGAATCATCAAGAACTTCAAGGAGAGAGGTTCCATTGTTGCCAAAAAGGCTCCAGGGCGCCCAAGAAAGACCAGCAAGCGCCAGGACCGTCTTTTAAAAGTGTTTCAGCTGCGGGATCGGGCTACCAGCAGTGCAGAGCTTGCTCAGGAATGGCAGCAGGCAGGTGTGAGTGCATCTGCATGCACTGTGAGGCGGAGACTCTTGGAGCAAGGCCTGGTCTCAAGGAGTGCAGCAAAGAAGCCACTTTCTCCAGAAAAAGCATCATGGACAGACTGATATTCTGCAAAAGGTACAGGCAGTGGACTGCTGAGGACTGGGGTAAAGTTATTTTCTCTGATGAATCCCCTTTTCGATTGTTTGGGACATCAGGAAAACGCCTCATTTGGAGAAGACAAGGTGAGCGCTACCACCAGTCTTGTCTCATGCCAACTGTTAAGCATCCTGAAACCATTCATGTGCGGGGTTGCTTCTCAGCCAAGGGAATCGGCTCTCTCACAGTCTTGCCTAAAAACACAGCCATGAATAAAGAATGGTACCAGAATGTCCTCCAAGAGCAACTTCTCCCAACCCTCAAGAGCAGTTTGGCGATCAACAATGCCTTTTCCAGCATGATGGAGCACCTTGCCATAAAGCAAAGGTGATAACTAAATAGCTCAGGGAACAAAACATAGAGATTTTGGGTCCATGGCCTGGAAACTCCCCAGATCTTAATCCCATTGAGAACTTGTGGTCAATCATCAAGAGACGGGTGGACAAACAAAAACCTAAAAATTCTGACAAAATAAAGCATTGATTGTGCAAGAATGGACTGCTATCAGTCAGGATTTGGTCCAGAAGTTGATTGAGAGCATGCCAGGGAGAATTGCAGAGGTCCTGAAGAAGAAGGGTCAACACTGCAAATATTGACTTGCTGCATTAACTCATTCTAACTGTCAATATAAGCTTTTGTTACTCATATGTTTGCAATTATTATATTTCTGTCTGTGATAAAAACATCTGTCAAACACACATAAAAAACAGAGGGCAGCAGATCATGTAAAAATATAATATTTGTGTCATTCTCAAAACTTTTGGTCATGACTGTATACTTGTAAATAATGTCCATCAGTCTACAGTAATATACAAAATTCCCAAACAGGGCTAACAAGCATGTAGTTACTATTTATTATTAATTATGGTAAGTACAGTACAGACCAAAAGTTTGGACACACCATCTCATTTAAAGATTTTTCTGTATTTTCATGACTATGAAAATTGTACATTCACACTGAAGGCATCAAAACTATGAATTAACACATGTGGAATTATATACTTAACAAAAAAAGTGTGAAACAACTGAAAATATGTCTTATATTCTAGGTTCTTCAAAGTAGACACCTTTTGCTTTGATTACTGCTTTGCACACACTTGGCATTCTCTTGATGAGCTTCAAGAGGCAGTCACAGGAAATGGTCTTCCAACAGTCTTGAAGGAGTCCCAGAGATACTTAGCACTTGTTGGCCCTTTTGCCTTCACTCTGCGGTCCAGCTCACCCCAAACCATCTTGATTGGGTTCAGGTCTGGTGACTGTGGAGGCCAGGTCATCTGGCGTAGCACCCCATCACTCTCCTTCTTGGTCAGATAGCCCTTACACAGCCTGGAGGTGTGTTTGGGGTCATTGTCCTTTTGAAAAATAAATGATGGTCCAACTAAACACAAACCGGATGGAATATCATGCCGCTGCAAGATTCTGTGGTAGCCATGCTGGTTCAGTATTCTTTCAATTTTGAATAAATCCCCAACAGTGTCTCCAGCAAAGCACCCCCACACCATCACACCTCCTCCTCCATGCTTCACGGTGGGAACCAGGCATGTAGAGTCCATCCGTTCACCTTTTCTGCGTCGCACAAACACACGGTGGTTGGAAACAAAGATCTCAAATTTGGACTCATCAGACCAAAGCACAGATTTCCACTGGTCTGATGTCCATTCCTTCTGTTCTTTAGCCCAAACAAGTCTCTTCTGCTTGTTGCCTGTCCTTAGCAGTGGTTTTCTAGCAGCTATTTTACCATGAAGGCCTGTTGCACAAAGTCTCCTCTTAACAGTTGTTGTAGAGATGTGTCTGCTCCTAGAACTCTGTGTGGCATTGACCTGGTCTCTAATCTGAGCTGCTGTAAACCTGCGATTTCTGAGGCTGGTGACTCGGATAAACTTATCCTCAGAAGCAGAGGTGACTCTTGCTCTTCCTTTCCTGGGGCGGTCCCTCATGTGAGCCAGTTTCTTTGTAACGCTTGATGGTTTTTGCAACTGCACTTGGGGACACTTTCAAAGTTTTCCCAATTTTTCGGACTGACTGACCTTCATTTCTTAAAGTAATGATGGCCACTCGTTTTTATTTACTTAGCTGCTTTTTTCTTGCCATAATACACATACTAACAGTCTATTCAGTAGGACTATCAGCTGTGCATCCACCGGACTTCTGCACAACACAACTGATGGTCCCAACCCCATTTATAAGGCCAGAAATCCCACTTATTAAACCTGACAGGGCACACCTGTGAAGTGAAAACCTTTTCCGGTGACTACCTCTTGAAGCTCATCAAGAGAATGCAAAGAGTGTGCAAAGCAGTCATCAAAGCAAAAGGTGGCTACTTTGAAGAACCTAGAATATAAGACATAATTTCACTTGTTACACACTTTTTTGTTAAGTATATAATTCCACATGTGTTAATTCATAGTTTTGATGCCTTCAGAGTGAATTTATAATTTTCATAGTCATGAAAATACAGAAAAATCTTTAAATGAGAAGGTGTGTCCAAACTTTTGGTCTGCACTGTATACCTATACATAATTGTGCAGATCAGCCTAACATACAGGGTTCCCACTAGAAGTGCCCAAGGTGGATTAGACAAAATTATAAATGGTATAAGCATACTTGTTACCTAAGTGAAAAGAATGCTGATAAAGACCACCAGACAGGTAGTGTTGTGTCCATCCATCGTGATGCGTGTTTCACCTTGCTTCTTATGGGGATGGAGGGACTTGTTTCTCAAGTCCTCAGACAGTTTTCTTCTAATCTTTCTATTCTCCATGCTTAGTGTGGCACACACAGACACACAATGGAAAGAATGAGTCAAATTCTCCCCTTTCTATCTGGTTTCAAGTGGGATTTGCATATTGACCACACCTGTTACTTGCCACAGGTGAGTTTGAACAAGCATCACAAGCTTGAAACAAAGTTGTTTACCCAAATTTTTGGAAAGGTGCCATCAAGTTTGTCAGACTCATTTTGGGGGCTTTGTGTGAAATTATGTCCAATTTGCCTTTTTTTCTCTGTTGTTTTTTGTTATTCCAATACACACAAAGGAAATAAACTTGTGTAAAACAAAACGTGTCATTTCAATAATTTTCTGTGAGAAATACTTCACTTTCTGGAACAATTTCAAGGATGGCCAACAATTTCAGCCATAGTTTTATAGTACTCAGTCCAATTTACAACAGGATACCTCCAATACTATTGTTTATAATTTCAAATATTGCTGCTGAAGGTCACCTAAAATGTTAAGCTTCCTAAGCAGTCCCGCCATCTATTGTATATTAACAGCATTTAGTATAAAACAGAATTGGAAAGATGACAATGTTGCTGATTATTACTTTTGGAAGGAGCAAAGTCCTCAATATCTCACTAACCACCAGAGTACATCTGTTTGCAAAGGATTATCAACTACAATCTATCTTGTGTTCTAATAAACACTTTCTGTTTGAGCTGCTTAATAGATTTAAATATGTGCTAACATTCTGCAAAGCCACCAGCTGTGTGATTGTCCATAGTATAGAATCCTGTAACTGTGGACCATCTTTAAAATGAAACTATACACCTAAAATATTTAATAATAATAAATAAGGATAAGGCCAGATGGAGCGTTCGTGTGACGGTCATGGCATAAGGCAAGAACTGCTGCGGCAATTTACCATTTGCCTATTAAACAATTATTTTATTTTGTTGAGAAACAGCTGTTTCACTAAAAAATCATGCAGTCAATGGTGATGATCTCCGTATATTTGTGGTGGTGAAACATCTGTTCCCCCACAAAATGTGATAACTATTTAAAGGGGTTATCCAGGACTTTTGATTTTTCATTCCTATGCAGCTAAGAATTTACCATCAGGTAGTTGCTAACTACCTGTCCTACCTTCCGCCAATCTTTTTGTGCTCAGCTGGTGATTCTCCTGCTTCTGTTGACCGCACGTCAACAGAGCAGCTCTTCCTCTTCCGGTCTGCTCTATTGATGGGGTATCACCGCCAATTTGCCTGTTCTACCTTGTGAAAATTTCTCTTGGCTGAAGTGATGATTCTCCTGCTTCCTTTGACCTCATGTCAACAGAACAGCTTTTTCTTTTCTGGTCTTCTCTGTCGAAAGGGCATCACAGCCAACGTTATGCTGATTCACAGCTGGCTCCCCATAGTTAGGCAGCGGGGAGTCAGCTGTCAATCGCCATGACATCAGAAGTGATGCACCTTCGACAAAGCACAGCGGATGAAGAGGAGCTCTGCTGACGTGAAGTCACAGGAAGCAGGAGAATCGACATCAGGAGAGGTCTGTGACCACTCTGAGCAGAATGAGATCGTGACAAGGCAGAACAGGCAGGTAGTTAGTCCCCTAGAAAAAACAAAAGTCCTAGATAAACCCTTTAATGATCAAACTACAACGGCTGCATCAAGGTCGAAATCCTAATACCCTCTCTGGATTCTATGGACTTACTTATAGACTCAAACAACTGTTGTTTGAGCAGGTCCAATGGTACTGGTAGGGTGAAAAGTAGTAGCAAACATGGGCTTAACTACCAGAAGCTGGAAAAAGAATGATAATGACTGGGGAGAATGGAGACCAGAATAATTACACAGGTCTACAAAAACATATTTCTTGTAATCATCGCAAGTGACTTTGTACTTTTCTGAATCATCTTTTTGTCCTGATTCCAAAAATGCTACACGTATAGCACGTATAGTTTCCATGGAGCAGCATCATTATTATAAGGTATAGGAAATATACTGGCGGCATTAAGAAAACAGTAATCTACATATCAGAAAAAAAAGCTTCACCTTACAAAACAGTTCTCATTGAACCAAATAATTTCATATGCAAAACAGAAACCAAAATATGAGCAGAAATTAAAGTGCTTGGCATTAGACTGTCATTAATACGATTTTTCAGGGTTGTCCTATATAACAGGGGTGGGGAACCTCAGGCCCCAGGGCCATTTGCGGCCCTTGATGACCTTTTATCAGGCCCCTGGGCAGATTCTCAGGGACCGCTGTGCTTTGGCAGGGAGCTGCATTTTGATCGCCACCAGTTCATTAATTTCTTCTTGCTCTGTAAGCACACACACGATGTTATATACCCCTGCTATATAACATCCAACAGTAACCTGCCATGATTGAGTCATTCCAAACACCCTGCTAGTGGTGTTCCATTACTTTAATGTCCTGGTGAAACCGCTCGCCTTGTTCATCGCTTACATCCCCAAGATTCTGAGGGAATAAATCAAAATGTGAATGCAAAAAGTGCATTTTCGGTGACATGCGACATCCATGACACTGGTATGGATTTAGCAGTTCCTCAACACCTTCAACATATTCTGGAGATTTTTGTTTTCCTAAGAAGTTTTCACAGATCCACTTGAAGCTTTTCCAAGATCTCAATTTCTCATTGTGATGTTGTTACTATATCTGTGATTGGTTTGCTGTTATACTTGTTTCAGTTTCTGCCTAGTAACGATGAGGTAATGGGGAGGAGGGGACACGGCAGGAGAGGGAAGTCCTGGTAAGGGGAGCGGGAGAGAGGAACGAAAAATAAAGTATGGCTGTTTAAACCTACCATCCAGCATCTCTGTGTGGCCTTCTGGAGTTTCCTTCATCGGCACAACAACACTACAACTGGCGACGAGGAAGAGTTCATCATCGGCTAAAGGTATTTCAGCTCTACAACAATGGCCTGTTTACCTGCCTTCCCTGCTTTTGATGTGCATCAGTCCCCAGCTAACCTAGCAGCATGTTGGGAGAAATGACTGAAGCGTTTTGATATATTCCTACAAGCCATGAACATATCAGATGATACCAGGAAGAAAGCCATGCTATTACATTATGCAGGGGAACAAGTCTATAATATCTTCACTACTCTGCCTAATACAGGAGAAGACAAAGACTATGAGCTCAGTAAGGCAGCATTAAGCAAGTATTTCTCCCCACACAGAAATGCAGCATTTGAAATCTTCAAGTTTAGACAATTAAAGCAGTCAGCAACAGAAAGCATTGATGAATATCATGTCCGACTACGGCACCTTGCAGCTTACTGTGAATTTGCAGATGTCGACAAAGAGATCCAAATGCAGATTTTACAAGGCTGCATCTCCTCTAAGTTACGGAGACAAGCACTCAGAGATCCCACCATGACTTTAGCAAAACTGCTTGAAAACAGCACGTGTAAATGATACCGCCGAAAAACAAGCTAAACTCACAGAGAACATTGAGTGCGAGGCGGAAGCACCATCTTGTATAGCAAAGCTGACACAGAGACCACCTGTGCCTCGTATGCAGGGGCAACTTGCTACAACTGCGGAGGGTCGTATCCTCACCAGAATGTCTGCCCAGCAAAAGGGGGACCTGCCATAATTGTGGAAAACAAAACCATTTTGCAAAAGTGTGTAGATCCAAACCACAATCCCCCTCATCCCACAGTACAACCCAGGTCACAGAAAATCCAAACGCTGCAGCTTACTGACGAGCCTCACAGTACTTATCTATTCTCAGGGACTGCAGAGGGATCCCAAACACTACACGCACTTACCAGTCCAAGGCGACTTATCCTGATAAATGGTAGTCCGGTGGAAGCCCTAGTAGACACGGGGCATCAGTAAACGTCATCAGCCGTGCAGTCTATAGCCGACTCCCGAACAGACCTGCTCTAAAAAGCACTACCCTAAAGATTTTCCTTAGGTTTTCGATCTGCATACCCCGTTTGGAAAAATTTCAGTGAATTGCACGGGGAACCCACCCGACACTGTATAGTAGTAAGTGCCCGAACACGCTTCCAGCGAGGGTGCATATCTCTGGTCGGTCAACCGGTCAATACGTCACAGGCCTTGGGCCCCCAACAAAAATTTGCAGAGATACCCCTCTTTAAAGGGGTTCGGAAACTAAAAGACGTTAGTAAAATTGCTATTCCCGTCAATACAGCCGTCTGTTCAACCTCACAGGCGAAACCCATTTATTTCCCAAAACTTGTGGGCAAGAACTGCAAGACTGGAAGGGATTTTGTTGAACGAGTAAAGGGCCCCATTCTTGGGACGCCCATTGTTTTTGCACCAAAACCAAAGCAGCTTTTAAAACCCCGGTATGTGGGTTTGCGGCATCCCAATTTGGTTTTCAAAAAAAAACCCCATCCCCCACATTGATGACATTTCCCCGCCCTGAATGGTGCAAAAGTATTTTTTAAAATTTTTTAAAAAAAGGTTTTCATCAACTTGAGTTGCATCCGATTCCAGGTACTTAAATTTTGTACCCTGGGGCTTACCATAAAAAAGGTTAAATTTTTGGGTTTCTCTCTGCGGCGAAAATTTCAAATGTTTTCAGTCAGGTTTACTGGAATAGAGGATTTCTAAAGTCATGGACATTCTTTTATATGTAAAACCCCAAGAGGAAATGAAGCACTTAGGCAAGTTTTTCAGAGACTGAAAAACCCGCAAAACTGTCAATCCGTAAAAGTGATTTTTTAAAAAAGCTTTTTAATTCTTTTGGTATTTTTTTGGGGGCAAAGTTTTTTCAGGGGAATCCCAGAAATTTTTTCTTAAAACAGGCCAAACCCCAAAAAAAGTTTTCAGGGTTCGCAGTTTTCGGACTTGCACGTACTGGGGCAAAATTTTTGCCCCGATCGGCCCGGTCTCCGAACCCCGGACTACCCCACGAAAAAAGAACCCTTGGGAAAATTTGGATACAAAAACCCAAAACAGGGTTTGGGGGGGGCCATGAAGCCGGGTTTATGGCGAACCGCAGGCCATTTTTTCCCCCAAAAACCACAGAGTGATGGGGCATTTTCCCCCGGGGGCCCGGGGGCCCCCTTTCAAAAAAAGTGTCCAAAGAAGGCAACGTTTTAAACCTTTCCTTAAAGAAAAAACCTTTTCAGAGAAACCAACGCTTTTAAAAATAAAAAGGGAAATTTTTTGGGTTGGGGGGGATGCCTTCATTTTCTTGTCCTTTGGGAAAAAAATTCACGTGAAAAAGGGGCCAAAACGTCTTTCCCTTTTTTTAAAAACTTTTCAAACCCCCCCGACTTGAACTCTTTTTGCTCCGCCAAAACCCAACCCCCGTTTGGTTGAGAAAGGAGGAGCTGGTAATCCCCGGGAGACTATTTTGAGACCCCAAACCAAAAAACTCCAAGGACAACCCCAGCAACTACCTTGCAGAGGAACATAAATTTTTATTTTTTGCCTTTTTGTGCCAAAAGCTATGATATGGGGGAAATAAAACAAAAGGTGGATTCCGATCCCCAACTTCAGTTAGTTATGAGGGGGGGGGTTTTTATTTTAAAAAATTGGGCAATTTTCTTGCTGAAGCCCACCCCAAACCCCCCGATCAAAAACCTACTTTACGCCCTTTAACCCCCGACAAAATCCTCCCTGTCGTTCAAAAATTACTGTTGCGAACAATCGGCTGGGTTCCCAAAAAACTTAAAAAACAGAGTATGGATCGGGGCCCCCCGGGTACAAGGGGGTTGAAAACAAAATTTACTGAGAAAAAAAGTCGGGTTTTCCGGATAGACAAAAAAGTAGAGGCACCATTAAATTGCCATCCTTTTCCCAAGAAAAACAATTGCCCCCAAAAGGGGGCGCACCCTTACAAATGACCCCCCCCCAAGGCCCGGGTCTGCTTTATGTTGACTTCTTTTTTTTAAAAACCCGGAAAACCCCTATTTGGTTGTTTTGGGGGGGATTTCGGGTTCCCATCTTTAAAACCCAAAATTTTTCGAAACCTTGGGGGGGCTGTTATCCAAAAAATTAAAGATCTTCCGGTTTAAGGCACCCCGGAAAAAGTGAAGCCCGAAATTTTGGCCCCCTTTTAATAGCAAACTTTGATCATTCGAACCTTTTGGTTTCCCCACTCACAGGAAAAAAAACCCCCTTATGGCCCCCCAAAATTGGAAAAGGGAAAAGGTTCTCAATCAATAAAAAAAACTTTGGGTCGCCCCCATGGAGCACAAGGGGATTACGAAGAGTTACACAGATTTCTTGGGGCCCGTACAGAGCTACCCCCCATTTCTTACTGGGATACCCCCTCCCCAATCCCCCTTTCAAGGGGGCCGGTTTGTCAAACCCCAATTGCTGGCCCTTTCAAACCCCCCAATTTGCTTTTAAGGACCAAACCCAAACAGAAGATGAAGGGTAGCTGATAAGGCAGTCATCGTTGCAAGCCCGGAATTTTTGGGGGGAGATTGGGGCCCGGTTTTAAAAAAGGCAAAAAACCTTTTAGTGACAAGGTTTGCATCCTTTTTTTTCCCAACCCTTTCAGGCACACAGTCAAAGGCACCTGGTTACTGCTAAAAGATACGGCGCCGGGTCACGGAACGTCCCATTTTAAAAAAACTTTGGCTATGTCCAGAAACACGACTGGCGTAAACGATGCGTCCTGAAAATTCCCCTAGCTAAGCAGTTCCAAAGGGGGGTACCTCAGGGGCTCAGAAATTTTTCATCTGGGCTGTGTTTGTTAACCGCTATCCAGCGAGGGCAAATCGTTGCCGCCTCCCAAATCTTGGAACTTTGTTCACAGTAAAAGAAAAAAAAAAAAAACAAAAAAACTTTGTCTTTGTAAAATTTTGGACCTTTTACCCCCCATTTTAATGTTGTTTTTTTGATGGGGAAGAGGAGAGAGGGTGATGTTGTTACTATATCTGTGATTGGTTTGCTGTTACCTTGTTTCGTTTTGCCCTAGAAACGTTGGGTAATGGGGAGGGGGGGGGGCAGGGGCGGAGGGGGGAAGCCCTGGGTAAAGGGGTAGCGGGAGGAGAGGAAACGAAAATAAATAAGGCTTTTTTAAACCTACCACCCCCAGAAAATTCTGGGTGGCCTTCTTGGAATTCCTTCTTCTGCACAACAAAACACCTCTCTTTTAGAGTTCCTTAAAACACAGCATCTCTCCAGGCCGGCTCCGGTTTTTATGGGCCCCCGGGGAAAGAGCCCTGGGGGGGCCCTTTAACCCAGACAAACGATTCATGATGCAAAGTTATGCGAGAAATTGGGGATAGTACTTTTGCCAACCACTTCACTTTTTTCCATTAATGAGGATATCAAATTGTAAATTTGAAACTTTACCAAAAAAACCCGCCAAAATCCTCATGCGAAACGTACGGACCCTACGTAAAAGTCCTCCATACATTTTATGGGGCCCCACATAGTCCCCCCATACATATTATGGGCCAAAATTATAATGCCCCATAAAGAATTTGGCCCCCAATAATGCTCCAAAACAAAATAGGGAAATCCTCTGACTGTGCGCGTTCTGCCTGTGCTGGTTTTTTTGGCACTGTTCGGCTCAGGAAAGGGCGCTTTTGGGAAAGACTCCCCATTAATCATCATTGTTTCCCCCCCATTTTTCCATCATCATTGCCTGTTGTGAAGGGGCTTGGATGATTTCTGACAGGGGCTCCCCCTGGTGGTTAAAAGCGGTGCTGGTCTGTCCAGTGGAGATTGGAGGATTGGGAGTCAGGTGTTTCTACTGGTCTTATAAGGAGTCACCCCCCCATCAGGGTTGCCGTGGATCAATTGTTTGGTCCTCCCCCTTTAATCTGTTTCCCTTGTTGCCTGCTGGTGTGTCTGCATCTCCTGCAAACAGATAAGACATTTTTCTTTTTGTTTTTTTTGCTTGATTTTTGATTTTGTCCTGCACTTCTGGGGGGCCTTCCCGGGCCCCCCTTTGGGGCCCCTTTTTTTTTTCCCCATTTTAAAATTCGGGGCCCCAAAAATTTTTTTTTTTGTTTTTTAAAAAAATTTTTTTTAGTGGCTGCGTTTTGTTTTTTTTACCCAAAAAGGGGCTAATTTTGGGGGGAGAGGTTTTGGGGGGGACCCCCAGGGGGTTTTAATTTGTAAAATTTTGGGGGGCTTTTCGGGTTTTTTTGGGATTGCAGAAGGGCCATTCCTTCCTTTTTTTTTGTTTTTTGGGGGCCCCGCTTTTTTTCTCATACTTTTCCCGCCCCTTTTTTCCCCGTTTTTTCCCCTTTTCTAACCCCCCTTAAAATTTTGGGGGGGTTTCCCCTTTTCTTTTGGGGGGCGCTCCGGGGCAGATACTTTCCTATTTCTATTTTTTAGGTGTAGTTATTTCCCCAGGCTGTGACGAGGCGCCCAAAAGGAAAACCCAAAGTGGGGAAAGCTCCACGGTTTCCCCCTATTTTTTGGGTTTTGGGTTTGTCAGGGAAAAACTTTTTCATAGTTCCAAAAATGCTCGGGTTTTGCCTTTTTTTACCTGCATTTTCCCCTTAAAAAAACATAAAAATTTTCCCCCCCCATGTTTTGCCTCCCCAAAACATAAACTTTTCCTCCCCATTATCATCATCTTTCCTTTTCCCCCCCTTTAAACATCAAAAGCCTCCCCTTTTTTAAATTTTTACTCCCCTTTTTCTTTTATTGTCTCCCCCCATCATCATTGCCTCCCCCCATCTTTTTTTGGGCCTCCCCATAAAAAAACATCGCCCTCCCCATTTTCTTTTTTTCCCCCCCCAATCATATCCGCCCCCCCATTATCATCAAAAATTTTGCCTCCCCCATCATCATCGTTTCCCCCCAACCATCTTTTGCCCACCTCCCCCCCTTTCCCCTTCCCCCCCCCCCCCCCCCCATTCATCAAAAACAAAAACACAAAAAAAAAACCCACACGACGCACCGCAGCACTACCCCTTTTTCACACACACAAAGCACCCGCAAAAAAAACCCAAAAACGCAGGCAGACATAAAAAACACACACACACAAAACACCACACCACATCCCCCCCTTTTTCCGGCCCCCCAAAACCGCGGGCCCCCCCGCGGCTTCAGGGGGCCCCATTTTTAACCCCTTTTTGCCACCCCGGCCAAAAAATTTTTGGGGGAGTTGCGGGGGGGGGGAGGGGGAGGTAAGTATTTTTTCCGGCCCCCTTCCCCTGAGAAACCCCGGCAAAAAACCGCGGGGGAAAAAAAAGGGGAAAAAAACGCAACCCCCCAACGAACCCCTCATTATATCCTTTGGAATTTCCGCAATGCTGTGCCCCTTGTTGGTGTTTTTTCCCGGGGCCCCAAAATCAAAATCGCAGTAAAAAAACGCAGCATAGGAATGAAAAAAAACCGCTTTTTTCCCCCCCGGGGGTTTTTCCCCCTTTGGCCAAAGAAAGTGGTTTGCGGTTGGTAACAGGTCGGGGGGGGAAAAACTCTCCTCCGGCCCCCGGGGGTACCTTTCCCCCCTTTTAAAATTAATTAAAAATAAAAAAATGTTTTTTAAAACCTTTCCGGGGGGGCCCCCGCCTCAAAAGCGACGCCCCGGGCCCCCAAACCCCCCCCCCAGGCGACTTTGAAAACAATGACCCCAGGGGACGTAGCATCACCGGGACCGCAACAAAAATCTGGGGGTCTTGTCGAAAGGGGACCCCGGGGGAACGAGTTGGGGAGGGGGGAGCGTCGCGGGAAAACCGGAAAGCTGCGGGGGCCGGAAGAAGGGGGGGAATAGCACAAATTTTTTATTTTTTTTTTTTTTTTTTAAAACTTTAAATTTTTTTTACTATTTTTTGGGGGCTTAGGGGCAAAAATTAGAAAAAGGGGCGGTCACATTGGGGTCAAAAACTATGTTTGACCGAGAAAACCAACCCCCCAATCGTTTTCCAAAAAGCGGGGGCTACAGATCTTTTTAAAAAAACCCAAAAAAATTCTAAAAGCAATTTAAAACCGTTCCCCCCCCAAAAACGCTATTTTGGGGCGGAAAAAATACGAAAAACCAATAAAAAGGCGTATTTCCCCCCGGGCAGGGAGGGGGCAAAATTGGGGCCGGGGGAAAATTTTAAAAGTGGAATTTTCCGCCCGTGTGCCCCAAACCCCCTTTAAAGGGGAATCGGCTACTTTTTTTAATTTATCATGAGGGGATTGAACGTACGGCCTTTTGGGTAAAAAAAGGAACCACCCCACAACAGAATTTTTTGAATATTGATACACGGTTGGGGCATTTTTTCTCCTTTAAAAAAAACCCCAAACAGAAAAAGGGAATTTTTCATTCCCCAAATTGGTGGTAAAAAACCCAAAAAAATGCGATAAGCCCGGCCGGGAATAAAAATATTTCCCCAGAGAGGACAGGGCCCCGGGGGTTTTTTCCCCAGGGGATTTTTTTGGGGGAAATTCGGTAGATAACATTACATTTGTGAGGTAAAAAAACGGTTTTAACCTATTCCTTAAGATGAAATTTTTTGGGGGACAGGCTTTTCTCAGGTTTTTATTGGCTTTTTTTCCCGGGTTCTCCCCCCTGGGACCCTCACTCTTTTACCATTCCTGGGGTTTTGGGGGGTTTTTTTTCCCTTTTTGAGGCGACTTGGGGCCCTAAAAAAAAATGCGGGAAAAAACCCTTTCACAATGGCTGCTGCCCCCCCCCCTTTCCTTTTCTATTCCCGGGGGAAAGGGCTCAGATCCCTATGGACCCCGCCCCCCCTGTAAAAGCCCCCACTTTAAATCCTTCGCCATCACCTTTCCTTTTTTTGACGATTTAAAAACCCCTTAAAAACCGGGGTAAAAAAGTTACCCCCCCCTAAAAATTGATTTTTGATTTTTAGTCATTTTTGGGCTGCACTTTTAATATCCTTTCCCCTAAAACTCACAAAAAAAACCCTTTTCGATTTTTGTCTCTTTTAAAAAATTCCCCCAAATTAAAATAAGCCCCAACAAAAAAAGGGGAAATAAAATAGGAAAAAACCATACATTGAAAATGCGAAAAAAGGGGGAAAAAAAAAAAATTTCTTCAAAACAGAAACTTTTTTTTTATAGGCATATAAACCCCTTTTGGAATCAGCCTTTTTAAACTCCTTTGGGGGGAAAAGTGAAAAAGTTGGGAAAATTTCCATGGAAATTTCCGCCCGGAATTCCCCCCCCCTCCCGGCGGGAAATTTTCCCCTTTTAAATTTTGGTATGGTTTTTCCCGCTAAAAAAACAAAACGTTTTGAAAAGGGAATTGGGGGGTTGCAGAAGCTGGTTTTAAAAAAAAAAAACAAAACTGAAAGGTTGGTTTTACACAGCAAACAAGTGTTTGAAAGTGGGCAAACTTTTTAATTTTTTGGGGCCACCTATGTCGCATCAATAGAAAAAAAGATCTAATGTTAAAAATAAAAAAAAAAATAATAAATAATGTTTTTCCCTTTTTCCGGCGGCCCCCCCCAAATTCCCGCCTCTCAGCGCCCGCCCCGGGCCCCTTTGCGTTCCCAGGTTTTTCCTTTGCGAAAAAACCCCCAATGCAGGGGGCATCGGGCGAGCCCCCCTATTAAAGGGGGAAAATTTCCCGAATTTTGCATTAGGGGAACGGTTTTGGCCCCGGGGAGCTTGCTGAGAGGGGGAAAAAAGCTGCGGGGGGCCGCCGGAAGGTGAGAATATCATTATTTTTTATTTTTAATTATTTTTTTTAAAAGGAAAAAGGAAACCCAGGCCTGGAGGGGGGGTCCCCCCTCCCCCCAAAGGCCCCGGGTACCCCCCGAAAAAGAACAGCTTTTTTTTGCGCATGGTGGGCACAGCCACCCCCGGAAAGTAATTGGTTCAAATGCATTCCTATGGGGGGAAAAACCCCCCGGGTTTTTGCCGAAAAAAAAACCTGTGCATGGCCCCCGGTTTACCCCCGCGATGCTTTCCCCCGGCCCCGGAAAAACCCCCCAGCTTTTTCCCCGTTTTTGGGAAAAAACCCCCTTTGGGGCCAAAAGGGGTGTTTGATTGTGTAAGGGGTTTTTGGGGCCGGGTTTTTTCGGGCTTTCCCCCCCGTTTAAAAACCCCCGGAAAAACCGCGGAAAAATCCGAACCCCGTGTGCACAGGGCCCTTTAAAAAACAACTAAACCTTTTTTTTAAATTTTTTTTATTTGCCAGGAATCTTTCATGTTCTGAGGAAAAAGGGGTTTATATCGGTTTTTTTACAAGGAGCCCGGGGCTTTTTTATATAACATTGGGTTGTACTGAAGTGTGCATTTTGGGGAATTTTAACAAACCCCCTGAATTTTTTAGATTTTTCATTAAAAAATTACAAAACCCCCTTGCAAAATCTTTTAATGTTCTCATTACAAGTAAACAGAGATGTTTTGTATTGTAACGGGTTACAGGGGCACTTCTGACACTTAGGGGTAGCTACATATACATATATTTGGAAAAATCATCCGGGTGCAGCAAATAAAAGAAACTTTTTCCAAAAGCCATTTACACTAATTTGATGAAAATTCCCCCTTTCTTTTTTAAATATTTTTCAAATTCTGTGCTCTTAAAAATTTTTTGATCAAAAAGTTTCAAAAGTTTGATTTTTTTCAGGTTTTTATTTACTTAAATGCTAAATTTAGTATGTCCCAAGATCCAAAGTTTTCCTAAGGGGTAGCAAAAAGTATCTTTTAACTGTAAGTGATCAGCTGAAAAAATGAATGATAATGTTTTATGGGGAAAAAAAAATTACAATCCTGGGTGTTGTTAAAATGCAAGGGGCTACATTGCAAATTATAATCTGATCATGGGGGACACAGAAGAAGAGGGCCCCTGTTGCAGAAAACAATATAAAGGGCCCATTCCGTCCAATAGCCCCCTCAAAATGCACAAATTTCCACCTACTTTGGAGGTTTGGGAGGGGCCCCCTTACCTTAGGGCCCCTGGCGGCTGCCCCCGGGTTTCCACCAATGAAATGCCACCCCGCTGCTTTTAAAAACCCTGTGGTCTTAATATTGAAGGAAAGGTTCCCGCTTAATGTAAAGGCTTGTGGTGACAATCTAGTATTTTATTATTGGGGAGAAAAAAAATTAAAAACCACAATGCCAGGCCACCCTTTTCCTTTTGCTCTTGGAAAACCTTGGGCCTAACGGGCAAACATGGCCCCCAGGCAGCATCTCCAGACTTTTTCTCCCATCGAGCATTATTTGGGGTTAAAAGCGGCAGTTTTGCGCAAGGGGGCCTTCCCCGCAGTGGATCTTGTTGAATTGCGTTCCCTTTGTGCATTCGGCATGGTAGAACTTTCTTCCCGACAACCATTAAAAATGACAGTTTACCAAGGTGCATAAAGCCCCATGTTGTTTCCCACGGGTGTGCTTAAAAACCGTTTCTAAAATAAATTGAGATGTTTGAAAATTTGTTTCTATTTTTTATCATTTGCATACATTAAAGGGACAATGACTGACCCATGCTACCCGTGGATCAGTTTTCGGGCTTCAGGGTTTCAGCCAGGTATGCTTATTGTGAAACGCTGCAGCGGGTTTTAGAGAAAAAACATATTTAAATTTGCCGCTGTGGACTGACGCATGGGGAACTTGTTAAACAGGGGGGGGTCCCCGGGTTTGGCTTAAACTCACCTGTAAATCTTGTGCCATAGGTTCACTCTCGTGCAAGTATGGGGGGAGACCTGCCACTCCGGGGGCAGTTAGGTGGGGAGAAGCCTTTAAAAAAAACTTAAATTATTGTAAAGGGGCTAAATATTTCCAGTAGCTCCACTTCAGTTTTTTTGTCATACAGGACACCCTGTTTTGTAGGCTTTAAAACAGAGGGAATGGGTCAAAAGAGCTTTTGAGGGGTTTCATTTAATGCTCCCCTTTTTGTACAGTGAGGGAATAACCATCCTACTATCACAAAAAAATGATTTAAAAATCTGACATGTGAAACTCTGAGGGGTTTTGAGGACTCAAGACTAGAGTTAGGCGAATTGTTCAGGTTTTCTCTTATTCGGCAACTATACCGCTTAACGAATAAGCTTGAGGGAACCCGGTTTTCCTACGATCGGTCAGGGGCAATGCTGAGTGCATGTGTCGCGGCTTTTGTAAACGTCACGAAAATTTATGGGAGCCCAACAACAGGCCCCTCCATGCATGTGCTGTGACCACCGCGACCCCATGCAGCTGCGACGTCGATCAGCTAAAATAGCCAGGGGGCTTTTTCCGGAAGCCGAGTTTCCCCTCCCGCTTTTTCAGTAAGGTAGGATTTCCAATAAGAGGAAACCTGATAAAATTTTTCCCCTAAACTCTCTCAAAGACTAAGCTGTTACCAGAAGATAGGAACTTTTTGAAAAATAACGGGTACTGTTGTGAATGCCTGGATTCTGAGTTGGGGCTCTCTGGTAGCGGGTTGTTTTTAATGAAGTTTGCCTTGAGGGGACAGGGCCCTTCGCTGGGGGTCGTTGGCAATTTTGGGAGTCCCCAAACTGGGGAGATTAAAGGGAGTAATTTTCCCCCATGATCCCGCTGGGGGATTATTTTTGTCCCTCTTTGGGTCCAGTTTGGGAAGTAAAGGCTTGCTCGCGGTTTCCGAAAATTTTTCAGATAAGCTATTTCTTGTTTGTTTCTGTGGTTTTTTTTTTCCTTTTTTGTTTTTTGCCTTTCTAAATGGGTCAGGGGTCCCCCTGCTGGGGCCTGGCTGGTTCTCTGTTTCTCATTTACCCCTCGGTTCATTTGTTCGTCCTGGTATTTAGTGGTTTGCGGGGTTAGCTCCTTTTTCACACCAGAGTTCGATTATAGCGGGAGGAAGGGTGTGGGTTCTCATTTAATTTTTGGAACCCCAAGTAATGGGAATTTTCCTAGGGTTTTGCTGGATGGCAGAAAGAAATTCTTTTTGTCCCGTCCTATCAAGAAAAGTTTTTGGGCAGAAAATGGGCTTTTTTGGCTTACTCTATTTTGGGGCCTCCCTTTGTATTTAATCTTGTCTAAAAACCCCCCCCCCCCAAAATATGTGTGGGGGCTACCTATTCCTTTGGGGCGCTACTCCGGGGCAGTTAGCTTTCCCCTTTCTATCTTTAGGCTTAGATACTCTCCGGCTGTGTCGAGGCGTCTAGGTCATCGTAGGTATGTCCCCCGGGTGTTTCTAGTTGTGCGGTTAGTTTAGGGGTCTGAAATCCATTAGTTACCAACCACTCTGGGTGACTGGCTGCCTTGGCTATTTTTGTTACTGTCCTCCTCGGCTACCATATCATAACAGAATCACCGGCCTAACCGTAATCCTAGGGTACTCATAAAGAAGGAAAAAATAGTAAAAAAAAAAAAATATAGAAAAAGGGTCAGAATTTTTTATATTTTTTTCCTCTTTTTCTCTGGGGGCCGTTAGGAGGACTTTTTCTTCAATGGAAATTAAGCATTTGTCCAATCGTGTTGAGCAGCTTGCTGCTGAAGTTCAGAGTATTTCTTTCCTATCTCACTCGGTTGTCTGCTGTAGAAAACCCAAGATCCTATTCCTGATTTAATTTTTTGGGGATCGGTCTTTGGGGATCGGCAAGTTAAAATTGTCATTCTCCCTGTTGTGCGGCGACCCTCAGGATTGGGCGTTTTCACTGACACCTGGGGATCCTGTTTGGCTAATGTTGATGCGTTTTTTCAGGCTCTGGGCTTATTGTATGATGAACCTAATGTGATTGATCAAGCTGATAAAACCTTATTGGCATTGAACCAGGGTCAGGAAACAGCAGAGTTATATTGTCAGAAATTCCAAAAAATGGGCAGTCCTTACTAAATGGAACGATTTATGCACTTGCGGCTCTTTTTCGTAAAGGGCTGGCAGAGACCGTAAAAGATCTTATGGTGGGATTTCCTGTCCCCTTGGTTTCAATGATTCTATGTCATTAGCTATTTTAAATTGACGACGCTTACGTGAATGTAAAACTATTTCGAGAGGTGGTGTTGCCTTTCGAACGGGCCCCTGAGCCCATGCAGTGTGATGGGGTTGTTTCTGGGGCTCAGCGTCGAGAATTTAGAAAGCGTAAAAAAGTTGTGTTTTTTATTGTGGAGACGCTTCTCATACTATTTCCGTATGCCCTATGCGGGGATGACGTTTTTCATGCTCATTTGTTTTGGGGGAATGTTACAGTCAAAATTTCTCTTGACTGTTACCTTGATCTGCTCCTTGTCCACATTTTTGCTCAGGCTTTTGTGGATTCAGGAGCAGCCCTGAACCGAAGGATTTTGACTTTGCCAAACGTTGTGGTTTTCCCATGGTACCCTGGGGACACCTATTCCTTTGCGGGCATTGATTCAACCCTTTTGGCGGAGAATAAATCCCAGTTTTGGACCCAGGTGATAATGCGGGTAGCCCCGGACCACCAAGAGAATTGTAAATTTTTGGTGTTGCATAATTTGCATGACATTACTGTGCTGGGTTTTCCTTGGTTGCAGACCCATAATCCTGTTTTGAATTGGAAGTCTGTGGCCAGTCGGGGTTGTCAATGTGTTCATGGTGACACTCCTGTGTTTTCTACCTCTCCCCAGCCTCAGGAGATCCCCGGCTATTTGGCTGATTATTCTGATGTGTTTAGTGAAAGTAAGTCTGCGTCCTTGCCTCCTCATAGGAGTTATGATTGCGCGATTGAGTTGGTGTCCGGTTGAAAATTTCCCAAGGGTCGGCTCTTCAATTTGTCTGTACCTGAGCATGATGCTATGCGATCTTATATCAAAGAGTCATTGGAGAAGGGTCATATTAGACCGTCCTCTTCACCCTTGGGTGCCGGCTTTTTCTTTGTGGCCAAAAAGGATGGTTCATTAAGACCATGTATTGACTATTGTCTCCTTAATAAGATCACTGTTAATTATCAGTATCCGTTACCCTGATTTCCGATTTATTTTCCCGAGTGAAAGGTGCTAGTTTGTTTACCAAGCTTGACCTTAGGGGGAGTATAATCTTATTCGCATTAAGCACGGGGATGAATGGAAGACAGCGTTTAATACCCCTGAGGGGCATTTTGAGTACCTAGTGATGCCTTTTGGGCTCACTAATGTCCCTTCTGTCTTCGAATCTTTCATGAACGATATTTTCCGGGATTTTGTGGATAAGTTTCTGATCGTCTATTTGGACGATATTTTGATTTTTTCTAATGACTGGGATTCTCATGTGGAGCATGTTCGGATGGTGTTCCGTATTTTGAGAGAAAATGCTTTGTATGTCAAGGGATCAAAATGTCTCTTTGGCGTACAGAAGGTTTCGTTTTTGGGATTCATTCTATCTCCGTCCGCTATTGAAATGGACCCAGTCAAGGTTCAGGCCATTTCTGATTGGGTTCAGCCCACTTCATTGAAGGCCCTTCATAGATTTTTAGCTTTTGCTAATTCTTACCATAAATTTATAAGTAATTTTTCTGGTATTGTGAAACCACTGACTGATTTGACCAAAAAGGGCTCTGATGTGGTAAATTGGGCTCCAGAGGCAGTTTCGGCTTTTCAGGCGCTTAAGAGGAGATTCACTTCTGCTCCGGTTCTGCAGCAATTTGATGTTTCTCTCCCATTTCAGGTGGAAATAGATGCTTCTGAGATTGGGGCAGGAGCCGTTTTGTCCCAAAGGGATCCTGTAACCTCTAAGATTAACCCTTGTGCTTTCTTCTACCGAAAGTTTTCCCCAGCGGAACGTAATTATGATGTGGGGAATCGGGAATTACTGGCTATGAAGTGGGCGTTCGAAGAATGAAGACATTGGTTAGAGGGAGCCAAACATCAAGTTGTGGTCCTCACTGACCACAAAAACTTGATACATCTCGAATCAGCCAAGCGATTGAATCCTAGACAGGCCAGGTGGGCCTTGTTTTTCAATCTCTATTGGATTGTTAATGCCACTGCCTGTACCCAGGAGGCCATGGACCCATATCTCTATGGATTTTATTTCCAACCTCCCTGTCTATCAGAGAATGACCGTTATCTGGGTGATCTGTGATAGATTTTCCAAGATGATCCATCTTGTGCCACTGCCGAAGTTGCCATCCTCTTCCGAGTTGGTGCCCTTGTTTTTTTCAGTAGGTGGTTCGGTTGCGCGGCATTCCGGAGAACATTGTGTCTGACAGAGGAGTCCAATTTGTTTCCAGATTTTGGAGGACCTTTTGTTCTAAACTAGGAGTTCAGCTGTCTTCCTCCTCTGCGTTTCACCCTCAGACCAATGGGCAGACTGAGAGAACAAACCAGACCTTGGAAACTTATTTGAGATGTTTTGTGTCTGCTGATCAAGATGACTGGGTCTCTTTTTTGCCTTTGGCTGAATTTGCTCTCAATAATAGGGTAAGGTTCTGCCACTTTGATGTCCCCTTTTTTCTGCAATTTCGGGTTTCATCCTCAATTTTCTTCGGGGCAGGTGGAGGCTTCTGTCTGTTTGGGTGTTGACTCTATGGTGGAGAGAATGCAGCAGATTTGGGATCAAGTAGTGGATAAGTTGTCTCTCAGGAGAGAGCCCAACGGTTTGCAAACCGGCATAGGACTGATGGTCCTCAGTTTAAAGTGGGTGACATGGTTTGATTGTCCTCAAGAAATATTACTATGAAGGTTGCATCTCCAAAATTTAAGCCAAGGTTCATTGGACCGTATAAGATCTTGGAAATTCTAAATCCCGTTTCCTTCCGATTGGCTCTTCCAGGGACGTTTAAGATTCACAACGTCTTCCACAAATCTTTATTGAAAAGGTTTGTTGAGCCAGTGGTTCCTATGGCTGTGCCCCCTGAGCCTGTTTTGGTTGAGGACAATCTGGAGTATAAGGTGGAGAAGATATTGGATTCTCGTCTGGCTAGATGGAGACTCCAGTACTTGGTTAAGTGGAAAGGTTATGGTCAGGAGGACAATTCTTGGGTGTTTGCTTCTGACATTCATGCGGAGAGATTGGTTCGCGCCTTTCACCGGGCTCACCCTGATCGGCCTGGTGGCGCAGGTGAGGGTTCGGTGACTCCTCCTCAAGGTGGGATACTGTTACGAATGCTCTGGATTCTGAGTTGGGGCTCCCTCTGGTTGCTGTTGATATTAATGAAGCTGCCTTGACGGACAGAGGCCCTTCAGCTGCGGACGATTGGCAATCTGGGAGTGACAACTGGGGAGATTTAAGGGAGAAACTTTCCCATGATCCTCGCCGGTGATTAGTTGTCTCTTCCTGGTCCAGTTTGGAAGTCAGCTTGCTGTGGTCTCCTGCAGCTTTCAGATAAGCTATTTCTTGTTTGTTTCTGTGGTTTTGTTTTCTTTTTTTTTCTGCCTTCTGAGTGAGGTCAGCCGGGTCCCCCCGCTGGGGCCTGCGCTGGTCTCTGTTTCTCAGTTATCTCGGTTCATTTGTTCAGTCCCTATTATTTCAGTGGCTGCTGGGTAGCTACCTGTTCACACCAGAGTTCTGATATAACGGGGAGAGATCGTGTGGTCTCAGTATTTTTTAGAATCAGAAGTGTTGGAATTTTTCCTAGGGTTTTGCTGGATTGCAGAAAGTATTCTTTTCTGTCCTGTCCTATCTAGACAGTTTTGGGCCCCAGTGTTTGCTTACTCTATTTTCTGCCTACGTTTGTATTTCATCTTGTCTCAACGCCAATATATGTGTGAGGGCTACCTATTCCTTTGGGGCTCTACTCCAGGGCAGTTAGCTTTCCCCTTTCTAGCTTTAGGCTTAGCTATTTTGTTACTGTCCTCCTCGGCTACCATATCATAACACAGTACAGTCATGGCCAAAAGTTTTGAGAATGACACAAATATTAATTTTTACAAAGTCTACTGCTTCACTTTTTCTAATGGCAATTTGCATATACTCCAGAATGTTATAAAAAGTGATCAGCTTAACAGCAATTACTTGCAAAGTCAATATTTGGCTAGAAAATGAACTTTATCCCCCAAAACACATTTCAACATCATTGCAGCACTGCCTTAAAAGGACCAGCTAACCTCTTTTCAGTGATTGCTCCATTAACACAGGTGTGGGTGTTGATGAGGACATGGCTGGAGATCAATCTGTCATGATTAAGTAAGAATGACACCACTGGACACTTTAAAAGGAGGCTGGTGCTTGGCATCATTGTTTCTCTTCTGTTAACCATGGTTATCTCTAAAGAAACACGTGCAGTCATCATTGCAATGCACAAAAATGGCCTAACAGGGAAGAGTATCGCAGCTAGGAAGATTGCACCTCAGTCAACAATCTATCGCATCATCAAGAACTTCAAGGAGAGAGGTTCCATTGTTGCCAAAAAGGCTCCAGGGCGCCCAAGAAAGACCAGCAAGCGCCAGGACCGTCTCTTAAAAGTGTTTCAGCTGCGGGATCAGGCTACCAGCAGTGCAGAGCTTGCTCAGGAATGGCAGCAGGCAGGTGTGAGTGCATCTGCACGCACTGTGAGGCGGAGACTCTTGGAGCAAGGCCTGGTCTCAAGGAGGGCAGCAAAGAAGCCACTTCTCTCAAGAAAAAACATCATGGACAGACTGATATTCTGCAAAAGGTACAGAGAGTGGACTGCTGAGGACTGGGGTAAAGTTATTTTCTCTGATGAATTCCCTTTTCGATTGTTTGGAACATCAGGAAAACGCCTCATTCGGAGAAGACAAGGTGAGCGCTACCACCAGTCTTGTCTCATGCCAACTGTTAAGCATCCTGAAACCATTCATGTGTTGGGTTGCTTCTCAGCCAAGGGAATCGGCTCTCTCACAGTCTTGCCTAAAAACACAGCCATGAATAAAGAATGGTACCAGAATGTCCTCCAAGAGCAACTTCTCCCAACCCTCCAAGAGGAGTTTGGCGATCAACAATGCCTTTTCCAGCATGATGGAGCACCTTGCCATAAAGCAAAGGTGATAATTAAATGGCTCAGGGAACAAAACATAGAGATTTTGGGTCCATGGCCTGGAAACTCCCCAGATCTTAATCCCATTGAGAACTTGTGGTCAATCATCAAGAGACGGGTGGACAAACAAAAACCTAAAAATTCTGACAAAATGAAAGCATTGATTGTGCAAGAATGGACTGCTATCAGTCAGGATTTGGTCCAGAAGTTGATTGAGAGCATGCCAGGGAGAATTGCAGAAGTCCTGAAGAAGAAGGGTCAACACTGCAAATATTGACTTGCTGCATTAACTCATTCTAACTGTCAATATAAGCTTTTGTTACTCATATGTTTTCAATTATATTTCTGTCTGTGATAAAACATCTGTCAAAACACACATAAAAACCAGAGGGCAGCAGATCATGTGAAAATATAATATTTGTGTCATTCTCAAAACTTTTGGCCATGACTGTACATTAGTAAGCTCTACATATGTATTATAAGAATACAACCAATTCCTTTAACTAAAATATTGAAAGAATTTAAAGAAAAAAAACACTGCAGGAACTCTCACGATTATGAAACGGTCATGCTCCTGTTGGGAGACTCGTGGCAAGTCCATGCATTGCGGTCCATTAAAAGACCGATTTTTATAGACATCTGAATGGTTTTGGTGCTGTATTCCTGTACTGATGGTGAATCTGGTGATGTATTCTTGTAATGTTTTGGTTCTGATCCTGTACACATGCAGCAATCAATGACTTGTCAGATAACGTGATACATGATAATGTTAATAAATTATTGTGCGGACTGACATGTTAAGGGTTACTATATCTGTATTTATGTTAGGAGCATTAATTATAAAATTAAGCCCTGTAGCATGCCAAATCCTAACAGTGTGTTTTATACTCTGTCAGGATTCAGCTCTACTTGTGGGATAACTACCGTGTTTCCCCGATAGTAAGAACCCCCGATAGTAAGACGTAGTGGGGGTTTTAGGGGGATCGGCTAATGTAAGACGTACCCCGAAAGTAAGACATACCGGTAGTAAACTGTACGTTGGAAAAATAGCTATATACCGGTACCTTTTGCATTAACTGCGGGATGCGGACGCAGGCGGGGGGGCTCACTCGCCGTCGGGCACCCCGGCGCCCGTTAGCGGAGGAGAGCGATGTCAGCGCCGCCACCCGCCCCCGCCTGCTCAGGTCCCCGGCAGCAGCTGGCACAATACTTACCTCTCCCGTGCCTCCGCTGCCGCAGCTCCGGGCTCCAGGGGCCGCCGGCGCTTCCTTTCACAGCAGCGCCGCTGAATGACGTCATCATTCAGCGGCCGGCTGTGGCAGAGAGCGCGGACGCCGGCGGACAGGTGAGATGTGTGTGTGTGTGTGTGTGTGTGCGTGCGTGTGTGTCTGTGTGCATCAGTGTGTGTGTATGTGAGAGAGTGATTGTGTGCTGCATGTGTGAGGGGGGAGGGCAGTGATGATGGGGAGGCATTTATGACAATGGGGAGGCATTGATGATAATGAGGAGGCATTGATGACAATGGGGAGGCATTGATGACAAAAATCGACATTTATTTTCCAATATAAGACATACCCCGAAAGTAAGACATATTGGAACTTTTGGGGGTAAAAAGAATGTAAGACACTGTCTTACTTTCGGGGAAACACGGTAGCTTCTCTTCCTGCTTCTCTCAGTGAGGCAGGAGCTTTAGTTTTTCACTGAATATTAAGTGTCAGCATTTGAACCCAGCAGCTCCTGTGCACCAGACAGCAACTCTTCCCTCTGAGATATTCAGCTCGCTGGACAGTTCCGTGCTAATCCAAATACTTGTACCTATGTTGTTGCTGATGATCTCCACCCTGAGTTCCTGTGGTCATCACCTTGAGTTCCTGATTGGCTCATCCTGATTGCACACCCTATTTAAACCAGGCCTTGCTCTCCTTCCTTGCGTGATTATTGAGCTACCAACCTCTAGTCAAGCGTCCTTCCACCTGCTGCTTCTTCAAATGAAATTGCTGTTCCTGATATCGACCTCTCGCTTCCCTGACTACGATTCCTGCTTATTCCTTCAAATGACATTGCTGCTCCTGATATTGACCTCTGGCTTCCGTGACTACAATTCCTGCATAGTCCTTCAAACAACAATGCTGCTCCTAGTATCGACCTCTGGCTTCCCTGACTATGATTCCTGATTTTTCCTTCAAACAACATTGGCGCTCCTGATAATGACCTCTGGCTATCCCTGACTACGCTACCTACCGGAGCTGCCACTAGTGGTTGCAATATCACAACTCCAAACCAGGTCAGTCCATAACATTAAGAGAATCAGGAACAGCAGCTAGTCGGCGTATCATAAAGTACAACTCCTCCAACCTCTTAAACAGTGCATAGGAGGGGGCACTAAACTGAATTTTTGCCCAAGAGGCAGGAAAACTTAAATTCAATTATGAATATATTCTAGTAAAAAGGGGGTTAATCATGGAAAAAAACCTTCTTGGGGTAATAAAAAAAAGAATCTGCATATATTTTGATAGAAGTAGTCATTGTCACAATTTTCTCTATTGCTTTTCTTTTGCTTTAAAGTAATCCTTGTTTCTTGAGGAAGTTTAAAGACATTTTCAATAGTAGTTGTCAGCCAGGTAGCTATCACAAGTTGATACAGTACCATCAGGGGAATCTGACATTTTTAATTATATCCTTTCAGTGTACTTCATTTGAAAATTGCTGTCTGAGGTAGTGGTCTCATGGTGCCTCATGATAGGCACACTCCTGTGTATGTAAAGATTAATTTAGCTGCATATGCAAAAGTGCAAAAAAGAGACACCAGAGAAAAAGTGCAGAGAGGGAATGAAGGAAGTAGAATATGAATGTGAATGTTCCTGGCAGAGCAGAATGCAAGATCTGCCATTTTGCTGCCGAGCGGCCTAGGATGATTATTTCTCAACAGTACGTCATCTCCTAAGAATAATCTTCTTATAATTGTAGGCATACTTAACCAATATTTTATCAAGATTTATTTAAACAGTTGTTTTCTATTCACCCATTTTAAACAGAATGTACACACTAAAAGGCATATAGATATACTCAAAGCAAATGTTTCCCAAAGAATTGAGCCCATCAAAGGTTGCATATTTAAACAGGAGAATAACTTATCTTCTGAGGATTTTTGTAAGAGGGAGGCTATATTTTAACCTTACAGCATGTGTTCATCCTTGAAAACTATTAAATACTAGGCAAATACATCGTATTACTTATCTGTAAACTTTTTTTGCTTTTCTTTCTGTTAAAAATTTGTCCAGGCATAAAAAATAGACACAATGCCTCAAACAATATCCAAATCTTGAAAATAGAAAAAGAGCAACAAGAAGTTGTTAAATTATAATTTTATAATTTTTTTACACAACAGTGTATTCTGGTCAAATCCATACTGAGTGAGCGTCTGTGTGTGACTCCGGAAATATATACAGAGATTTAAATTTTCCCCTATACTATATACACCTGGTTTCTTCTGATACAGTACCTTTATTATGCCATTTGTATTACGGTCAAATCCATACTGAGAGAGCGTCTGTGTGTGACTCCAGAAATATATACAGAGATTTAAATTTTCCCCTAAACTGTATACAGCTATACGCTTCTGATACAGTACTGTTTTTCTGCTTTTTGTATTCTGGTCTAATCCATACTGAGAGAGCGTCTGTGTGTGACTCCGGAAATATATGCGGAGAATTAAATTTCCCCTATACTATATACACCTGATATCTTCTGATACAGTACCTTTTTTCTGCTTTTTGTATTCTGGTCAAATCCATACTGAGTGAGCGTCTGTGTGTGACTCCGGAAATATATACGGAGATTTAAATTTTCCCCTATACTATATACACCTGGTTTCTTCTGATGCAGTACCTTTTTTATGCCATTTGTATTACGGTCAAATCCATACTGAGTGAGCGTCTATGTGTGACTCCGGAAATATATACGGAGATTTAAATTTTCCCCTACACTGTATACGGCTGTACGCTTCTGATACAGTACCATATATCTGCTGGTATTTTTGTTACATTTTCCAAAACATGAGGAAATATGGTGGAAGAGGCCGCGGACGTGGGCGGGGGGGGGGGCAGCTGGTACTGATGTTGGTGGTGGTGGCATCTGCTTGTAGTGCCAAAAGCACAATAGCACCTAAGGCAGGAGGTGTTGAGCCTGCGTCATTGTCTGGCTCCAGAAGGCCTGGAAGGCTCCCTTTTCTGGGAGTAGGTAAACTGCTTTTAAAGTCGGAGCATCAGGAACAGGTTTTGGCTTACATTGCCGGAACAGCCTCCAGCTCTATCGCCTCCTCTTCTGAAGTTTCAAAAACTGCAAGCACTGAGTCGTCAGTGCTGGCTCCTGGTCAGGAACGACACCTTTCCTTGTGTCCTTTACCCCCACCAAAAGTGAAGGATGCGGCAGGCCACACTTCAGATTACTGCCTGGAGCTCTTTTCACATACCATGCCTGGATTATCAAGTCAAATCCTGAATTCCCCAGTCCAAGATGAATATCACATGGAGTGCACTGATGCACAGCCTGTCATGTGTGCATCGCCACGAAGATCGTCGCGGTTGCACATTCTGACTTCTCACAGCTGAGTTGCTGTTTCTTTGTGTTTGGCAGTTAGGGAGTTAATTCTGTCTGTGCTCAGTGCTGGGACTGGGTGCAGTTTCTCCCGGCTGCAATTAATTATTTGTTGATTGGTTTCCTTTAAATCTCTGGTTGTCTGTGTTGGTAGTTGCCAGTGAAATTCTTCATGCAGACCACAGATAGGATTGTATCTGTATAGACTTAAGTTAAAGAGCTCCTTAGTTGTTTTAAGCTCACCTTGCTTAGAGTTTAATATCCCAGATCATTTATGTTCCTTCTGTGTTTGAGTGTGTATGCAAGTCTGTGTTTTCTCCAGTCTGTCTTATATGTCTAATCTGTGTATTTAGCAGAGATCAGCCCATATCCCTTTGGTGGTAATCAGAATCCTTCTTAGGACTGATTACAGGGTTCAGGGACTGATAGGAGACAGGGTTAGGCTGGAGACTTGGACCTCTGAACCATTATCAGTACCTCCAAGGTGAGGGATTAGTTAGGACCCCAGTTTAGGGTCAGGTTAGACCCCCGGTCCTCCTCTTTCCTGTGACAGTGTATCAAGTCCTCAAGATTAACCCTGAGTTCAACGGATATCGTGTCAGGTAAATCTATTCTATATTTACATGCTGATGTTGCTAATCTATATGTTGTATAGAGTGTTGTTCTTTCAAGAATAGTTTACTGACATCGTACACATATCATAAGACCGCGTGACATTTTCACTGGCCCATAAAATTATTCCCAGTTGCCATGGATCCAGTAGCCCAGCTGGCTCTGCAGTTGCAGGGATTATCCATGGAGCTGACGGACATTAAGTCCAAAGTTTTGTCTCCCTCGGAGCAAACCAGATTTGAACCTAAAGTAGCTCTCCCGGACAGGTTCACTGGTGGGCGAGACAAATTTTTTACCTTCAGGGAAGCATGTAAATTGTATTTTCGGCTTCGGCCTCGATCATCAGGGAGTGAAGAGCAGAGAGTGGGAATTGTTATCTTGCTCCTACAAGGGGACCCTCAATCCTGGGCTTTCTCCCTTCCTCCGGGATCCCGGCTCTACAGTCAGTAGATCGATTTTTTACTGCCCTGGGTTTGGTATATGATGACCCAGATCGGGTCTCTCTTGCTGAGACAAAATTACGTAAGATACAGCAGGGAGATCGTCCGGCGGAGGAATTTGCTTCTGAGTTCCGTAGATGGGCCACAGATACTCAGTGGAATGACCCAGCTCTTAGAAGCCAGTTTTGTCATGGGCTTTCTGACAAATTAAAGGACGTTTTGGCTCAGTATGATTCTCCTCCATCACTGGAGGCTGCTATGGCCCTAGCTATCCGTACTGATAGACAGCTCCGGGAGAGGTGCGAGGTAACTCCGCCCCCTGTTGTTACTCCACCTACTACTAAAGTCCCTTATGTTGAGGTTCCCCTTGTCTGTTCGGAGGAGCCTATGCAGTTGGGAGGGACATCATTTCGTAGGAGGGGATTGGCGGTACGCCGCAGGACTAGAAGGTGTTTCTTCTGCGGGAAAGAGGGACATTTTGTTGGGGGATGTCCATCCCGTGCCTTGTTGAGCAAAAAGTCGCCGGAAAACTGTTAATCCCAGGTTGTGTGGTGGACGACAACCTGGGAGTATGTATTTCGTCCGCTAGTTCTTCTCAGTTCCTTGTACCAGTGGAGGTGGTGGTTGGTACGAGAGTGGAGAGATTTTCTGTTCTTCTTGATAGTGGGTCCGGGGCTAATCTGGTTGACGCTCAGTTTGCTCAGGCTCAAGGTATGCATCTGAGTGTATTGGTCAAACCGATCCCTATATTCTCCATTGACGCCAGGCCTCTCGGCCAAGGTAGCTTTGTTCATGAGGTTCATAACATTGACCTTCGGGTAGGGGCAATACATAGGGAACTATTATCTTGTTATGTGTTGGAGGGTCTACCTACTCCTATTGTGTTGGGACTTCCTTGGTTGGTTAAACATAACCCTGTGATTAATTGGCAGTCCAGAGATATAAGCCAATGGGGGGAGTTTTGCAAAAGTAACTGCATGAACACAGTCATCAGTGCGGTCGTGCCTAGTACCTTGCCTCCTTTTTTGGAGGACTTTGGGGATGTGTTCTCTGAGGAGGGGTGTCAGGAGTTGCCTCCTCATCGCGTGTATGACTGCTCTATTAATTTACTTCCTGATGCTAAGTTACCTAAAGCTAGGTTATATAACCTTTCTGGTCCTGAGAGGCAGGCTATGAAAGATTATATTTCGGAAAGTCTGGCCAAAGGGCATATTAGACCTTCATCTTCCCCAGTGGCCGCGGGGTTCTTCTTTGTGAAGAAAAAAGATGGAGGCCTACGCCCTTGCTTGGATTTCCGCGAACTTAATCGGATTACTGTTCGAGATCCGTATCCACTCCCTCTGATTCCTGATCTCTTCAATCAAATTGTTGGCGCCAAATGGTTCTCTAAATTGGATCTCAGGGGGGCGTATAATCTGATTAGGATAAAAGAGGGGGATGAGTGGAAAACGGCGTTTAACACACCGGAGGGACATTATGAGAACCTTGTCATGCCTTTTGGTCTGACTACTGCACCAGCAGTATTCCAACATTTTGTTAATGACATTTTTCGTCATCTGGTGGGGCTGTTTGTGGTCGTATATTTGGATGACATTTTAATTTACTCACCAGATCTTGTGTCTCACCAGGAGCATGTGAGACAGGTGTTGCAGATCTTGCGAGACAATAAACTATACGCCAAACTGGAAAAGTGTGTATTCGCCGTACAGGAACTTCAGTTTTTGGGTTTCTTGGTGTCAGCCTCCGGTTTCCGTATGGACCCTGAAAAGGTGAGAGCAGTGCTTGAATGGGATCAGCCAGAGGATCTTAAGGCTCTGCAGCGTTTTCTGGGGTTTGCTAACTACTACCGGAAATTTATTTGTAATTTCTCATCTGTTGTGAAACCTCTCACTGACATGACAAGAAAAGGGACGGATTTTTCTAAATGGTCGGACAAAGCTTGCCAAGCTTTTTCCTCTTTGAAAAAATGTTTTGCTTCGGCACCCGTTCTCATCCAACCAGATGCATCACAGCCGTTCGTTGTGGAGGTGGACGCGTCTGACGTAGGGGTGGGTGCAATATTGTCCCAGGGTCCGTCCCTGGTAAATGGCATCCGTGCGCTTTCTTTTCTAAAAAATTGTCGTCCGCCGAAAGGAATTATGATATCGGCAATAGGGAACTTTTGGCCATTAAGTTGGCTTTTGAAGAATGGCGTCACTTTTTGGAGGGGGCAGTCCACCCGGTCACCGTCATTACTGATCACAAGAACCTGCTGTATTTGGAATCTGCTAAGCGTCTGAATTCCAGACAAGCTCGATGGTCGTTGTTTTTTACCAGGTTTAATTTTGTTGTCACTTATCGCCCTGGATCTAAGAATGTTAAGGCGGATGCCTTGTCTCGCAGTTTCCCAGGGGCCGGGAAAATGGATGACCCGATTCCTATCCTTCAGGAGGGGGTGGTAGTGTCGGCTGTATGTTCTGAGCTTGAGGAGGAGGTGTTAGAGGCTCAGGGGGACGCCCCTGCAGGACCTCCAGGGAGACTGTTTGTCCCAAATCAGTTGAGACAAAAGGTTATTGAGGCACATCATAATTCTGCTTTAGCAGGACATCCAGGGAGTAAGGCTACTTTAGATCTCCTTTCTCGCCGGTTTTGGTGGCCTAACGTTAATAAAGATGTTTTAACTTTTGTCGCGTCCTGTGGGGTTTGTGCTCGCTCTAAGACCCTCATACCCATCCGTCTGGGACCCTCTTACCCTTGAAACTTCCGGAGCGTCCATGGACTCATTTGTCTATGGACTTCATCACGGACCTTCCTCAGTCGTCAGGGAAGACTGTCATACTGGTGGTTGTTGACAGGTTCAGTAAGATGGCACATTTCATTGCTCTTCCTGCCCTCCCTAATGCTAAAACTCTGGCGCAGGTGTTCATTGGGGAGATTGTGAGACTTCATGGGTTGCCTTCTGATGTAGTGTCAGATAGGGGGTCTCAGTTTGTGTCCAAGTTTTGGAGGGCATTTTGTTTACGTCGGGGGATGCAATTGTCATTTTCCTCGGCTTTTCATCCGCAGACCAATGGTCAGACAGAGCGTCTGAATCAAAGCCTAGAGACTTATCTTCGGTGTTTTGTCTCAGAGAACCAGGAGGACTGGTCTTCTTTCTTGCCTCTGGCAGAGTTCGCTCTTAACAACAGGCGGAGCGAGTCCACTGGTAAGTCCCCGTTTTTTGGGGCATATGGTTTTCATCCCCAGTTTTGTACATTCAATGGGGGGGGCCCTTCTGGGGTTCCTGAGGAGGAGCGTTTCTCGTCGTCACTTGCTTCAGTGTGGAGAGGTGTATTGAATAATCTGAGTGCTATGGGGAACCGTTATAAACGTATGGCTGATAGGAGGAGAGTTTCTGGTCCAGATCTTAATGTGAACGATCTGGTATGGTTGTCTACCAGGAATATAAAACTTAAAGTTCCCTCCTGGAAGCTGGGCCCCAGATTCATCGGGCCGTACAGGATCAGTTCCATAATTAATCCTGTGGCATTTCGTCTGGACCTCCCTCCTACGTTTAAAATCCACAATGTGTTCCACAAGTCATTACTTAAGAGGTACGTGGCACCAGTCATACCATCACCTCTACCTCCTCCTCCAGTGGTGGTCAATGGTAACTTGGAGTTTCAAGTGTCAAAGATCATTGACTCACGTCTGAATCGCCGGTCCCTTCAGTACTTGGTGCATTGGAAGGGGTATGGTCCAGAGGAGAGGACGTGGGTTCCTGCGTCTGACATTAACGCAGATCGTTTGGTGCGGACCTTCCACAGAACTCACCCGGGCAAACCTGGCCCTGAGGGTCCGGAGGCCCCTCGTAGAAGGGGGGGTACTGTCATGTGTGCATCGCCACGAAGATCGTCGCGGTTGCACATTCTGACTTCTCACAGCTGAGTTGCTGTTTCTTTGTGTTTGGCAGTTAGGGAGTTAATTCTGTCTGTGCTCAGTTCTGGGACTGGGTGCAGTTTCTCCCGGCTGCAATTAATTATTTGTTGATTGGTTTCCTTTAAATCTCTGGTTGTCTGTGTTGGGAGTTGCCAGTGAAATTCTTCATGCAGACCACAGATAGGATTGTATCTGTATAGACTTAAGTTAAAGAGCTCCTTAGTTGTTTTAAGCTCACCTTGCTTAGAGTTTAATATCCCAGATCATTTATGTTCCTTCTGTGTTTGAGTGTGTATGCAAGTCTGTGTTTTCTCCAGTCTGTCTTATATGTCTAATCTGTGTATTTAGCAGAGATCAGCCCATATCCCTTTGGTGGTAATCAGAATCCTTCTTAGGACTGATTACAGGGTTCAGGGACTGATAGGAGACAGGGTTAGGCTGGAGACTTGGACCTCTGAACCATTATCAGTACCTCCAAGGTGAGGGATTAGTTAGGACCCCAGTTTAGGGTCAGGTTAGACCCCCGGTCCTCCTCTTTCCTGTGACAGTGTATCAAGTCCTCAAGATTAACCCTGAGTTCAACGGATATCGTGTCAGGTAAATCTATTCTATATTTACATGCTGATGTTGCTAATCTATATGTTGTATAGAGTGTTGTTCTTTTAAGAATAGTTTACTGACATCGTACACATATCATAAGACCGCGTGACACAGCCACTGCTATCTGATTCTGCTAGTACATTCACCCAGAGCACTACATTGCCCTCACAGTCTACTGAGCCAGAATCTGACCCTGATGAAACTCAGGTGTCCTTTCCCACATACTATACCACCATACACGGTGACACAGAGGAAGGTGCAGATGAAATTGAAGAGGAGGTGATGGATGACCCAGTTGTTGACCCGGATTGGCATCCATTGATGGAAGAGGGTGCCGCTGGCAATAGCTCAGAAGAGGAGGAGCATCCGCGGCAGGCATCGACATCGCAGCTGTGGTTATCTGGCAGGCCCTTAGCAGTCCAAAAACGTGTTAAAAACAAAAAGAGTTGCAGGACAGCTTGGCCAGACGGTCAAATTAGCACTGCGTGCAAGCCCTGAAGATTTATCCCATAGTAGGAAGAGTGCAGTGTGGCACTTTTTTGACCAAAATCCTATTGATGAGGCAAAGGTTATCTGTACGAAGTGCGGAAGGACCTTTAGCCGAGGGAAAAATCTCCGAAAATTGAATACCAGTTGCATGCTTAGACATTTAAACACCATGCACTTGCAAGCGTGGACGGACTACAAAACCTTACTGGCTTTGAACGCCTACATTGCCAAACTGATCTCATTAGAGATGATGCCCTTCCGTTTGTTTGAAAGCACAGTGTTCCGAGAGCTCATGGCCTACTCTGTCCCACGCTATGACCTACCCAGTCGGCACTTCTTTTCTAGAAAAGCCATCCCTGCCCTCCACCTGCATGTGAAAGACCGCATTGTCCATGCACTCAAACAATCAGTGAGTGGAAAGGTGCACCTCACAACAGATGCATGGGCCAGTAGGCATGGCCAGGGCCATTACGTGTCCATCACTGCGCACTGGGTTAATGTGATGGATGCAGGGTCCACAGGGGACAGCGGTGGTGGGACAGTGCTGCCTAGCCCACGGTATAGGCAACAGTTGGCTGTAGGCGTTCGACCCTCCTCCTCCTCCAGAAGCAAAAGCTCGTCGACAGAGTGCAGTCGCACGAGCACTGCATCCGCAGCTGCCAGTATTGCACACGAGGTGTCCCACTATCGATCAGCTAGTGGTAAGCGTCAGCAGGCTGTTTTAAAGATGATGTCTTTGGGCGACAACAGACACACCGCGGAGGTACTGGCCGACTACTTGCAGCCAGAAACTGAGTCATGGCTGGGCAGCCTACATCTTGAGCCAGGCAAGGTAGTCAGTGATAACAGCCATAATTTTGTGGCGGCCATAGCCCTGGCAAAACTCAGAAACATACCTTGCCTGGCTCACACATTGAACCTGGTGGTGCAGTGCTTCATAAATAATTATCCGGAGTTACCAGCCCTGCTCCATAAGGTGCGAAGACTGTGCTCGCACATCCGTCGCTCGCCCGTAGACTCCAGTCGTATGCAGAGGCTGCAGAGATCGCTCCACCTCCCCAAGCACCGCCTAATCATAGACTTTGCAACAAGGTGGAACTCCACCATGCACATGGTTGAGAGGCCGTGCGAACAGAGGCAGGCTGTAATGCATTTGTGGAGGATCCACGGGCAGGCAGTTTGAGGGCGGACATGGAGTTGTCGGGTGTGGAGTGGTCAAAGCTGAAAGACCTCTGTAAAGTCCTTCAGTGTTTTGAGAAATGCACACGGCTGGTAAGCGCAGACGATGCCATCATAAGCATGAGCATCCCACTTATGCGTCTGCTCATGCAAACTTTGACGCACATTAAGGATCAGGCGTCTGCAGCGGAGGAGGAGGAAGGAAGCCTTCATGACAGTCAGGCATTGTCTGCTCAGAGAAATGTCCTGGATGAGGTGGTGGAGGAAGAAGAGGAAGAGGAGGATGAGGATGAGGGGGGTGATTAATTTGGGGAGGATGATGCTTCTCAGGGGGCAAGAGAAAATGTTGGTTTGCCAAGGTCAAGTACAGGGTTTGTGCGTGAATGGAGGGATGTGGATTTGGCAGAAAGTGCTCCACCACCCACCACTGGCAGTGCATCATTGACACCTGGAACAATGGCCCACATGTGTGATTATGTCTTGCGGATCCTCAAAAGGGACCCCACATTGCCAAAATTATGAAGGATGACGACCACTGGTTGGCCAGCATCCTCGATCTACGATATAAAGGCAAATTACAGAACATCATGCCACAGGAGAACCTAGAGCTAATATTGGCGAACAAACAAGCAACTCTGGTAAACCGTTTGTTAGAGGCATTCCCAGCACACAGCAGCGGTGCAGGTTCTACCACGAGCCGTACTGGGCAACATGGAAGAGGTGTTCGTGGTGCACACAGCCGAAGTGGCGTTGGAGACAGGGGTTTCATGACCATGTTGTGGTCTGATTTCTCGAGTAACATTCACAAGACTGGTAATACTGAATCGATTGCAACAGACAGGAGACAACAGTTGTCAACTATGGTTCAAAATTACCTCTCCTCCCCTATCGATGTTCTCCCTCATAGTTCATTCCCCTTTGACTACTGGACCTGTAAACTGGACACCTGCCCTGAATTGGCACAATATGCCTTACAGTAGCTCGCTTGCCCTGCTGGTAGTGTGCTATCAGAAAGAGACTTCAGTGCTGCTGGATCAATCCTGACAGAAAGAATGACCCGGCTGTCGACCCAAAATGTAGGTGATCTCACCTTCATTAAAATGAACCATGCCTGGGTTTCAAAGGATTTTGTACCACCTTCCCCTGTTGACACATAGGTTGCCAGCAAAATGGCTCGCTTTGTCCTCTTCCTCCGACTTCTCCAATTCCTCCATTTGCAGCTGCTGAACGTCCAGCCTTCACCTCAACATATGCCAGTTTTTCCACCTCCCTAACTGGGCTGTACCCCCCTCCCCAGGGCCGGGGTCAGCACCTGGCGCACCCGGGCAAGTGCAGTTGCCCTGAGCAGGTGGGGGGCCCACTCGCCGACAGAGACACCGGCGTACTATGAGGGGCCCTATGCCAGTTCCCGGCGCCCACAAGTGTGCCCCCTCTGCTAGCTCAGGGCCCCAGCACTTGCAATACTTACCTCCCTGCTCCATCGCTGTGACGTCTTCCGCATTTCCTGACAGTGACATTCAGGTCAGAGAGCGCAATGACGTCACGTCTTTGCATCCTCTGCCTGAACAGTCACAGTGCAGAGAGCTGGAAGATGGCAACGCTGAGGAGTCCAGAGTAGAGCAGTGCCCAGCGAGGAGAGGTATTTCATTTTTTAATGTTTGGAGCAATATATGGGGAGCATTACACCATGTTCCAAATTAAATATGCAATTGTGGTATGTGTTAAAGGGGCCCACTGACACTCTTTCGCCCGGGGGTCACGAAAACCTGGAGCCAGCCCTGCCTCCCCCACAACTTTAGCCAAATAACCCCAGTTTTCAATGCGTTACTATTATTATAAAGTAAATTAAGGTTGACAAGCTTAAGTAATAAGAATTGATGTCGTTGGCATTGAAATGGGCACTGTAGGTGTGTTTACTCTCCTCCACTCACTGCCGACTTTTCTTCCCCATTGACTTGCATTGAGGTCGTTTTGGCGTTTCAGTTGGACCTTCAACTTTTTCCGTTAGTCGGCCGATTTCGTTCGACTCGACTTTTGGGAAAGTCGGGTGGTCGGAAACCCGACTCGACCCTCCCGGAGGCAAAGTCGCTCATCTCTAGTGGAGTGTTAACCCCCAAATATCAAACATAAAATTAACACCATTAATAATAATAATAATAATAATCTTTATTTATATAGCGCCATCATATTCCGCAGCGCTTTACAGTTTAACAGTTTCAGAACACAAGTCATAAGTAACAACGTTAATACAATAATTAAAGCAAAATAAGCCGCCCCTGCTCGTGAGAGCTTACAATCTACAATGAGGTGGGGGAGATACAAAGTACAGGTGTATATATACAATGGTGCATTTACAATGATGGTCCAGCCATCTTGAGGGAGTGAGGGATGGATGGAGATAGTGAATGGGCTACACACACACACACACTTACACATAGAATGACTTTGATTAGTGAATGTGATAGGCCGCTCTGAACAAATGTGTTTTGAGGGAGCGCCTGAAACCATGCAAATTGTGGATAGTCCTAATTTCTTGGGGTGGAGCATTCCAGACAATTGGCGCAGCGCGGGAGAAGTCTTGGAGTCAGGAGTGGGAGGTACGGATTAGTGCAGAGGTTAGTCGAAAGTCGTTTGCAGAGCGCAGCAGTCGGTTAGGTCGATAGATAGAAATGAGGGAGGAGATGTAGGGGGGTGCTGCACTGTGGAGAACTTTGTGGGTGAGAACCAGTACTTTGAATTGTATCCTATAATGAATGGGCAGCCAGTGTAAGGACTGGCGAAGAGCGGACGCGTCCGAGTACCGATTAGCCAGATGGATTACCCTGGCTGCTGCATTAAGGATGGACTGGAGAGGGGATAGTCGAGTAATGGGGAGGACAAGTAATAGAGCGTTGCAGTAGTCCAGGCGGGAGTGGATCAATGCTACAGTGAGGGTTTTTGTTGTTTCCAAGGTGAGAAAAGGGCGGATTCTAGAGATGTTCTTTAGGTGTAGGCGGCAAGAGCGGGCAAGAGATTGTATATGGGAGGTGAAGGAGAGATTGGTGTCAAACGTAACACCCAGACAGCGAGCCTGCTGCCGGGGTGTTATTATGGTGCTGCCCACGGAGAGGGATATGTCAAATTTAGGGAGGTTAGTAGACTGCGGGAGCAGAAGAAGTTCAGTTTTGGAGAGGTTGAGTTTCAGATAGAGAGCGGACATGATGTTGGAGACTGCGGACAGACAGTCAGTGGCGTTCTGTAGTACAGCAGGGGTAAGGTCGGGGGATGACGTGTATAGTTGTGTGTCATCAGCATAAAGATGGTACTGAAAGCCAAATCTGCTGATGGTCTGTCCAATTGGGGCCGTGTAGAGAGAGAAAAGAAGGGGGCCAAGGACTGAGCCCTGGGGTACACCGACAGTGAGAGGAAGAGGAGATGATGTGGAGCCAGAGAACGAAACACTGAAGGAGCGGTCAGAAAGATAGGAGGAGAACCAGGAGAGAACAGTGTCCTTAATACCTAGTGACTGGAGCCTAGACAGTAGGAGACGGTGGTCAACCGTGTCGAAAGCTGCAGAAAGGTCGAGAAGAATGAGCAGAGAGTGGTCACCGTTACGTTTTGCTGTAAGAAGGTCATTGGTCACTTTAATGAGTGCAGTTTCGGTCGAATGTAGGGGGCGGAAGACGGACTGTGAAGGGTCTAGGAGGGAGTGATTGGAGAGGTAACGGGTAAGGCGGGAGTAGACTAGGCGCTCCAAAAGTTTAGAGATGAAGGGGAGATTGGAGACCAGTCTGTAGTTGTTTGTGCAGGAAGGGTCGAGAGCGGGTTTCTTTAGTAGTGGAGTAATGATGGAGTGTTTGAAGGAGGATGGGAAAATGCCAGAGGAGAGTGAGGGATTAAAGATTTTAGTTAGGTGAGTTGTGACAACTGGAGAGAGAGACTGGAGGAGATGTGAGGGAATGGGGTCGGTAGTGCATGTAGTCGGACGAGAGGAAGAGAGGAGTCTGGAGACTTCTTCTTCTGTGATGGGATCAAATGTGGAAAGTGAGCCAGGGGAACAGCAGGGTGGGATGGGAGTCACAGCCCTTGGTGGTTGAGAGCAGATTTCCTGACGGATAGTATCTATTTTTTCTGTAAAATGGGAGGCCAGGTCGTCAGCACAGATGTCTGTGATAGGGGCTTGTGCTTTTGGCCTGAGGAGGGAGTGAAAAGTGTCAAAAAGTTTCTTGGGGTTGTTGGCTAGTGAGGAGATCAGGGTGGTGAAGTAGGTCTGTTTGGCGAGGTGAAGGGCTGCATTATATGTTCTTAACATGAATTTAAAGTGGATGAAGTCTTCTGGTGTGCGGGTTTTTCTCCAAAGGCGTTCAGCACTCCTAGAGCATCGCTGAAGAAGTTGAGTTTGCAATGTGAGCCAGGGCTGTTTTACTGTGTGTTTGGAAGTTCTGAGGGTGAGTGGTGCTACTTGGTCAAGGGTGCTTCTAAGAGTGTCATTGTAGTGATGAACAGCCAGATTAGGACAAGAAAATGAGGAGATTGGGGACAGCGATGAGTGTAGGGAGTCTGAAAGTGTCTGAGGGTTAATGGCTTGTAGATTTCTGAATGTGTGGTAGGTAGGAGTGCGCTGGGGTGGTCGAGGATTTGTGAGCGTGAAGGAGAGAATGTTGTGGTCAGAGAGTGGAAGCGGTGAGTTATTTAGGTGGGAGATTGAACAGAGGCGGACAAAGACCAGGTCAAGGGTGTTACCATCCTTGTGTGTCTCAGAGGTTGAAAGCTGTGAGAGGCCTAGAGAAGTGGTTAGTGATAGAAGCTGAGATGCAGATGTGGAAGTAGGGCTGTTAATGGGGATGTTGAAGTCTCCAAGGATAAGGGTTGGTAGTTCTGAGGACATGAAGTGCGGCAGCCAGGCAGAGAAGTGGTCAAGGAACTGGGTGGGCGAGCCTGGGGGCCGATATATGACCGCTACTCTGAGGGAGAGGGGACAAAAGAGCCTGATGGTGTGGACCTCAAAAGAAGGGAATGAGAGTGATGGAATTGGGGGGATGACCTGGAAAGTGCATTGTGGGGACAGGAGTATGCCAACTCCACCACCATGTCTGTTTGTGGGTCTCGGGAAATGGGAGAACTGTAAGCCACCATAGGAAATGGCAGCAGGGGAGACCGTGTCAGAATCCTGAATCCAGGTTTCAGTGAGGGCCAACAGATGAAGAGAGTTGTTCAGAAAGTAGTTGTGCAGGAAGGTTAGCTTGTTGCATGCAGACCGTGGATTCCAGAGGGCACAATTAAACGAAGGAGATGAGGGAATGCAAGTAATATTAATAAGATTATTATGGTTTCGATATGAGGTAGGGTAGGGATTGAGGTTGGAGGATGGTGGACCAGGGTTGGGGGAGATGTCCCCTGAAATCAGTAGGAGTAGGAAGATAAAGAGCAGGTAGTTGTTGGAGTTGTAAGTCGGTTTTTTCTGTGATGTGTTTGGGCAAGATGGGCTGAGGTTTCTCAGGAAGGTGAGGAGTGTATGGGAGCTGTACATGGGAGAGGGAAGTATGGAGGGGCTGATGTGTATGAGTCGTGATGGAGGGGGGATGGGGCGGTGAATGTGGATGGCAAGGGAACACAGGAGGATAGAGGTAAAGTACATAATTAAAAAGAAAGCAAAGTGTGGACTACCTGATTCCAGCCCTGATTAACTGCCATGGATAACTGCCGTTTACACGATGCTTGACTTCTGTGATGCTTAGCTTTCTGTGATGCGTGCACCCCACACATGCGTACACCCCTTAGACTAGTCCTAAATATATAGCCCACACTACAGGGTTAGGAGAGTGGGATTGTGGGAACTGGTTTGGGATAATTTGGCAGCTGGGGCCAGCACACCAGGGGGTGTTAAATGATCAATGGCCTAGACCTGGCAACATCTATATGCTTTAGCACCTTCCACCTGATTAGATCTACAGAGGCCCAATTCACAGGATATGAAGCAGTAAGTATTAAACAGTGCTAAAATGAATTATACTAAAGCTTTAGCAGGCACATTAAAATATGTAGCAAAATGGTAAAGCAGCAGATGACAGACAGTGAGCAGAAGTATGGAGTTGTACCATTGGGATATATTGCAGCAGAAAAGACAGCCAGCAGAGGTGGGGATTGTACCATTCAGCTGCTTGCTGACAATGAATGCAGTGCATACATGCAGACAGGACAATTCAGAGGTTGAATGATTGATTACTATTGAGATATATCGCAGCAGAAAAGACAGCCAGCAGAGGTGGGGATTGTACCATTCAGCTGCTTGCTGACAATGAATGCAGTGCATACATGCAGACAGGACAATTCAGAGGTTGAATGATTTGATTACCATTGGGATATATTGCAGCAGAAAAGACAGCCAGCAGAGGTGGGGATTGTAGAGTTATAAAAAAGCAGGATGAAACATTCACATAACAATGTACAGACAATGCAAATTCTAATATGAAAAGCCAAATAGGTCTGCGGTGAGGACCCAAAGAAAAGACATTACCAAGGACAAATGTATATCAGTCATAAGTATGGGGTAGCTTAAGATATATCCATACATATAGGGGTCAGTGCAGATATAAGACAAGTCCCTAATCTGACAAGAACACTGATAGATAATATTATAATGCTGGCCACAAAATGACACTAAAGTAAAAAGCAATATTAACATAGTAGTTTAATCTCTGTGTTAAACAAAGTCACAAGAGTCCAAACAAACTGACCACTATGAAGGAAGAATAACCACACATATGAAAAAAGTAAGAGCCTACCCATAAATTAACGTGTCTTGGTGCATGTATACAGCCCAGATGCGCGTGGGCTTTGTTGAGTGGGTCTATGTGAAGATACCAGTCTTTTATATGCTTCCCAGCCTGTGTATGTGATTCAGTCTCGGTAAATGGGCGCATGGGAGGTTGAGCCACAGATACGGTCGAGTCACTTCCTGTAATCCCGGTGACAGCGTGGGACAAGGAAAAGTTTCCTGTGATGTCAAAGATCCATGCTGTCTCATCTGGATACCTTCAGAGACGAGGGCGAACTGAGAAGTTGACGCAAATGCACGTGCAGCGGTGGCCATTTTGAAACAGGGAAGGGAGTATGGGCAAATGTAGTAAGCATACTATGTGAAAAAAATGACAAAAATAATAAATACAACATATAGAGAGAATGTATTTATTAATTCTGCTCTTTTACCTCGAATCCTGATTTCCCACATCCGTGAGTCCGGCTAGTATTTATACGCTACCTAGGGTTGGTTTCTGACCCGATATAAGCTTGTTAATGGACCAGGCTTATATCTATCGAGGAACTGGTGGCAATCTACCGCTCTGCTGTTATTGGGGGATCTTGACAGTGACGGACTGGAGATCTATACATGTATATTCGTGGCCTGAGACTGGAGATATATACACTGCGCTCACTGCAGAGCGCCCTGATAACCAGTACGTAACAGGGAAGCCTCTCTGGCGACTATTTATCCTAGGTGCAGTTCCCTGACTGACCTGAGGGTAAGGGGGGCGCCAGAGAGCTGTGACTGTGTAAGCTCCATCACAGATTGGTGACGGCGGTGGGATATCTGTATCGCCCTGGCTCTCGTTCATCACAGGTATTATTAATTATAGGTAATTATATATTTAATTTTAGGATTATATACTTGTATGTATTATTTCAGTTATATTATTAAGCCTTAGCTATAGTACTGTAGGTCTTGTGGTATTGTGCAATTATCTTTTATAATAACCATGTTTGGGTCCAGGATTTAGACATATTGAGCCACTTGGGAAGTACCTGTACTTGATCAGCGACCATTTTTTCATGTGTTCATATTTTTTCCCTCCCCTGTTATCTGATTCTTTGAATAAACGTTTGCATTTTTACTATTACCCAGGACATTTGATTGTTTGTTTTTGTCCTCTGAACTAAGTGCAGCTGCTCCTGAAGTTGGAGGCCTGGAGACAGAGGAGGCCTGTGGCCTACAAGTGAGTGTAACGCACTCTACACGAGGCAGAACATTGGGACTGGAACACGATTTTCCTGTAAAGTGCCAGGGCGAAATGAAGCAGCAGCTCGCCCACGGCTACCACCCTCTGGCACCTTACATATGCATGGGACCTAAAATCTTTCTCTCAATTACATTGAAGACCAAAAGCATAATCTCCATTGCAGCACCCAATTTCTTCCAATTCTTAATATTTTAAAGACCTCATTTGTCATTCAGTTTTAATAATACTTATTACAATAATTATTATACTATTTTCACTGTATATAACATGAATCTCTAACATTCTCCAGTCAATAACTGAAAGTACACAACTATTCTCTACTAGTTTGGAAATTAAATCTACTGTCATGACAGTATATAAAGACGTCACTCGTTATTTTAAATCAAGAAAGGCACATCCAGCCCATGAATGGCAGCGCTTCCCAGGACTCACATCCAAAGATGATATTTCATATTTTTTATTTAATAAGTTAAAATGGAGGAGATACAACACGTTTCGGATACAGTATATATCCTTCATCAGGTATCATAAAAACATAGTACAAATCCTAATAATATAAAATTCAGTAACACTTATATATAGTGGCAAACCTTTTATCCCAGTCTCAGACACTTGATTTAGGGAGTGGACCAAGTTCAGGAATCACTCCCTAAATCAAGTGTCTGAGACTGGGATAAAAGGTTTGCCACTATATATAAGTGTTACTGAATTTTATATTATTAGGATTTGTACTGTGTTTTTATGATACCTGATGAAGGATATATACTGTATCCGAAACGTGTTGTATCTCCTCCATTTTAACTTATTAAATAAAAAAATATGAAATATCATCTTTGGATGTGAGTCCTGGGAAGCGCTGCCATTCATGGGCTGGATGTGCCTTTCTTGATTTACTCATCCTGTGTGAGCCTGAATCTGGCTCTTTCACTTGGATCCACCCGAGGCAAGCTGCAAGCCCCGTCTATTGAGAAGTATCCCAGAAGGATTTTTGAGGATACACAATCTAAAGCCATATTAGTCTTCTATCAGGTGAGTGCATAAAATTGTGCACACTCTAAAGACTATAATATTGTTTTTACGCACTTAGGGCGCCGCGATTTGTCTATTCTTCTCTCCCAAACAGGGTTTTTTGTTTTTTTTTTGTATACTCGTTATTTTAGTACTCCTTATCGGAGTCTAAAACAGGTCACAAAACTTTCTTAAGATTTCAGAGAAAAGTTAAAACATAACTTAATTGAGACATTTGTGCCATTACAACAGTCTAATAAAAGGTTATTTTAGATCCCATGTGCTTTTAATCTAGAGAGGAATCTCCTAACGATTCTGGGAATTTCTTATTCTTTGGGAAATGCTTTCAGCAACGTTCATTAAATAGCCAATTGTTCCTTAATTGTTTTTTTCCTAATTGGTTCGTCTGGTGGCTTCTTTACTCACTGTCTTTTCCATTATTTTTACAGATTTACATAATAATGTCTTTAGCAACAAAATTTTGCAATTGGATCAGTTTGGCAACATCATCAAATACAGTTATTTTATTAAAAAAACATTCAGTGGTACAGAATGTATACATGCACATAAGCATTACATAATGCAGGTTTAGAAGCAATGGGATTATGCCTCAGCACTAAAGTACTAGGGCCAGTGACTGACTGCAGTGGTCACATATGCAGATGGTATGTCATGTGTAGACAGCACGTCATTGCTTAGGCCAAGAAAACAAAGACTACTAATGGCAGGAAGCATCTGGGGATATAACAGGTGAGTATAGGTTATGCTGTTTTTTCATTACATTACCTTGCTTTGGAAAAAAAAATGATTGAAGAAAATCCCATTAAACTCTATAGGACTGACAGAGATATGAAGGCTATCCACTTTCATTATCGTGACCACGCATTTTGTGGCACAAATACAGATGCATGATAGAATAAAAATGTGCATGCGAGGGATGTCTGATTAGTCAAATTATGTTTTTCAGGATCACTGGTGAGATCTAACAATAACACCCCCCTCTTAACTTCAAAGCCCCTCGACATGCGTCTATCCAAGCCAATTGAACAGGCAGGTTTCTTCTCAGCAAAAGTCCAGGGTCAAATGAGTGTATAAAAAATCTTTCACTTTTCACCCATAAAACTCAGGTGATTTTCATCCATATTGTCATCAGGGTGCAATCTTTGTGTCCATTTTATACGTCCATGTCACATCCGTGTGATTTCCATGTGACATCAGTTTTTACACATCAACATTTTAAAATCTATATGATCAAATGCAGTTTTCTAGACTAATAATGGCAATGTATTTGTAAAACTCACTTGGTACACAAATGTCATCAGTCTTCTGGACAGTCCTATTGAATTACATCGGTCAGGGTAGCCTCATTTTTACTCGGACAGCACATGTCCGTATAATACTCTAAGGCCGGTGTCACGCTTGCGAGTGTGATGCGAGAAACTCGCACGAGTCTCTCGCATCAACACCCGGGCACTATTGCTGGCACTTGGACTGGAGCGTGTGGCTGCATGTATTTCTATGTAGCCGCACACTCCGGTCCCAGTGCTGGTGGCAGTGCCGGGTGCTGATGCGAGAGACTCGCGCAAGTTTCTTGCATCACACTCGCAAGTGTGACATCGGCCTAATGTCAACAAGCCCTTAATGTCCGAATAAACAAACTATGAAACAGCTTCTTCCCTAGAGACTAAAGCTATAAGATTGTTGACTTATCAACCTAATCCTCTCCTAAGGATTCAAGATTCCTTCTCTCCCAAGTCTTTAATAGATGATTTGATATATTCTGCTGGCACATAACCATCTTCGGTACAACTAGACTGGAAGACCTCTCTAAGGGCTCTTTACCACGTCCTGATTTTTCCGATACCAGAAAACGAGTAACGGAGATATCAGTGTCTGTGTGTACGGGTGTGTAATACTTGTGGCATACATGTGGCAACTGTTGGCATATGATTATTTAGCCAATATGTCTCAAGGACAATAAGGATCCTTGTGAGGATAGGAGTCTTGCAGGGGCACGACAGGGAATGTTAGTCTGAACCTTATACTACTCCCTAGTTTTTTCAGACCCCTATTCAAATATTGTCTATATGAACAAGACTCCTGCGCTGGTACACCTATCAGTCTTGGGGTCCACACCCAGTTACTGGTTAGATGAGATGCAAACTGGACAATACAGGACATTCATCTTAATGGGTGAGATTGATCCATTTTTCTTTTAGTAAGCACATAGCACGAGCACTTTATGTATGTATGTTATATGTCTTGCACTGAAGGGTTGTTTTTAAACCATTGATTAAAGGTTATGTTTTAACTGGTAAATTAGGTTACCCTATCTGCTTATATTGCAACTGTTGGCATATGCAACACATCAGGACTTATTATAAGTAAAAGGAGGACTTTATGCTGACCTGACAATAGATGGCGATGTTGTGTAACGTTTCCTTCTGTTTAATGTATTGTATAAGAAATAGTCTCACTTGTACTTTCACTTTCGTTTTGTTCCTGTTTCCTGATGCAATGCTGAAATGACTGAGCATTCTTCCTTTACCTCATGTTGTTACAATTAAAAGCTTATTATCCCATGCAGCCTGCTCTGTGAAGTTTTCTACTGCAAAGGTGTAGATTCAGAAGCTGTGCAACAGCAACAGTGTGCTGCCCGTGTACATCAGTACCACATGTAAAGGCACCTGGCGAGTTATTGTGTCAGGTGACGAAACTGAGAGGAGGAGAGATAGTAGAGCAGTTTTTAGTTCCAGGACCCTACTGGTTGAGCGTTTTAGACATGGCCCATTCGCATGTTTTGTGTGGACATCTAGGGGTGGAGAAAACTCAGGAGAGAGTTTTACAGAGGTTAGATTGGCCAGGATGTTACCGAGAGATCCTGAATTATTGTAGGTCCTGCCCCACCTGTCAGATAACTGCTCCTACTTCTCACTTCCGAAGCCCCTTAGTTCCCTTACCTGTGATAGATATCCCCTTCAAAAGGATTGCTATGAGCCTGATAGGTCACCTCATTAAATCAGCGGTAATGTTCGCGCTGCTCCCCGGAGCTGAAGAAAGCTTACATCACTGTCCCCTGCTCATGCTGTGATCAGCACGAGCAGGAGAGAATGTTGTATTCAACTAATAACAGTGAGAGCAGGCGGCGGCTGATGGGAGTATTTATGAGTCGCGGTCTGTGCTATAAATAACTGTTTTTTAAAAAACGTGAGTTCCTCTGTATTTTTGATAACCAGCCAGGCAAAACTTACAGCTGTGAGCTGCAACCCTCAGCTATCAGCATTAGCAAGGCTGGTTATCAAGAATAGCGGGGACCCCATGCGGTTTTTAAAATTATTTAAATAAATAATTTAAAAAAACGGTATGGGTCCCCCCATTTTTGATAACCAGCCTTGCTAAAGCAGACAGCTGGGGGCTGGTATTCTCAGGCTGGTAAGGGGCCATTGATATTGACCCCCTCAGCCTAAAAATAGCAGCCTGCCGCCTCCCAGAAAAGGCACAACTATTAGATGCACCAATTCTGGCGCTTTGCCCGGCTCTTACCACTTGCCACGTAGCGGTGGCAAGTAAAGTTCATATTTGTGGGGTTGATGTCACCTTTGTATTGTCTGGTGACATCAAGCCCACGGCTTAGTAATGGAGAGGCGTCTATAAGACACCTGTCCATTACTAATCCTATAGTTGTATTGTAAATAAAGGCACAGCAAGTATAACGTTTTTATTTGAAATAAAAACCACACTTTTCCTTTTTTATTTAAAAATAACAAACACAGATATGTGCAGACGTTCAGTAATTGGCATCGCTTTGGACGCAGCACATGTCTGCTACCTTCAAATCGCTGCCGGCTATTGAAGCAGGTGAATCCGCATGTGTTCATTGAACCATGCAGATTCGTCATGTTCAATACATTGTAAGGGTGAAATTAATCAGGCGGAGACTCACATCTCCGCAAGATAAATAGGCATGCTGCGGTCTGTATAGACACGTCGCATGTCCGTCTCCACAGGTAAGCCACGGGCGTCTCTGGACACATAGTGGGCATGGGATTGCTTGAAATCCCATCCACTATGTTATAACAACCCGCAGCTTTTACTGACCGTGTGCACCTACCCTAATACTCACCTAATGCCCATTCCATTGAAGCCTTCGTCTCCTATAAAACAAAAATTAAAAAAACAACAATATCCCTCATTTGTCCGACGTTCTGTCCGAGGCAGTAATCCATGTTTGGAAATAAATAATTTTCCACCTGGACGGTGCCAAGATGCGACTGTTAAGGCTGAGAACAACTGGTGAATGACCTGCTGAGTGCGCAGCATCAGTGAGCAGCGGTGACCTCATCGAGGTTATCTCCAGTCACTGAGGCTGCGTTTACAGCTGGGCTGAACTGCAGTGACCTCAGCACCGTGGGAAAAAAGTAAGTTAGTTCACTGCAGTTCAGCTCAGTAAGTTCATAGCAGATCACCGTCATAAATTTCTTAATAAATTTTGTCATTTTACCATTGTGTGTAATTTTCAGTGCAACTATTTTGGGGTACAAAAGACTTTTTTGATCATGTTTATGATCTTTTCTTTTAGGAGACCTAATTGACCAATAGTAGAAATTGTGATTTTATTTATTTATTTTTAATGGCATTCACCGTGCAGGCTAAACAAAGCATTTGTTCTATAACACAAGTTATTGCGAAAGTGGGGATACCAATTACATGTACTGTCTTATTGCTTATTATTTTATTTCAATAATAAAGCATATTGTAATAGCAACAATTTTTTTGTGTTTTTTTATTTTAACATAAAATTGTGTGCATAACAGTAGCATAAACTTCATTTTTTTCTATGCATATGTATTTATTTTCCTGTAAGTAAGTGAGATTGTTGGTCTGAGAAGTCCTAATATTATTAACACATAACATGTAACAATAAAAGTACAGGTGGTAAACCAGATGGTAAATTTACTGTCAAGCATATAATTACAAAGGGACAGAATTCATTCTGATATAAGCAAATATTTGTTGTCCTGTGCAACTGATCATGACATAGAAAATACCTATTAAGCCCAGCAACAGGTGATCATTATTCTTCCTATATACTAAAGCATTGCCGGATGGAGTGCAAGTGATTAAATGATGACAGATTCAAGTCCACTTGAGGGACTAAAAGAATAACTGAAATGTAATAAAAAATGTTTTTAAAAACAATTTCAATCACTCCCTTATCCCAATCTGAAAAAAAAAAGTATATTTGGTATCCTGTCTATGAAAATCTAAATTAATTAACTCGTATGATAAACATTATACAGGAAAAAAATCACAACACAAGAATTGCAATTGTTTGGCCACTGCACCTCAACCCCCCCAAAAAAAAAATTAAGAAAAGCGATCAATTCATATTATATATTCCAAAATGATACCAATAAATAAGCTATGGGTCTCAAAAATTGGCAATACAAGCCAAATATTTTCTTACAAACTTCCGAATTTTTTAATTACAAAAATGTAAAAAAAAACTGCAAAAACAAATCAAGGTTGATATAGCTATAATTGTGCAGGCTAGGAAAATCATGTCACCAGTAGAGTTGAGCGATACTTTCCGATATCCTAAAGTATCGGAATCGGAATGGTATCGCCGATATCACTAAAATATCGGCGATACCCGATACCGATACCGGAAGTCCCATGTAAGTCTATGGGAACAAAATATCGAAATTAAAAAAACCCCATTCTTGCCTTGTTGGTTAATTGTACATGAAGGAAAACAAGAAAGAGTAATGTAGAATGTATTGGGGAAGGTTGAGGAGACATTAAAGGCATAGATGTTTAACCCAATCAAATGGAATAGCATAAATATTTTTTTTTTTAAAGATGTTCGGATTGACGAAGAAATTGACAATGTTAACGTTTTTTATATTTTGGCAAATATGTATATTACACAACTTCCATGCTCTTCATCTTCACCTTTTTAACTTTTCACACACTTTCTCCTTCATAATCTTCTGCAGCATCATCTTTTTCATCAAATTATTCTTCATCTTCACCTTCTTTATCTTCTTCTTAAACTTCTTGCTATTCATCTTTGTTAACATTACTCATATTCTTCTTATTAAACTATTATTCTTATTCATATTCTGCTTCATCTTCTTCATCATATTCTTATTTGTGACAGAGAATCCTGTACTTGTAATCTGTCAAAGTATGAAAGGAAATTCCAGGAAGGGGGAGAGGGCACCAGTGACAGAACAGTAACGAAAAATCCAAGGTGACACAGTGTAACTGATAAAATAGAATTTTTTATTTGATCAAAATGTAAAATATATGCATAACATTACACCATTATGTATTTAAAAAAATTATTTTATTTTTAATCATACTCTATTAAAATGAGTGTATTATACGATAACCAGAGGTAAAATCCACTAAAATATGGAGAGCTACATAGAATGAAGTGAGCAAATCGATGTATACATATATGTTAGACTATACTGATATGAAATAACATAAATATGTAACTGTATACAAAAACTGAAAAATAATATGCTCAGTCCAAAAAACCAGGTAATGCCCCTATATAAATGCACTGGAAGTGAAAAAACAATGGTGCTGGAGTGCAAAAGAAACTACAACTAAACATGCAATAAATGTGTGTATATATATATAAGTATCCACACACAAAAAAATGTTTATATATATGCAGATCAGCAATGATAAAAGAAAAGAAAAATGGTGAGCATATACAGTCACATTAAAAATTAAATGTGCCCTGTGCAACAACCAATGAGTGCAAAACTACCAGCAGAAAAATACCATACGCCACGAAAAGTGAATAGAAAAATAATAATACAAGTGCCACCAAATAGGGGGCAAATACCTGGGAGCTTAATACCACGGATGGAAACCTCGGAAGAACGCGCCCCGACGCGCGTTTCGGAAATCTATTTGTCAAAGTATGAATTTTTCATCCTTCCGTTCTTGCTGTCACAAAAGATTTAAATTACAACAGTATTTGTCCGTGTTCAGTTTAGCCTGCAGCAGCAGGCATTTTCCAGGGGCACCACGAGGAGGAACGGACTCACCCCCATACACTGCTTAGTCTTCTTCTGCTTAGAATTTAGAGCATATATTTTGCTCTTCATTTTGGTCTTATACTTCATGTTCTTCTGCTTTTAGATCTTCTGCTTATTGTTCTTGTGTCTCTTGTTCCGTATCTTGTATTTGTAGCACAATCTTGTACCAGCTGATGTTACTGGGACACGGTTACTAAGCAGGAGGTACCTGTGCTCCAAAGCACTACCAAGGACCAGCAGACGTTGCTGGAACTCGGATACCGAGATGGAGGCACCTAGGCCAAAGGCACTGCGGAGAACCAGTTGACGGTACTGGAACCCGGACGGGTAGCAGAAGGTACAAGAGCCAATGCAAGTAACGAGGACCAGCTGACTGTGCTGGAACCCGGAGGGGCAGCAGAAGGAAAAGAGCCAATGGCACAACCGAGGACCAGCTGACGTTACTGGGACACGGTTACTAAGCAGGAGGTACCTGTGCTCCAAAGCACTACCAAGGACCAGCAGACGTTGCTGGAACTCGGATACCGAGATGGAGGCACCTAGGCCAAAGGCACTGCGGAGAACCAGTTGACGGTACTGGAACCCGGACGGGTAGCAGAAGGTACAAGAGCCAATGCAAGTAACGAGGACCAGCTGACTGTGCTGGAACCCGGAGGGGCAGCAGAAGGAAAAGAGCCAATGGCACAACCGAGGACCAGCTGACGTTACTGAACCCCAGTAACACAGGAGCAAGTGTTGACTGTGCTAACAGCACTTCCGAGCAACAACTGGCGGTGTTGGAGCCCAGGGTCAAGGAGGATGTTTAAATACTAGATCAAGTAATTTCCTTGTTACCTGTCAATTTTAAATGTCTATACTTCAAACAAGAGAAAGATAACCTTTACTACCATAAGATGATGATTTCATTTAAACTAATATCTAGATAAATAAAGAATTGACAAACATAAACACATACATTAACATGTTGAACAGCAATGCAAACCACAAAATAAATTAGTTAAGGAATCTGCTATACGGTTGTACATAAAAGCATACAAGTACATATCTGAATCCATTAATGATGGATAAGTAACAGTATGTACACCATTTTTATTGTATAGACAATGAATGTCTGACTTCAAAACATCATCAGCATTACAAGTAATCTGTGATATTACTAAAATGTTCCATTTGCTGAATAATGTCACTAAATATTTTATACAAAATTATACAATTTCCATCATGTAATACTCATAATATGTGGCAATAATCATTTTTATTAACAAACATAACCTTTAAAAAGTGCATAGTGCATAGTGAAAATTGCTATTTATGGCTGACTGTCGACTTGGAAGCATGACAACAGATAGATAAGGTATATATAGATGAGACTGCATAGCCACAGATGGTGAATGGCGATGTAATACTGTACCTCAATAAAGTGTGCGTCACTACTACATAATTTTTTTATATAGCTTTATAAACAGGGTACATGGATGTATGCTTGTGCCTTTGTTTTGACGCACAGACTGCCTTCCTGCTGAGACGCATTGGGTAGTGAACAGTTGTGTGCAGTGTTCACTGCAGTCTCTGCGGAATAACCACACTTAGACCTTATAACTTTTCAGACTTTCTTTATCAATCTACCAAGATGAAGAAGGCAGGGAGTAAGGCACGTGGTCGTGGAGTTTCTTCAGGGAGAGGACGTGGGGATTCTGTGGCTGCTGCGGCCCCCAGTGACACAGCATCCACCAGTTTTCCCCGTGAGCGTTCCTTTATGCGCACTTTTGTAGGAGCTCGGAGTACCCCCCTGCTGCGGGAAGAACAAATTGAAGCCGTTGTTGTTTGGATGTCAGCCAATGCATCGACTTCAATTGCTTCCACCTCCTCTCAGGACCACAGCACTGTTGGGCAACCATCTGTCTCTTCACCGCCTGGCAAATTGCCCAGGCAGTCAGAGAGTTCTGTACAGGAGCCAGCTGAGTGTCTGCTTCTGTTCTCAGAATCTATTGGCTTGCAAACAGGGGCCCAGCCAAGCAGCATTCTGTAATGTGAAGAGGGAGTATGCAGTGATGCGCAACAGCTGTGTCTCTCTGAATCTGAAGAGGCGGGTGAGACAGTGCCGATGGTCAGCACACCGCAGAACGCATCTGATGATGATGAGACCCAGGTGCCAGTTTCTGTTGAGCATGGTGCTGGCCAGACCACCCAACAGCAGGTGTTGGAAGAGGGTAGTGGAGATGATGAGGTCCAAGACCCAACATGGCATGAGGAACAGGAAGGTGGTGGGAGCAGCTCAGAGGAATAATAATAATATTTATTTATATAGCGCCATCATATTCCGCAGCGCTTTACAGTTTAGCAGTTTCAGAACACAAGTCATAAGTAACAACGTTAACAATACAATAATTTAAGCTAAATAAGTTGCCCCTGCTCGTGACAGCTTACAATGTACAATGAGATGGGGGAGATACAAAGTATAGGTGTTTATATACAATGGTGCATTTACAATGATGTTCCAGTCATCTTAAGGGACTGAGGGATGGAGATAGTGAATGGGCTAGAGACACACACACACTTACACAGAATACATAGAATGACTTTGATTAGTGAATGTGATAGGCCGCTCTGAACAAATGTGTTTTGAGGGAGCGCCTGAAACCATGCAAATTGTGGATAGTCCTAATTTCTTGGGTACAGCATTCCAGAGGATTGGCGTAGAGCAGGAGAAGTCTTGGAGTCGGGAGTGGGAGGTACGTATTAGTGCAGAGGTTAGTCGAAAGTCGTTTGCAGAGCGCAGCAGTCGGTTAGGCCGATAGATAGAAATGAGGGAGGAGATGTAGGAGGGGTGCTGCACTGTGGAGAGCTTTGTGGGTGAGAACCAGTACTTTGGTTGAAAGCTGGGAGAGGCCTAGAGAAATGGTTAGTGATAGAAGGAAGATAGAGGAAGACATTGCCCCAACGGTACAAACAGGAGGGAGAGTTAGGCTGCAGACTCGGTTGCCTGTAGCCTCCAGTTTGGCACCTGTTCGGAGCAGTTGTCTTCCAAAAGTCAAAACGTGCGCTCCCAGGACTTGCACTGCGTGGTCCTTTTTTCACACACTTGCACATGATATTTGCTATGTGAAATGCAAGCTGTGTAATCAAAAATTAAAAATAGCTAAAAGTGTCAGTCACCTCAATACCACAAATATGTGGAAACATGTGCGGACAAAGCACGTAGTTGAGTTACAAAGACACACTAGAGATGTAGGCCAACCTACAGCAGCACCTACATCTTCAGGTTGTGTTGAAGCCTCTTCATCGAGCTCACACACAGCTGGTTCTGCTTCCTCACAGGATCGCCATGGAAGAACCTCGGCCACTGTTGTCCAGAGACAAACTGTTATTCCACACACAGCAGCAAGTTCCCTGTCATCCTCACACTCCCAGGCCACAAAACAGTCATCGGTAGCACAGGCATGGGATAAAAGACGGCCATACTCCGCAAACCATGCACGAGCACAGGCTCTGAATGCTGGCATTGCAAAACTCCTGTCCCTTGAAATGCTGTGATTCAGGCTGGTGGAGACAGACAGTTTCCGTAACTGAATATCATTGTCAATCCCACAATACAATGTGCCAAGCCGATTTCATTTCAGCAGGCAAGCCGTCCCTGGTCTGCAAAAGCATGTTGAGGGAAAAATTAAACATGCGCTACTAAAAGCCCTCAGTAGCAAGGTCCACCTGACCACCGATGCGTGGACCAGTACCCATTGTTATGATCTGCTACAACCAGTAAGGAAAGAAGGGAATTCTGTCCCTACAATACAACTAAGCTGAATCCCTACGATGTAACGGGGAACCTGATCCTGCGACCAGACCCGCTAAAGTCCTCATCTAGTGTGAACGAAGACCTATAGTTGCGAGGGAGTAATCCCTACAAGATCTAGGGACTGTGAGAAAAGGTGGACACCTCCTAACATAAATTGTAGCATGGATAATTAAACAGAAAAATAAATACTTTGTGATCCTAACATCAAGCAAAACTGACAGATTAAGGCACCTAAGCACCCGGCTAGCTTAACAGTAGATAATACAATGAAGTCAAGCAAAGCCAGAAGGGCGGAGCCAGACTAAATAGGGAAAAAAGGTCATGTGACCAGCAAACTGAAACAAAACCTAACAAGAGGGTTCTAACACCCATGGCCAGGGACAATACCTTTCCCTCACTGCCCATTGGGTCAATGTTGTGCAGCCGGGTACTGATCTTGCGAGTGGCGCTGTACGTGTTCTGCCAACTCCAAGGATTGCAGGAATCAAGTCTGTACACATTGATTCCTCCTCCTATTCCAGTTCCTCAGAATCATCGCTGCAGGAGCCGTCACGGTCTACCTCCACATGGACCCGTGAACGTTTACCTGTTGCGACCGATATGAGCACAGCCGTGTCCAAATGTCAACAGGCCATCCTGAAATTAATTTCCATGGGGAATCTTAGCCACACAGCGCAGGAGCTCTGTAATGCCATAAAGCAGGAGAGCGACGTGTGGTTTTTGGAAGAGAATCTACAGGCAGGCTTGGTAGTGTGTGACAATGGCCGAAATCTGGTGTCAGCTCTGGGCCTTGGCAACCTCACTCACATACCATGTCTGTCATATGTGCTCAACTTGGTCGTGCAGAGTTTTTTGAGGGACTATCCGGATCTTGATGCACTGCTGCACAAGGTCCGCCTAGAGTGCGCTCACTTGCGACGTTCCAGCATGGCCAGATCGCTGATTGCAGCTCTGCAACGCAGATTTCACCTTCATGAACATCGCATCATATGTGACGTACCCACCAGGTGGAATTCCTCGTTACATATGTTGGAGCGGTTGTGTGAGCAGCAGCCAACAGTAATGGAGTATCAGCTGCATCAGGCGCAGTCAACTCGCAATTTGCGCCGTTCACACTTCACCACTACTGAGTGGGCCTCTATAATAAGAATAATAATATTATTTATTTATATAGCGCCATAATATTCCGCAGTGCTTTACAGTTTAACAGTTTCAAAACACAAGTCATAAGTAACAACGTTAACAATACAATAATTAAAGCAAAATCAGCCGCCCCTGCTGGTGAAAGCTTACAATCTACAATGAGGTGGGGGAGATACAAAGTACAGGTGTTTATATACAATGGTGTTTTTACAATGATGGTCCAGCCATTTTAAGGGAGTGAGGGATGCATGGAGATAGTGAATGGGCTACACACACAGAATTACACATAGAATGACTTTGATTAGTGAATGTGATAGGCCACTGTGAACAAATGTGTTTTGAGGGAGCGCCTGAAACCATCCAAATTGCGGATAGTCCTAATTTCTTGGGGTAGAGCATTCCAGAGGATTGGCGCAGCGCGGGTGAAGTCTTGGAGTTGGGAGTGGGAGGTACGGATTAGTGCAGAGGTTAGTCGAAGGTCGTTTGCAGAGTGCAGCAGTCGGTTAGGCCGATAAATATAAATAAGGGAGGAGATGTAGGGGGGTGCTGCGCTGTGGAGAGCTTTGTTGGTGAGAACCAGTAATTAGAATTGGATCCTATAATGAATGGGCAGCCACTGCCAGTGTAATGAGTGGCGAATAACTCTATGAAGGATATCTGCCACGTTTTGCGTGCGTTTGATGAGTCAACGCGGATGGCGAGTGCAGATGATGCACTAGTCAGCCTGACTGTCCCCCTTATCTGCCTGCTTCAAAAAACACTGCAAGCACTAAGGCATGAGGTTTTGGAAGAGGTGGAGGATGAGGAGTCACAAATTCCATCACCTTCTGGACAGTCAGCGCAACGTGGTTCCTCACAAAGGGCTGGAGGACTTTCAAAGTACCATGCTGTATCAACAATTGAACCTCCAGAGTCGCTGTCTATATTTTCATAACCATTACAAACTTTTAATGTATTTACAAAGCACATAATGTACATTTTTTGTCTATCCTTTTGTAATGCTATTGTGTTTCCATAAACTGATGTTACAGAATTATGATACAAAGTTTTTAAATTTTGAGTTTTAAATTTTGTAAATTTATATGTATTTGAAGGACTTTGTGAGGAGGATGAGGAGGAGTCAATGGAGGAGGAAGACATCGCTCCAGAGGGAGGTAGACAATGCTCTAGTCAGTATGTAGACCAAGGGTGGGGTGATGCACAGCAGGCGGAGATGACGCCTCTTGCAGGGGACAACGTTTCTTGGCCAGTTGGGAGTCTGCAGCACATGGTTGATTTCATGCTGCAGTGGCTGAGAAACGACCGCCGCATCGAACACATTCACACCACGTCTGATTATTGGGTGTACACCCTCCTAGACCCTCGCTACCGGGACAACTTACAAAGCCTCATCACACCGTTGAACCGGGAGCGTAAAATGCGGAAGTACCAAGACACACTGGTGCAATCCATAATGTTCTCCATTCCAGCCGAGAGCACTGCTGCTGCTACTGATTTACAAAGCAGCTCTGTGCGTCGAGGCAGTGGAGACAGCTCTGCAACAAGAGGGAGCACAAGCAGCGCCTCTGCACAGGGCAAGAACAGTATGTTCCAAATGTGTCGAAGTTTTGTGGCAGCGCCACCAATGTCTACACCATCCGAGACGGCTCCAGTCAGCAGGAGGCAACATTTCCGTAAGATGGTGACAGACTACATGTCTTGCCCTCTCAGTGTACTCCCAGATGGCTCTTCCCCATTCAAGTTTTGTGTCTCTAAGCTGGATACATGGCCAGAGCTTAGCCAGTATGCATTGGAGGTGCTGGCTTGATCTGCTGCCAGTGTATTATCGGAGCGCGTCTTTACTGCTGCAGGTGGTGTACTAACAGACCGTTGCATGCGACTATCCTACGATAATGTAGAACGGCTTACTTTTCTGAAAATGAACTAGGCATGGATCTCGCCTGAATTTGCCTGTCCGGTTTCAGATTAACTAACTGGTTGGCAACGTTTTCCATGTCTCCTGTTATGTTCATCTTTCTACCACCTGAGCTATACTCCCTGGGCTACAACACTGCCAGTTGCTGCTCAGAAGTGTCGTGTCCACAGACCAATACACAAGCTATAGTGATAGTGGGGTTCAGTAACGCCTGCTGTTCCCCTGCTGTGTGTCCGGCAAAAATTACTGCTACCTAGCTACACATGTTGAAAAAAACATGACATGTTAAAGTGGCTAGTGCTACACATAGATATCAGGCTACACCCTTATTTCTAAGCTGTAAACAAGTGAAACGTCAAATTTAAAACCATTCAATGATTAGTGTTGGTAACAAATCTGTAACTAAATAATTGTGACATATTATGGCAGATATCCACATGTCTAACACAAATGCTAACACAAAAGCATACTTATGCTATAGGGCACTGATGGTGAACCTTCTCACTCCATAACTTTGACCAATCCAACTCACATCATGCCTCAAATGCTGCAATGTTGGAAGTGCATAATGTGGGTTGAACTTTGACAACAGCTGCAGTGCGAAGGTTATCCTTCTGTGTTCTTGGCTTTTAAATAAAAGCATACAAGTAAATATAATAATACATTGTTGATTAAGGGACATGATGTACACCTGTAATATTGTGCAAACAATGGATGTAGGACTATTCCTCTTCAACATTACTTATATTTGTGTCATTTGAAAAAATACATATTTTAGTTAAAAATTAAAAACCCATGTTCAGTAGCTGTGAAAGGCCCGTTTGTGTACTTCTATATTGTTTGCAACCAATGTATTGTATACGGATGGAAGCACGTCACTGTAATAGATTTGAATTATTTTAAATAGAATAAAGCAGCACCAATTTTAGAAAAATGACAAGGATGAGCCAGTGACAGACACTCAGCAGAGTACACGCAGCGGTGGTTGAAGAAGTAAATGGAGCGTGATCTGCATTTTAAAAAAAAAAAATAAAAATACCTCACAGACTGCAGTGAACACTGAAACACAACTATTCACAATCTGTGAAAGGCTACTCCTTTGTCTACTTCTATAGTGTTTGCAACCAATGTATTGTATACGGATGGAAGCACGTCACTGTAATAGATTTGAATTATTTTAAATAGAATAAAGCAGCACCAATTTTAGAAAAATGACAAGGATGAGCCAGTGACAGACACTCAGCAGAGTACACGCAGCGGTGGTTGAAGAAGTAAATGGAGCGTGATCTGCATTTTAAAAAAATAAAAATAAAAATACCTCACAGACTGCAGTGAACACTGAAACACAACTATTCACAATCTGTGAAAGGCTACTCCTTTGTCTACTTCTATAGTGTTTGCAACCAATGTATTGTATACGGATGGAAGCACGTCACTGTAATAGATTTGAATTATTTTAAATAGAATAAAGCAGCACCAATTTTAGAAAAATGACAAGGATGAGCCAGTGACAGACACTCAGCAGAGTACACGCAGCGGTGGTTGAAGAAGTAAATGGAGCGTGATCTGCATTTTAAAAAAATAAAAAATAAAAATACCTCACAGACTGCAGTGAACACTGAAACACAACTATTCACAATCTGTGAAAGGCTACTCCTTTGTCTACTTCTATAGTGTTTGCAACCAATGTATTGTATACGGATGGAAGCACGTCACTGTAATAGATTTGAATTATTTTAAATAGAATAAAGCAGCACCAATTTTAGAAAAATGACAAGGATGAGCCAGTGACAGACACTCAGCAGAGTACACGCAGCGGTGGTTGAAGAAGTAAATGGAGCGTGATCTGCATTTTAAAAAAAAAATAAATAAAAATACCTCACAGACTGCAGTGAACACTGAAACACAACTATTCACAATCTGTGAAAGGCTACTCCTTTGTCTACTTCTATAGTGTTTGCAACCAATGTATTGTATACGGATGGAAGCGCGTCACACTAATAGATTAGATTTATTTTAAATGGAATGTAGCAGAACCAATTGGAGATAAATGAAAAGGATGAGCCACTGAGACACGCTCAGCAGAGTACAAGCAGCAGTGCTTGAACAAGTAACTGGAGCGTGATGTGCACTCAAAAAAGTAAAAAACACAGACTGAAGTGAACACTGAAACACAACTGTCCACAATCTGTGAAAGGCTACTCCTTTGTGTACTTCTATAGTGTTTGCAACCAATGTATTGTATACGGATGGAAGCGCGTCACACTAATAGATTAGATTTTTTTCCACTAAAATGGAGCAGCACCAATTAGAGAAAAATTTGAAGGATGAGGCAGTGACACACGCTCAGCAGACTACAACCAGCAGTGGTTGAAGAACTAACTGGAGCGTGATCTGCACTCAAAAAATCAAAACCTCACAGACTGCAGTGAACACTGAAACACAACTATTCACTATCTGTGAAAAGCTACTTTCTGTACTTCTATAGTGTTTGCAACCAATGTATTGTATACGGATGGAAGCGCGTCACACTAATAGATTTGATTTTTTTCTAATATAATGGAGCTGCACCAATTCCACTAAATAAAATAAAAAAAAAAAAGAGTCAGTGACACGTGCAGATGCCTACAAACAGCGGTGGATGCAGAGCAAACTGCAGCGTCACCTGCACTGTCACACACACACCTTGCACAGAGCTGTTAAAACAACACTGGCAAAATGAAGCTTTACACAGCGGTTGGTAAACTAGCCTGCCTCAAGCACAGTAGTACACAAAATCGCAATATCTAACTGTCCCTCAGAGTCAGCACAGCAGCGTTCTGTCCCTTACTGAGTTCACAGCACAGTGACGCTAAAATGGCTGCGGCGCCTTTTATACTGCATTCTGACATCATTTCAGCAGCCAATCACAGCCATGCCATTAGTTAAGATGACCGCAGCATTACAGGATGTGCCCACACTTCGTAGGATTCCTCATTGGCTGACTAAAATCACATTGCCTCTCAAAGAATTATGGGAACTTCCGATTCCGGTATACGATATAGAAAAAGTATCGGAATTAAGTATCGGAATTCCGATAACGCGAATATCGGCCGATACCCGATACTTGCGGTATCGGAATGCTCAACACTAGTCACCAGGTAATTTTTACCACAAATAGAATGCCATAAATACAAAACCACCCAATAAAGGCACTGTTTTTTTTCTATAGTTCACCACTTTTACTTTTTTACCTTATTTTTAAGTATATTTTATGCAAAACAAAGTTCAACAACTTGTCCCACAAAATTACTTTGTTAATGAAAATAAATAAAAACAAAATATGAGTCTTGGAAGAGGGGAGGAAAAACAACGCAAAAATCATTGCGTAAGTATTATTTAATTGGTTTAGCTGTACTGCTGCCTGTGTGCAGCATTTTACACAACTTGAATAACCCCTATGTCCATCATTTTGTTGGCAGTCATAAAAATTTGTCTACTACAGTGCTTCAACAAGGCCGCTTTCAGATGACCCTAATAAGGAAACATTTTAGACTGAAGTTCAAACAGTTTAGCTCACAGAGAATATTTCTATCACATCATAGAAAACTTGGTATTCATCCATATATCCATATTCATTGTTATGTTCTCAGAGATGAGCAATTTTCTATGCTGTGAAGATACGAGATGTGCAGCATCTGAAACAATGGATACTGGAAGCCTGTGCTAGCATTTCTTCTGCGGTGTTGCTATCAGTATGTCAAGAGTGGGAGAAGAGGGTTGCATTGACAATCCAACACAATGGGCAGCACTTTAACACATTTTATAAGTGGTCATAAACTTGTAAATAACTAATGAAAGAATAAAGTTACATTAAAACCAAGCACACCAATGTTTTTCTTTGGAAATTCTCAATAAGTTTGATGTGTCACATGACCCTCTTACTATTGGAAAAAATAAAGTTGGATCCATAATGGCTGACTTCAAAATGGCCGCCATGGTCACCACCCATCTTGAAAAGTTTTTCCCCTCCCATATACTAATGTGCCACAAACAGGAAGTTGATATCACCAACCATTTCCATTTTATTTAGGTGTATCCATATAAATGGCCCACCCTGTAGTTATATCACCCTGAGTGGAAGTGATATGGCTAAGATTAAAGTGATGGAATTTATAGCATTGGTAAAACAGGATATTTTGTGTGTGAAAGAGTTCTCTTATCAAGTACAGGTAGTTTGGTCAGAGATGGTGCCTGGAGAAAACTGGAAAAGGGCCAGAAATCTAGCAGTTATCAAAGAGTGAGGCGTTTTTTAAATGCACGTGTATCCAAGTCCATTCGTGAGCTGAGTGTTATGGCTATAAGACAAAGTGTTAGTAGGAGACAACAGCACTGATCTAAGCAAGGATAGGGTGCATCTTAATCTTGGACATTTTTTTTGTCCGGTCTCCAATATGGGATTGAGTGAGCATTGTGGTTGTCATGGGGAAGGGGAAATTGGTCAGAGCACAGTGTATATTTACACTAAACCTTTTGTGGTGGTTTTCCTTACTCCTACAGGAGTAGGATTGAAAAATAAATGGTCTATATTCCCGCCATATGTCAGCAGTTTTGGTCTTTTCAGACAACCTGCAAGATTTGGACAAGGGTGGTATTCTTCAATGATTTGTGTAAAGTGTTGATCGTTAAGCAAATAAAGATGGGGCCAACCTTTCTTGACCACAATGTTCATCTCCATGCTTCCTTATGTTACACTGATGCCGGCACCCCTATATGATCCCTCTTCCTCCTCCATGCATCAACATACCCAAAGCCCCGGGCCTCACGATGAGCTCATTTCCTGATTCCTGTCCTGCTCCTGTACACACCGGTTCCAGGCGGAGTGCACGTTCCCTGTTGTTAAAGGGGCAGTCAATGTAGGCTGAAAAACGCTCCCAGCCAATAGCTGGGATGCATCTTGTATAAAAGGCACCCTCCCCAGTAGGGAGGTGCCTGAGCAACGTTCTCCCTTAGTAGTTTTGGTGCATCTAGGGAGTTGCCAGGTCCCTGTTACTAATCCTTAACCTGTTCCTTGTTACCTGTCTAGCCTGAACCCAAACCCCCTGGCCTGGGTGGCTAGGGCCTGAACCTCAACACCTGGGCCAGTGTGGCAAGGGTTTGGACTCGAACCCCTGGGCCTCTGTGGCCAGGGTCTGAACCCAAACCTGTTGTAGTTCCCTACATTGTGTGCAACTCTATGTTGCCAGGTCCCTCATCCTAGTATCTCGTGCAGTTAGTATGTGAAACTGAACCCCTTGTTATTATGTCGCCAGGGCCTGAACCTGAAACCGCACTTGCTGGTCCCTGAATCCGAAAGCACACCTGGTTGTCCCTGTAGCCTGACACCATATCAGGTGATACCTGTGCCTGAAGCAGCACCTGCAGTACGTGAACTCTGACACCGATCTGGCAGCACCTGAACCACGAAGCCGCATTGGCGGTGCCCAAACATGAAACCATTCTTTCAGTTCTTGAAACTGTACCAGTGTCTGTCCTTGTTATTTTTCCAGAGTCTGTACTGTTGGAGCCAGTTTTAGTATTCAAATCTAGCCCTGTCTGTGACTCCAGGTCAATATTCATTCTGCCCGAGGATCTAGAACCTGTGTAGTCTGAACAGAGTTCGTATCCTGTGCTGCCAGTTACTCCAAGTCCAGTCTGCGATCCTGACAAATGGGGTCAGCAGCTGCAATACCGGAGGCTGCCTATGAGTGGTACCTGGCAGCTACCTGCAGCTCAAATCTAACTCTACTATCAGGAGCTGTAGCGAAGACAAGGTAGCCGCTTAGCCACACTGCTCCAAGGTAAAACCAGCCCTGTGGCACAGTGGATCCATGAGCGTCACACGCATGTGTGGCACCTTGTTAAAGGTTAAGTATTAGATTGAGTGCCACCATCCAGGTAAATTTCCTTAGAAAACATATCTTTGCAGTCTCCATCTATGCTGGGAAAGCAAATTTTTAGATAAATCTATTGACCCCTGGACTGAACAAGTACTCTGCCTCAATGTAAATGATCAATGTTAGTCATCAAAGAGTTTTTGTGGTCTTGAAATAACACAGCTAAATAAGTCGGAGAAAATGACATCAGTAATAGTCATCAAATATAAATTGTGGGTATCAGGGGCATTGCTAACATCTTAAAGGGTTATTTCAAATTTTTTAATGTGCTCCAAGTTTTCTCTACATACAGGATAAATCATAGAATCATAGAATCATAGAATGGTAGAGTTGGAAGGGACCTCCTGGGTCATCTGGTCCAACCCCCTGCTCAAAGCAGGATTCTCTAAATCATCCCAGACAGATGTCTATCCAGCCTCTGTTTGAAGACTTCCATTGAAGGAGAACTCACCACCTCTTGTGGCAGCCTGTTCCACTCATTGATCACCCTAACTGTCAAAAAGTTTTTTCTAATATCTAATCTGTGTCTCCTCCCATTCAGTTTCATCCCATTGCTTCTAGTCTTTCCTTGCGCAAATGAGAATAAAGATGATCCTTCTACAATGTGACAGCCCTTGAGATATTTGTAGACAGCTATTAAGTCTCCTCTCAGTCTTCTTTTTTGCAAGCTAAACATTCCCAAATCCTGCAACCGTTCCTCATAGGACATGGTTTGCAGACCGGTCACCATTCTGGTGGCTCTTCTCTGAACTTGCTCCAGTTTGTTGATGTCTTTTTTAAAATGTGGTGCCCAAAACTGGACACAGTATTCCAGATGAGGTCTGACCAAAGAGGAGTAGAGGGCAATAATGACCTCACGTGATCTAGACTGTATGCTTCTGTTGATACATCCTAGAATTGCATTTGCCTTTTTGCTGCTGCATCACACTGTTGACTCATGTTAAGTCTGTGATCAATTAGTATACCCAAGTCTTTTTCACATGTGCTGTTACTTAGCCCTATTCCTCCCATTTTGTATATGCTTTTTTCATTTTTATTGCCCAGATGTAGTACTTTGCATTTTTCCCTGTTAAAATCCATTCTGTTAGTTGCTGCCCACTGCTCCAGTTTATGTATATCTTTTTGAATCCTCTCTCTCTCCTTCTCTAGTATTAGCTACCCCTCCTAGCTTTGTGTCATCAGCAAATTTGATCAGTTTACCCTCAATTCCTTCATCTAAATCATTGATAAAGATGTTGAACAATACAGGGCCCAAAACAGAGCCTTGTGGTACCCCACTTGAGACATTCTTCCAACTGGATGTGCAGCCATTTACAACCACTCTTTGGGTCCGATCACTAAGCCAGTTATGAATCCACCTAACAGTTGCCTTGTCCATTCCATACTTAGTCATTTTTTCAATAAGGATTGTGTGAGATACTTTGTCAAATGCTTTGCTGAAGTCAAGATATACTATATCTACAGCATTTCCCTGATCCACCCAGTCAGTGATTCTGTCATAGAAGGAAATTAAGTTAGTCTGACATGACTTATTAGTTACAAACCCATGCTGACTCTGTTTAATCACTTCATTCTTATCCAGGTACTTGCATACATGTTCTTTAATAATTTGTTCAAAGATCTTTCCTGGTATAGAAGTCAGACTCACTGGCCTGTAGTTCCCTGGGTCCACCTTCTTCCCCTTTTTGAAGATAGGAACAACATTTGCTCTTCTCCAGTCTTCTGGGACTTCTCCTGTTCTCCAAGAATTTTCAAAGATTATGGACAGTGGTTCAAGAATTTCTTCTGCTATCTCCTTCAGTACCCTGGGGTGTAATTCATCTGGACCTGGAGACTTGAATTCATTTAGGTTAGCTAAGTGTTTCCTCACTGTCTTTCTGTTTATAGATATCCTGGATTCTTCTATTCCTTTAATAGGACAGTGAAGATCAGTTGATGTTACATTTCCTTTCTGAGAGAAAACAGATGCAAAATAGGAATTTAAAAGTTCAGCCTTCTCAACATCCTGACTTACCATTTCATCATTTTCATCCTGTAAAAATCCTATAGCATCTTTGACTTTTCTTTTACTTTTGACGTATCCCCAAAATCCTTTTTTGTTGCTTTTGACGTCACTTGCAAGCCTTAATTCATTGTCAGCTTTAGATAATCTGATTTGTGCCCTGCAGGTTCTGCAGACAGCATTATATTCTTCTTTAGATATGCCTCCCTCTTTCCATTTGATAAACATTTCTTTCTTCCTTTTTAGCATGTGTTTAAGTTCTATGTTCATCCATCCTGGTTTCCTTAAATGCTTCCCATTCTTCCCTCTTTTCGGAATTGTTAACGATTGTGCTTTGAGAATCTCATTTTTCAAGATTTTCCATCCTTCCTGGACATTTTTGTCCTTAAGGATATCCAGCCATTGGATCCCTCCAATTCTCTTTCTGAGTTCCTTAAAATCTGCCTTTCTGAAATCTAACCTTGACGTCTGAGTCTTCACAGGTCTTCCTCCTCTTGTTATCCAAAATTCTAAAATAGAATGGTCACTACCTCCTAGGGTCCCAGCCACTCTTACCTCCTCCACCATTTCCTCCCTGTTTATGAGGATTAGATCCAAGGTAGCAGATCCCCTTGTTTTCTCCATTACCTTTTGGAAGATAAAGTTGTCAGCAAGAGAGGATAAGAATTTCCTGGACCTGTTAGTTTTGCCTGAGAGAGATTCCCAACAAATGTCTGGATAGTTGAAATCTCCCATGACCACTATGTCATATTTTTTGGAGAACTTGGCCATTTGATGCATAAAGAGTTCATCCATATCTTCAGCTTGCACAGGCGGCCTGTAGTAAATGCCTACAATGGTGTCCTTTCCATTGTTCTGTCCTTGTATTCTTACCCAAACAGTTTCCACAGAACTCCCAGTCTCTGAAGCTTCAATCTCTGTGCAGATATACGCTTTTCTAACATACAATGCAACACCTCCTCCTCGTTTATCAAGTCTGTTTCTTGCAAATAAGTTGTAACCTTCTAGCCTTGTATTCCAATCATGTGTATCGTCCCACCAAGTCTCAGTGATTCCAATGACATCATATTTCTTCTCCTGCGTTAGTGTGTGCCAATACAACCTATTTTTATATGATGACCCCCTCCGCTAGTTCTCTCTTTACCTCCATTGTCACTGGAACTATTCTCCATTTGTTATAATGCTGTTGGTGGGCTTGGATACACCTAATGAACCTGTTTAGTAAAACCTCCTGACAATTCAGCTCAGCTATGCTACGTTTACGATCCCACTTATAACAGCTGCATTTGCATGTAATTACACTAAGGCCTCTTTCACACATCAGGCTTTTTGAATCAGGCGCGATCCGGCGTAGCATTGATTTACATTAGCGCCGGATCGCGCCTGATGTCACTGCGTTGCATCCGTTTTTGGCCGGATCCGTCGTAATTGTACATTCCGGCGGCCGGACAAGACGGTTTTTGTAAGGTTTTTTTTTTTTCCGGAGGCACCTGACAGTGCCTGAATCGGCACTTCAGGCGGCCGGAAACAATGCAAACCTATGGAGCCGGACCAGATTTTTGACAAATCCGTCAGAAAACTGATCCGGAGTCCAAGGTCTCTCTCTCTCTCTCTCTCTCTCTCTCTCTTTTCTCTCTCTCTTCTCTCTCTCTCTTCTCTCTCTCCTCTCTCTCTTCTCTCTCTCTCTCTCTCTTCCTCTCTTCTCTCTCTCTCTCTCTCTCTCTCTCTTCTCTCTCTCTCTCCTCTCTCTCGATGTCTGTATTTTCAACATGGAAAAGCTTTCTTTTTCCGGGTTCAAAAGGTCAGGCGGATCAGGCGAAAAACCTGATCAGTTCCATCAGTTTTTAAAATCAGCGCCGGATCCGTCCTATCAGGCATAAGACGGATCATGCCTGATTCAAAAAACCTGATGTGTGAAAGTAGCCTAACCGATTCATGAAAAACAAATGCACCTATAAAAACAAACTTCAGACTCTCTTATGGCATCCTCATTACCCTGACAGTCTTGCTGTAGCACAGTTCAGCTATTCTATGCACAACTCTGCTATACATGCAGGGGAGAGCATGATCATATGTTTAAGATCCCAACTAACCACCAATGAAATGTGTAAGTAGTAATGAATATTGGTCAAATAATGGGTCACAGTCACTACAGCAGAAACTATCAATGATCTCTCCCAGGAGATAGAGCCTGCAGAACTGAGAAGAAGCAGTGTGCTGCTGGGAAATATAGTTTTAGAAGATAAGAATATTATTATTATTATTTATTTATATAGCGCCATTAATTCTATGGTGCTGTACATGAGAAGGGGTTACATACAAAGTTGTAGATTGTATAAAAATTTACAATGACAGACTGGTACAGAGGGGAAAGGACCCTGTCCTTGCGGACTTACATTCTACGGGATAATGGGGAAGAAACAGAAGGTCGGGGGTGTGGCAGCTCTGGTGGTGGTGGTGAGGCGGCAGCTCTGGTGGTGGTGGTGGTGAGGCGGCAGCTCTGTTGGTGGTGGCGTAGCGAGGCGGCAGTTCGGGTGATGGTGGCGAGGCGGCAGCTAGGGTGGTGGTGGCGAGACGGAAGCTCGGGTGGTGGCGAGGTGGCAGAATGGTTATTGCAGGCTGTAGGCTTTCCTGAAGAGATGGGTTTTCAGGTTCCGTATGAAGGATCCAAGGGTGGTGGATAATCGGACATGTTTAGGCGTGGAATTCCAGAGGATGGGGGATATTCGGGAGAAATCTTGGAGGCGGTTGTGTGAGGAATGAATAAGTGTGGATGATAGTGGGAGATCTTGGGAGGATCGAAGATTACGTGAAGGAAGATATTGGGAGATTAGTTCAGAGATATGGGGGGGACAGGTTGTGGATGGCTTTGTAGGTCAGTGTTAGTAGTTTGAACTGGATTCATTGGGGAATTGGGAGCCAGTGGAGGGATTTCCAGAAGGGAGAAGCAGGGGAGTAGCGAGGAGAGAGGTGGATTAGTTGGGCAGCAGAGTTGAGGACAGACTGAATTGGTGCAAGAGAGCTGACGGGGAGACCACAGAGGAGTATGTTGCAGTAATCAAGGCTGGAGATGATGAGGGCATGCACAAGAGTTTTAGTAGATTGAGGGCTGAGGAAGGGACGGATTCTGGAAATGTTTTTAAGTTGGAGGCGACAGGAGGTGGCAAGAGTTTGGACGTGTGGTTTGAAGGACAGGGCAGAGTCGAGAGTTACTCCAAGGCAGCAGATTTCAGGTGCGGGAGAGAGTGTGATGCCATTTACCATAATAGATAGATCGGGTAGGGAAGATACGTGAGATGGAGGAAAGATGATGAGTTCGGTTTTGTCTACATTGAGTTTTAGGAAGCAAGAGGTGAAGAAGGAGGATATGGCTGATAGACACTCCGGGATTCTGGACAGCAGAGAGGTGACATCTGGGCCAGAAAGGTAGACCTGAGTGTCGTCTGCATACAGGTGTTACTGGAAGCCATGGGACTTTATGAGTTGTCCTAGGCCAAGGGTATAGATGGAAAAAAGTAGAGGCCCCAGGACAGAGCCTTGAGGTACTCCAACAGAGAGAGGGCGGGATGAGGAGGTAGTGTGGGAGTGGGAGACGCTAAATGTGCGGTCGGAAAGGTAAGTGGCGATCCAGGACAGGGCAAGGTCTTTGATGCCAAGGGAAGAAAGAATCTATAGCAGTAGGCAGTGGTCGACTGTGTCGAAGGAAGAGGACAGGTCAAGGAGGAGGAGGATGGAGAACTGTCTGTTAGCTTTGGCTGTGAGTAAGTCATTAGTAATTTGGGTCAGGGCAGTTTCAGTGGAGTGGTGGGGGCAGAAGCCAGATTGGAGGTTGTCAAGGAGAAAGTTAGATGAGAGGTGGGAGGAAAGTTGAGCGTGGACATGCTGCTCAAGGAGTTTGGAAGCAAATGGGAGCAATGATATTGGGCGATAGCTACGCCAGATAACCTGGCCTCCACAGTCACCAGACCTGAACCCAATCGAGATGGTTTGGGGTGAGCTGGACCGCAAAGTGAAGGCAAAAGGGCCAACAAGTGCTAAGTATCTCTGGGACTCCTTCAAGACTGTTGGAAGACCATTTCCTGTGACTGCCTCTTGAAGCTCATCAAGAGAATGCCAAGTGTGTGCAAAGCAGTAATCAAAGCAAAAGGTGTCTACTTTGAAGAACCTAGAATATAAGACATATTTTCAGTTGTTTCACACTTTTTTTGTTAAGTATATAATTCCACATGTGTTAATTCATAGTTTTGATGCCTTCAGTGTGAATGTACAATTTTCATAGTCATGAAAATACAGAAAAATCTTTGAATGAGAAGGTATGTCCAAACTTTTGGTCTGTACTGTATATCGAAATGGCGCCGTGGGCTGCGCCTGCGCATAAGTATCTATCACATACCAATAGATGCTACTGCGCAAGCGCCACAGCCCACCCTTGTCACTGCAGCCAAAAAAATTTAAACTACAACAAAGTGGCGCCGGAGGCGGCGTATGTGCAGTAGCATCTGTCGGTACGTGATAGATGCTAATGCGCAGGCGTAGCCAACGGCGCCATTTTGATGCAATGTCATTTTTTTTTCCAAATACACATATTAGTATATTCATTATGCAAACTAGGGGGCAGGTCACTGAAGGAGCAGTGACCTGTCTGCAGTCTGCATTATCAATAGAGCATGAATACATGAACCCCGCCTTAGGACATGAGCATATCATTAACTAAATACTAAAAATAAGCATTAAAAAAGAAGAACAAGATGGATTTAATCAACCAAGGTATTATTTTATTTAGTATAACTGCATCGACCTGACACTGTCTGTAGGTTACTATGCATATCCCTGCTGACAGGTTCCCTTTAAGTGTGTACAGTTGCAAAGTGCTTGTAAAACATAAGCAACTTTCTAATTTATCTCTTATTATTCCCTACAGTTTAAAAAATGGGAGGATTTTTAATTTTATATTCTATGGTTTTGTTGCCTGGTTTGCCGGCCACGTTGCAGTTTATCAGAGGAGGCCAGTTTTCTAGGAATAGAGTACAATTACAAGCTGTTTGCATTATAACTTTCAAGTCTGTATCCAGTGATCTCACTAGCTTCAGAGCTGTGCTTATAAAAATTATTCTTAAGGTTTTTATTCTTATTATCATTATTATTATAAGCACAGCTCTGAAGCTGGCCAGATCACTGAATATCACAGATCACTGCCACTGCGCTCCTCCAATGCTACACAGGAAAAGCTGCCTCTACTTGCAGCATGAGAGAGTGCACTATTCAGAACAGCGGTGCTACCATGCCGCTGGTCCAAATTGTCAGTCTTCATGAGCATACAGCATCCTGGCAAGTGAGTTCCTGAAGATAGATTAGACAATCTCTTTAACAAATGCCCTAATTTCTATTTGGGTTTCCTTGTTTCTTATTCAATAAAAACACAGTTTAACAGAAAATATATGAACCCACCCTCCACTCTGTATACAGGCTCATAGGGACAGATTCATCAATTGTATTTTTCTAAAAGACACTTTTCTTGAAGGAATACGCAAAGTAGAAAATTGACTTTTTATGTCTTTAACCATTTTTGTGAGTTTGTAAAGCAAAAGATCAAATCTTTGGCAAAATGTCACAAATATTGCTCAAAAATTATTGGATGCATATAATCACTTCAAGGGGAGACTGGAGTACATTTGCAACAAATTTTGATCATGATTTTGGTGATAACATCTGGAAACCTTAAATGACACCCACAGTGGAGAACTAACAACAAACAAATCTGCGAACACATAAATAGACTTCAAAAAAGGCGCAAATGCATGTCTGTCAGACCTTTATGGAGCAACATCGTCCCTTGCGGGCTGCCTCCAACTTGGAGCGGCTGTTGCTGGCACAGAGTCCTGTCAAAGGCGTGATCTCCACCATTTACAAATGGCTTATGTCTCTTCGCTCTGATACTGAGCCTACTTACCTTGCTGCCTGGGAACGGGAACTGGGGCACCCATTGTCCCTACGAGTCGCCAGGTGTATTAAAAGACACGCACTGGGATTTTCTAGGTGCGTTCGCATTAAAGAGAATTCTTATAAACTGATTGCCAGGTGGTACCGAACCCCGTCCTTCCTATTTCGCCATGGCTTGCAGACCTCTGACATCTGCTGGAGATGTGGGACGGGTTCAGGAACTTATGCTCACATCTGGTGGGATTGTCCCCTCATTGTACCCTTCTGGAATGCGATACGACAAAAAATCAAAGATATCTGCCTTCTGCCTTGTGATTTACCCAGGGACTCAGTCCTTTTTTGGGTGCCGGCGACGGGTTATAACCCCATTAAGCACAAACTGGCGACCTTTATGTTGACGGCTGCCAAACTTCTAGTGCCTAAGCATTGGCTGTCTACTGTGGCGCCTTCTCTGGAGGAGTGGACTGTTGCTGTGGACCATATCAGGGACATGGAGGACCTGTCGGCATGGATCAACCATACCCGGGATAAATTCCAGACCATCTGGTCCCGTGGATTGCCTTTCGTACCCCTTCGCCTACATAGTGTAAGTGACTCATTGGAGTGCTATTTTTGTATGTAAGATTCTCTGCCAGTGGTGTGCTGTGGGCGGAGACCGAGGGCGCCCCCCCTCCCCTTCTTCCTTCCCCTTACCTTTAACCTTCTTCCTTTTTTCTTTGTCCAGTTATTTATTTTTCATTTAGGTTCATTTATTCCCTTATTTTTCTTTATTTCCCCTTATATTTTCTGTGTCTTCTTGTTTTATTTTGTTCTTAGTTCTTGTTCTTGTAGAATGTTATTGGGGTTCGTTAGTCCAGGAACCCAATTTGTGTGCCAAATCTCACGCAATACTAGTAGTGATCCTCGATCACGCTGTTTCATTCATATATATTGTGCTCTGTTTTATTGGACATGACCTGATATGATGACGCTTGGCTTATATTATGTGACATGTTTTGTTACTGTTCATACCCTTGATATGTGTTATACATGTGTATTAATAAATACATATTCAACAACAAAAAAAAAGGCGCAAATGGAAGGATAAATTTGGTAAAAACAAATAAAACACCATAAACTTGATAAAAAAAATAGCCACAAATGAAATACAGGAAGTTCTCAACTTACGAACATCTGACTGACATACGACCCCTAGTACGAATCTTGAAACATGCAACACATCATAAACATACCGTACACACTACAGTATAAACTAAGTTTGTAGCACATTTTTTGTGCTGTGAAAAAGCCCCCCTCGGCTTATACTCGAGTGAGAGTCGCAGATGATGAAGGGGAAGCGGCAGTGGCAGAGCAGCGGGTCACAGGAGGCAAGAGCCGACTGCTGCGGCTAAAGCCTGTGCCCGCTGCTAAAGAGAAATGAATAATCACTGCGCTGCCACTGAATATTCATTTCTCTGTAATAGCGCCCACAGTGTCAGCCGCAGCCACCGGCTTCCAGAGGCGGTCTGGCAATCATGGGTGCCCGCAACTTAAGAGAAATGAATATTCGCTTCCATCCACTCCCATAGGCTTGGAGGGCAGTGCATATTCATTCCCTTAAGTAGTGGACACACGTGATTGATCAGCTTGCCGCTGCAGCTGCTGGCACCAGAACAACACGCTGCGAGGGCGCGCAGGGACGGTAAGTAGGATGGTTTTATTTTTATGTTTTTCTGATGGGATCCATGCATACCAGGCTCGGGATGAAGAGCCATGTATAACAGGATAGGGATGAGGAGCCATGCCTACCAGCATAGGAATGAGGAGGTCATGCATACCAGCATAGGGATGAGGAGGTCATGCATACCAGCATAGGGATGAGGAGCAATGCAGACCAGGATAAGGATGAAGGGGCCATGCAGACCAGGATGGGGATGAGGAGGCCATGCACATGAGGATGGGGATGAGGAGACTGTGCAGACCAGGATAGGGATGAGGAGGCCATTCATACCAGGATGTGGATGAGGGGACAATGCATACCCGACTTATACTCGAGTCAATATGTTTTCACAATTTTTTGTAGTAAAATTAGGTTCCTCTGGTTGGTTTATACTCGAGTAAATACGGTAACTTGATTTTTTTTCTTCATTGCCTTGTGCAGCTATACACAATGATTTTATATCCTACGTACCTAATCTCAAACTTTCAATACTATATTTGCTAAAAATAACATTACACCCTTTATGGTAAAATAGCATGTTTTATCCCTACATGTCATCATTTATACACATTGCTACCCCATATCAATAGCTAACACCCTTATGTCATACTTACAACAGATAGGCAATGTTTCATTGAGTTTTTCAAAAATTCATCTAGTAAAATCTCTTCACTGAAAAGTGAAATCAAAGCGCAAAAGGGAAGGACAATTGCAATAAGATACTGTTGAAAAAACCTTATTAAGAAGAGCACCTCCTACCTCCTATACCTGCCTTCTCAAGGTCCCTCTCAGACACAAGGTGATTTTTTTCTCATATATAAACTAAATACTTTGAGGTGAATTTATCAATATTTTGTGGCAATTTATGACATCAAAAAGTTGCAGATTTTCTTGCATCCAGTTTTTCTTAAAACAATTAGTGACTTTTTTGTTATTTTACACCACTCTTGATTAGAGTTGAGCGATACTTTCCGATATCCAAAAGTATCGGAATCGGAATGGTATCGCCGATACCCAAAAAATATCGGCGATACCCGATACTGATACCGGAAATCCAATGTAAGTCTATGGGAACAAAATATCGGAATTAAAAAAACCCCATTCTTGCCTTGTTGGTTAATTGTACATGAAGGAAAACAACAAAGAGTAATGTAGAATGTATTGGGGAAGGTTGAGGAGACATCAAAGGCATAGATGTTTAACCCAATCAAATGGAATAGCATAAATATTTTTTTTTTAAAGATGTTCGGATTGACGAAGAAATTGACAATGTTGTTAACGTTTTTTCTATTTTGGCAAATATGTATATTTCACAACTTCCATGCTCTTCACCTTTTTAACTTTTGACACACTTTCTCCTTTATAATCTTCAGCATCATCATCTTTTTCATCAAATTATTCTTCATCTTCACCTTCTTTATCTTCTTCTTAAACTTCTTGCTATTCATCTTTTTGTTAACATTACTCATATTCTTCTTATTAAACTATTATTCTTATTCATATTGTACTTCATCTTCTTCATCATATTCTTATTTGTGACAGAGAATCCTGTACTTGTAATCTGTCAAAGTATGAATTTTTCATCCTTCCGTTCTTGCTGTCACAAAAGATTTAAATTACAACAGTATTTGTCCGTGTTCAGTTTAGCCTGCAGCAGCAGGCATTTTCCAGGGGCACCACGAGGAGGAACGGACTCACCCCCATACACTGCTTAGTCTTCTTCTGCTTATAATTTAGAGCATATATTTTGCTCTTCATTTTGGTCTTATACTTCATGTTCTTCTGCTTTTTGATCTTCTGCTTATTGTTCTTAAGTCTCTTGTTCTGTATCTTGTAGTTTGTCTTAACCTTCTTAGTCCTGTTTGGTAATCTTTTATTTCTTCTTTGTGATGGTGTTTAGGCTGGTTGGCTTGATGCTTGTCGTCCTTGTGGTGGTCATCTTCTTCGGGGTGGTCATCAGGGTCGTCGTCTTCATTGTTGGAGATCCAGAGTGATTTCCCAAAAAAACATTGAAAAAATCTTCAATTTGTAAATGTAGCAGAAGGTACAAGAGCCAATGCAAGTAACGAGGACCAGCTGACTGTGCTGGAACCCGGAGGGGCAGCAGAAGGAAAAGAGCCAATGGCACAACCGAGGACCAGCTGACGTTACTGGGACACGGTTACTAAGCAGGAGGTACCTGTGCTCCAAAGCACTACCAAGGACCAGCAGACGTTGCTGGAACTCGGATACCGAGATGGAGGCACCTAGGCCAAAGGCACTGCGGAGAACCAGTTGACGGTACTGGAACCCGGACGGGTAGAAGAAGGTACAAGAGCCAATGCAAGAAACGAGGACCAGCTGACTGTGCTGGAACCCGGAGGGGCAGCAGAAGGAAAAGAGCCAATGGCACAACCGAGGACCAGCTGACGTTACTGGGACACGGTTACTAAGCAGGAGGTACCTGTGCTCCAAAGCACTACCAAGGACCAGCAGACGTTGCTGGAACTCGGATACCGAGATGGAGGCACCTAGGCCAAAGGCACTGCGGAGAACCAGTTGACGGTACTGGAACCCGGACGGGTAGCAGAAGGTACAAGAGCCAATGCAAGTAACGAGGACCAGCTGACTGTGCTGGAACCCGGAGGGGTAGCAGAAGGAAAAGAGCCAATGGCACAACCGAGGACCAGCTGACGTTACTGGGACATGGTTACTAAGCAGGAGGTACCTGTGCTCCAAAGCACTACCAAGGACCAGCAGACGTTGCTGGAACGCGGATACCGAGATGGAGGCACCTAGGCCAAAGGCACTGCGGAGAACCAGTTGACGGTACTGGAACCCGGACGGGTAGCAGAAGGTACAAGAGCCAATGCAAGTAACGAGGACCAGCTGACTGTGCTGGAACCCGGAGGGGCAGCAGAAGGAAAAGAGCCAATGGCACAACCGAGGACCAGCTGACGTTACTGGGACACGGTTACTAAGCAGGAGGTACCTGTGCTCCAAAGCACTACCAAGGACCAGCAGACGTTGCTGGAACTCGGATACCGAGATGGAGGCACCTAGGCCAAAGGCACTGCGGAGAACCAGCTGACGGTACTGGAACCCGGACGGGTAGCAGAAGGTACCCATGGAAATTTAAGTTGACAGGCCGCGAGCCGCCGCAGTTACCGAATCCCACAGTACTACAGTGGGTGATTGTCCTATTGTCACAACGGAAACAGCCTTTATTTGCATATCCCGCAGCACACATAGGAAGCACCTAAACTCCAGGCACCATAGAGTCGGCTAACCCGACCGCAACACGACAGGACAACTTATTGGAGGCTAAGTGATGTTTACACTGACAGGAAACAGATGGCGTGCTGTAACCAGTCTGGGCAGGAGTGAGTACCCGTGCCAATGACACTTCCGAGCAACAACTGTCGGTGTTGGAGCCCAGGGATGAGAAGAGAACCGGTTGGAGGCAGCAGGACTTTTTGCCGTTCACACAGCAGGGAACAGCTGACATTACTGAACCCCAGTAACACAGGAGCAAGTGTTGACTGTGCTAACAGCACTTCCAGGCAACAACTGGCGTGTTGGAGCCCAGGGATGAGAAGAGAACCGGTTGCAGGCAGCAGACTTTTTGCCATTCACACAGCAGGGGAACAGCTGACATTACTGAACCCCAGTAACACAGGAGCAAGTGTTGACTGTGCTAACAGCACTTCCAGCAACAACTGGCGGTGTTGAAGCCCAGGGATGAAAGAGAACAGGGAGGAGGCAGCAGGACTTTTTGCCGTTCACACAGCAGGGGAACAGCTGACATTACTGAACTCCAGTAACACAGGAGCAAGTGTTGACTGTGCTAACAGCACTTCCAGGCAACAACTGGCGGTGTTGAAGCCCAGGGATGAGAAGAGAACAGGGTGGAGGCAGCAGGACTTTTGCCGTTCACACAGCAGGGGAACAGCTGACATTACTGAACCCCAGTAACACAGGAGCAAGTGTTGACTGTGCTAACAGCACTTCCAGGCAACAACTGGCGGTGTTGGAGCCCAGGGATGAGAAGACAACAGGGTGGAGGCAGCAGGACTTTTTGCCGTTCACACAGCAGGGGAACAGCTGACATTACTGAACCCCAGTAACACAGGAGCAAGTGTTGACTGTGCTAACAGCACTTCCGAGCAACAACTGTCGGTGTTGGAGCCCAGGGATGAGAAGAGAACCGGTTGGAGGCAGCAGGACTTTTTGCCATTCACACAACAGGGGAACAGCTGACATTACTGAACCCCAGTAACACAGGAGCAAGTGTTGACTGTGCTAACAGCACTTCCAGGCAACAACTGGCGGTGTTGAAGCCCAGGGATGAGAAGAAAACAGGGTGGAGGCAGCAGGACTTTTTGCCGTTCACACAGCAGGGGAACAGCTGACATTACTGAACCCCAGTAACACAGGAGCAAGTGTTGACTGTGCTAACAGCACTTCCAGGCAACAACTGGCGGTGTTGAAGCCCAGGGATGAGAAGACAACAGGGTGGAGGCAGCAGGACTTTTTGCCGTTCACACAGCAGGGGAACAGCTGACATTACTGAACCCCAGTAACACAGGAGCAAGTGTTGACTGTGCTAACAGCACTTCCAGGCAACAACTGGCGGTGTTGGAGCCCAGGGATGAGAAGATAACAGGGTGGAGGCAGCAGGACTTTTTGCCGTTCACACAGCAGGGGAACAGCTGACATTACTGAACCCCAGTAACACAGGAGCAAGTGTTGACTGTGCTAACAGCACTTCCGAGCAACAACTGGCGGTGTTGGAGCCCAGGGATGAGAAGAGAACAGGGTGGAGGCAGCAGGACTTTTTGCCGTTCACACAGCAGGGGGACAGCTGACATTACTGAACCCCAGTAACACAGGAGCAAGTGTTGACTGTGCTAACAGCACTTCCGAGCAACAACTGGCGGTGTTGGAGCCCAGGGTCAAGGAGGATGTTTAAATACTAGATCAAGTATTTTCCTTGTTACGTGTCTATTAAAAATGTCTATACTCCAAACAAGAGAAATATAACCTTTAGTACCATAAGATGATGATTTTACTTAAAAAAATATATGTAAATTAATAATTTACAAACATAAACGCATACATTAACATGTTGAAAAGCAATGCAAACCACAATTAAAATAGGTTAAATAATCTGCTATACGGTTTAAAATAAAAGCATACAAGTACATATCAGAATCCATTAATGATGGCTAAGTAACAGTATGTACACCATTTCTATTGTGTAGACAATGAATGGCTGACTTAAAAACATAATCAGCATTACAAGTTATCTTTGACATTCATAAAAGTTTACATTTGGTGAATAATATCACTAAAAAGTTTTTAAAAATATCTAAAACTTCCATCATGTAATACTGATAATATGTGCCAATCATTTATATTAACAAACAAAAACTTTAAAAAGTGCATAGTGCATAGTCAAAACAGCTATTTATGCCTGACTGTGGACTTGCAAGCATGACAACGGATAGATAAGGTATATATAGATGACACTGCATAGCCACAGATGTTGAACGGCGATGTAATACTGTACCTCAAAAAATTGTGCGTTACTACTACATCCTTTTTTTATATAGCTTTATAAAAGGTTACGTGCATGTATGGTTGCGCCTTTGTTTGGACTGGCTTCCTGCTGTGACGCGTTAGGTATTGGAGCGTCTGTGCGTCTTATGACGCAGACTAACATTCACGGTGCGCATCGTTCATCATCGCAAACGTACCGACAACACAAAGGCGTTGTCATGACTGCTTTACTCAGTAAACATGCACCTATGATGAAACATACATGCATGTGCCCTATTACATAACAAGCTACAAGAAAAACGAGTGTGAGGTGTGACACAGCTGTTTTGTTAAGGTACAGTATTATATCGACATTGTACAGGTGTCGCTATTCAGTCTGATAAATAGATATCATTCACCTATTCTATCAGTTGTCGTTCTTTCAGCACCACTTACAGGTATATATTTTGCTATTGTGACTATGCACTATTGACTTTAACAAGATAATGCATGATTTTTGTTAGTGATTATCATGTTTACATGAAGGACCTTTATGATATGGGCTGTTAACTTTCTAATTAAATATGTATTTTTTAAAATGACACAAATATAAGTAATGTTGAAGAGGACTATTCCTACATGCATTGTTTGCACAATATTACAGGTGTACATCACGTCCCTTAATCAACATTGGATTATTATATTTACTTGTATGCTTTATATTAAAAGCCAAGAACACTGAAGTCTAACCTTCGCACTGCAGCTGTTGTCAAAGTTCAACCCACATTATGCACTTCCAACATTGCAGCATTTGAGTCATGATGTGAGTTGGATTTGTCTAAGCTATGGAGTGACAAGGTTGACCATCAGTATCCTATAGCATAAGTAGACTTTTGTGTTAGCATTTGTTTTCGACATGTGCATATCTGAAATAATATGTCACAATTATTTTGTTACAGATTTGTGACAAAGACTAATCATTTTATGGTTTTAAAGCTGACGTTTCAAATGTTTACAGCTTAGAAATCAGGGTGTAGCCTCATATCTATGTGTAGCACTAGACACTTTGACATGTCATGCTTTTTTCACCATGTGTAGGTAGCTAGCAGTAATTTTTGCCAGACACACAGCAGGGGAACAGCAGGCGTTACTGAACCCCACAAACACATCAGCGATTGTTTTCATCTGTGCATCTAACACTTCTGAGCAGCAACTGGCGGTGTTGAAGCCCAGGATCAAGGAGGGTGTAGGCAGAGGCCTAGTATGAGATGTTTGAAGTTGAAGTTGTAGTTAGCAGCAGTAATTTTTGCCAGACACACAGCAGGGGAACAGCAGGCGTTACTGAACCCCACAAACACATCAGCGATTGTTTTCATCTGTGCATCTAACACTTCTGAGCAGCAACTGGCGGTGTTGAAGCCCAGGGTCAAGGAGGGTGTAGGCAGAGGCCTTGCATGAGATGTTTGAAGTTGAAGTTGTAGTTAGCAGCAGTAATTTTTGCCAGACACACAGCAGGGGAACAGCAGGCGTTACTGAACCCCACAAACACATCAGCGATTGTTTTCATCTGTGCATCTAACACTTCTGAGCAGCAACTGGCGGTGTTGAAGCCCAGGGTCAAGGAGGGTGTAGGCATAAAATATTGAGTTATTGCCTTGTTACGTGGCCATTGCAAATGTATGTACTTCAAACAAGAATAAATGAAGTTTTACTAGGACAATAAAATGATGAATTTCAATTCCAAGAATAGAAAAATATTTAGACTTGAGAGTCCTCAGTGGTTGATACCGTTTAATGGCTAACTGAAAAGATGGTAACAAATTCCAAGCTTTCGAGACTACTCAGGTCTCTTCATCAGGCTAAGACTAAAACAAAAAATGAAGAATCACATATTTCTACACACAACAGGACACAGGAATAGGTAAGACAAGTGAGGGAGGGACAAGTGAGGGGAGACCGGCCAAAAAATGAGAACAAGGATGAATTATCAGCGCCACACAATAAGAGAAAAAATAATGGATTTACCTGTGGCAAAACACTTTTGTATGCCCGGTCATAGCATTATGGATATGGAATTACTGGTATTAAAATATAACTTCAAATATGAGAAAGATACAAAGGTTTCAGAATATAAGCTCATCATGACCTTTGACACTCTTAGTGATGGAATGAATAGATCACACGGATTTATGTCATTCTATATCAATTAAGGAATCTGCGTCTCTGCCCTTCCAGGGGCATGAAAACACAAAACCAGACCCCAATCAGAGGGCAATAAAACTTTCTATCCTTATCTAGGAACTGTTCCAATATTTATGTTCATCCCTCTGTCATAATGACAGTTCTGCTACACGTGACTTACTTGTCTTACCTATTGCACTATTCCTGTGTCCTGTTGTGTATAGAAATATGTGATGCTTCATTTTTTGTTTTAGTCTTTGCCAGATGAAGAGACGTGAGTAGCCTCGAAAGCTTGAAATTTGTTACCATCTTTTCAGTTATCCATTAAAAGGTATCAACCACTGCGGACTCTCAAGTCTAAATATTTTTCTATCTACTGGCTAACATGGTACGAAGATACACATGTTTCCTAACTTCAAGAATAAAAATAAAGACCCTGCAAATATAAACGCATATATGCACATGCCAACAAGAAATGGAACAACACACCACCCAAAAAATTGGTTACAAAATATAGTGTTGTAAATTTAAGAATAAAAGTCCATTTTTGTATTTATGAATAATGCTTAAGGAACGCTATGTTAAACCATAACATAGTGAAGACAATGGATTTTGTAATAGTCACTCATCATCATCATTGCAATTTATATGTGACAGTCACAGACATTTCAATTATTTAAGTTAATAAAATCGTTACTTTGTACAGCATGTATGACATGTCTAGCATGGACTCATCAATGTGATGACGCAATAATGTACGATAAAAAATAACCATTTAAAAAAACATTATGCATTGTCACAATGTAAGTGTGTGCCTGCAAGTGTAGGTGAAACAAAGGCTACGGATAGCAAAGGTATATTCTATGTCTGTATCAGACAGTGGACAGCCTCTGATGGGTAATGGCGATGTTATACTGTACGTCAATAAAGTCTGCGGCTGCAATCATGCATTTTTTGCTTGTACAGTGTTGAAGAGGGTAAAAGCATGTCTGGTTGCGCAAGGCTTTATCCGTCAACACTACCTTCCTACTGTCACGCGTAGGGTAGGGTAGCGTGTGTCAATTAGATGACTCTATAAAATGTGACGTTACGCAGCGTTATTGTGCCCTAGGGACGCCAAAAATATGACAGCAGTAATCATTTACTGTCTAATACTCCACCTATGACCAACAAAAAAAGCACGTTCCCTCTTTAACAATCTACAAGACTAACAAGCATAATGGTTGACGCTGACTTTATTGAGGTACAGTATTACATCGACATTGTCCATGAGTAACTATGCACTGTGATACCTATATACCATTATTAATTTATATCTGTTGTGCTTGTTTCAACAGCACTTGCAGGTATAACTACCTATTGTCAGTATGCATGATGCACTTTCTAGATGTAATAATTTATTATTGCACATTATTACCAGGTTTAGATGCTGGCCATTTCATATATGGTGTGTGAAGTTACAGTTGGCATCAGTATGTGTATTTTATAATGTCTGTCATAAATAAAACTCGTGATGATGATGATGAGGATTTTATGATTCGTACTTCCATTGACTGCATTATCTTACAGGTACAGATAAAGTTCCTTAAAAAGCATTAATTGATAAGTATGAAATGTACCTTTATGCATTAATTTCAAAAAGTGAACACTATGTTTTAGTTTTTGTTACCATTTCTAATAGACATGTGCAGATATGCGCTGTGATGACAAATTATTATTTGTCCATATTTGTTATAAAAATGTATCATTCTAGGCCTGGAAAACTTCACAATTTCCTGTTTTAAGCATAACAATCAGGGTGACTGCTCTTCCCTATTTGGAGCATGTTCCACATGGGTTTTTCTGTGCATGTGTAGGGAACAGGAGACTTCTTGCCGGACACACAGCAGGGGAACAGCTGGCGTTACTGAACCCCACTAACACTATAGCTTGTGTATTGGTCTGTGGACACGACACTTCTGAGCAGCAACTGGCAGTGTTGTAGCCCAGGGAGTAGAGTTTAGGTGGTAGAAAGATGAACATAACAGGAGACATGGATAACGTTGCGAACCAGTTATTTAATCTGAAAACGGACAGACAAATTCTGGCGAGATCCATGCCTTGTTCATTTTCAGAAAAGTAAGCCGGTCTACATTATCGGAGGATAGTCGCATGCGACGGTCTGCTAGTACACCACCTGCAGCACTAAAGACGCGCTCCGATAATACACTGGCAGCAGGGCAAGCCAGCACCTCCAATGCATACTGGCTAAGCTCTGGCCATGTATCCAGCTTAGAGACCCAAAACTTGAATGGGGAAGAGCCATCTGGGAGTACACTGAGAGGGAAAGACATGTAGTCTGTCACCATCTTACGGAAACGTTGCCTCCTGCTGACTGGAGCCATCTCGGATGGTGTAGACATTTGTGGCGCTGCCACAAAACTTCGCCACATTTGGAACATACTGGTCTTGCCCTGTGCAGAGGCGCTGCTTGTGCTCCCTCTTGTTGCAGAGCTGTCTCCACTGCCTCGACGCACAGAGCTGCTTTGTAAAGCAGTAGCAGCAGCAGTGCTCTGGGCTGGAATGGAGAACATTATGGATTGCACCAATGTGTCTTGGTACTCCCGCATTTTACGCTCCCGGTTCAACGGTGTGATGAGGCTTTGTAAGTTGTCCCGGTAGCGAGGGTCTAGGAGGGTGTACACCCAATAATCAGACGTGGTGAGAATGTGGGCGATGCGGCGGTCGTTTCTCAGGCACTGCAGCATGAAATCAACCATGTGCTGCAGACTCCCAACTGGCCAAGAATCGCTGTCCCCTGCAAGAGGCGTCATCTCTGCCTGCTCTGCATCACCCCACCCTCGCTCTACATACTGACTAGAGCGTTGTGTACCTCCCTCTGGAGCGATGTCTTCCTCCTCCATTGACTCCTCCTCATCCTCCTCACAAAGTGAGCCCTGCCCAGCCCTTTGTGAGGAACCACATTGCGCTGACTGTCCAGAAGGTGATGGAATTTGTGACTCCTCATCCTCCACCTCTTCCAAAACCTCATCCCTTAGTGCTTGCAGTGTTTTTTGAAGCAGGCAGATAAGGGGGACAGTCAGGCTGACTAGTGCATCATCTGCACTCGCCATCCGCGTTGACTCATCAAACGCACGCAAAACGTGGCAGATGTCCTTCATAGAGCCCACTCAATAGTGGTGAAGTGTGAACGGCGCAAATTGCGAGTTGATTGCGCCTGATGCAGCTGATACTCCATTACTGCTGGCTGCTGCTCACACAACCGCTCCAACATATGTAACGTGGAATTCCACCTGGTGGGTACGTCACATATGATGCGATGTTCAGGAAGGCGAAATCTGTGTTGCAGAGCTGCAATGCGCGATCTGGCCATGCTGGAACGTCGCAAGTGAGCGCACTCTAGGCGGACCTTGTGCAGCAGTGCATCAAGATCCGGATAGTCCCTCAAAAAACTCTGCACGACCAAGTTGAGCACATGTGCCAGACATGGTATGTGAGTGAGGTTGCCAAGGCCCAGAGCTGCCACCAGATTGCGGCCATTGTCACACACTACCAAGCCTGGCTGGAGATTCGCTGGCAAAAACCACACGTCGCTCTCCTGCTTGATGGCATTCCAGAGCTCCTGCGCTGTGTGGCTTCGATTCCCCATAGGAATTAATTTCAGGACGGCCTGTTGACGTTTGGCCACGGCTGTGCTGATATCGGTCGCAACAGGTAAGCGTTCACGGGTCCATGTGGAGGTAGACCGTGACGGCTCCTGCAGCGATGATTCTGAGGAACTGGAGTAGGAGGAGGAGTCAATGTGGACAGACTGGATTCCTGCAATCCTTGGAGTTGGCAGAACACGTACAGCGCCACTCGCAAGATCTGTACCCGGCTCCACAACATTGACCCAATGGGCAGTGAGGGAAAGGTATCGTCCCTGGCCATGGGTACTGGTCCACTCATCGGTGGTCAGGTGGACCTTGCTACTGACGGCGTTTAGTAGCGCATGTTTAATTTTTCCCTCAACATGCTTTTGCAGACCAGGGACGGCTTGCCTGCTGAAATAAAATCGGCTGGGCACATTGTATTGTGGGACTGCCAATGCCATTAAGTTACGGAAACTGTCAGTCTCCACCAGCCTGAATGACAGCATTTCAAGGGACAGGAGTTTTGCAATGCCAGCATTCAGAGCCTGTGCTCGTGGATGGTTTGCCGAGTATGGCCGTCTTTTATCCCATGCCTGTGCTACCGATGGCTGTTTTGTGGCCTGGGAGTGTGAGGATGACAGGGAACTTGCAGCTGTGGGTGGAATAACACTGGGTCTCTGGACAACAGTGACAGAGGTTCTTCCATGGCGATCCTGTGAGGAAGCCGAACCAGCTGTGTGTGAGCTGGAGGAAGAGGCTCCAACACGAGCTGAAGATGTAGGTGCTGCTGTAGGTTGGCCTACATCTCCAGTGTGTCTTTGTAACTCAACCACGTGCTTTGACCGCACATGTTTCCACATATTTGTGGTATTAAGGTTACTGACACTTTTACCTCTTTTTACTTTTTGATTACACAGCTTGCATTTGACATAGCAAATATCATCTGCAAGTGTGTCAAAAAAGGACCACGCAGTGCAAGTCCTGGGAGCGCCCGTTTTGGCTGTTGGAAGAGAACTGCTACGAACGGGTGCCAAACTGGAGGCTACAGGCAACCGAGTCTGCAGCCTACCTCTCCCTACTGTTTGGACCGTTGGGGCAATCTCTTCCTCAGAGCTGCTACCACCACCTTCCTGTTCCTCACGCCATGTTGGGTCTTGGACCTCATCATCTCCACTACCCTCTTCCAACACCTGCTGCTGTTGGGTGATCTGGCCAGCACCATGCTCAACAGAAACTGGCACCTGAGTCTCATCATCATCAGATGCGTTCTGCGGTGTGCTGACCATCGGCACTGGCTCACCCGCCTCTTCACATTCAGAGAGACACAGCTGTTGCGCATCACTGCATACTGCCTCTTCTTCACATTCCAGAATGCTGCTTGGCTGGGCCCCTGTTTGCAAGCCAACAGATTCTGAGAACAGAAGCAGAGACTCAGCTGGCTCCTTTACAGAGCTCTCTGAATGCCTGGGCAATTTGGCAGGCGGTGAAGAGACAGATGGTTGTTCAACAGTGCTGTGGTCCTGAGAGGAGGTGGAAGCAATTGAAGTCGATGCATTGGCTGCCATCCAACCAACAACAGCTTCAATTTGTTCTTCCCGCAGCAGGGGGTACGCCGAGCTCCTACAAAAGTGCGCATAAAGGAACGCTCACGGGGAAAACTGGTGGATGCTGTGTCACTGGGTGCGGCAGCAGCCACAGAATCCCCATGTCCTCTCCCTGCTGAAACTCCACGGCCACGACCACGTGCCTTACTCCCTGCCTTCTTCATCTTGGTAGATTGATAAAGAAAGTCAGAAAAGTTATAAGGCCTAAGTGTGGTTATTCCTCAGAGACTGCAGTGAACACTGCAGACAACTGTTCAGTAACTGTGAAAGGCCCCTTTGTGTACTTCTATAGTGTTTGCAACCAATGTATTGTATACGGATGGAAGCGCGTCACACTAATAGATTAGATTTTTTTCAAATATAATGGAGCAGCACCAATTTGAGAAAAATGTGAAGGATGAGGCAGTGACACACGCTCAGCAGACTACAACCAGCAGTGGTTGAAGAACTAACCGGAGCGTAATCTGCACTCAAAAAATGAAAAGCTCACAGACTACAGTGAACACTGCAGACAACTGTTCAGTAGCTGTGAAAGGCCCCTTTGTGTACTTCTATAGTGTTTGCAACCAATGTATTGTATACGGATGGAAGCGCATCACACTAATAGATTAGATTTTTTTCAAATATAATGAAGCAGCACCAATTTGAGAAAAATGTGAAGGATGAGGCAGTGACACACGCTCAGCAGACTACAACCAGCAGTGGTTGAAGAACTAACTGGAGCGTAATCTGCACTCAAAAAATGAAAAGCTCACAGACTACAGTGAACACTGCACACAACTGTTCACTATCTGTGAAAGGCCCCTTTCTGTACTTCTATAGTGTTTGCAACCAATGTATTGTATACGGATGGAAGCGCGTCACACTAATAGATTAGATTTTTTTCAAATATAATGGAGCAGCACCAATTTGAGAAAAATGTGAAGGATGAGGCAGTGACACACGCTCAGCAGACTACAACCAGCAGTGGTTGAAGAACTAACTGGAGCGTAATCTGCACTCAAAAAATGAAAAGCTCACAGACTACAGTGAACACTGCACACAACTGTTCACTATCTGTGAAAGGCTCCTTTCTGTACTTTTATAGTGTTTGCAACCAATGTATTGTATACGGTTGGAAGCGCGTCACACTAATAGATTAGATTTTTTTCAAATATAATGGAGCAGCACCAATTTGAGAAAAATGTGAAGGATGAGGCAGTGACACACGCTCAGCAGACTACAACCAGCAGTGGTTGAAGAACTAACTGGAGCGTAATCTGCACTCAAAAAATGAAAAGCTCACAGACTACAGTGAACACTGCACATAACTGTTCACTATCTGTGAAAGGCTCCTTTCTGTACTTCTATAGTGTTTGCAACCAATGTATTGGATACGGATGGAAGCGCGTCACACTAATAGATCACTGTTAATTTCTATTGAATGGAGCTGCACCAATTCCACAAAATAAAATAAAAAAAAAAGTCAGTGAGTGACACGTGCAAATGCCTACAAACAGCGGTGGATGCAGAGCAAACTGCAGCGTCACCTGCACTCTCACACACACACCTTGCACAGAGCTGTTAAAACAACACTGCAAGGCAAAAGGAAGCTTTACACAGCCGGTGGTAAACTAGCCTGCCTAAAGCACAGTACACAAAATCGCAATCTCTAACTGTCCCTCAGAGTCAGCAGAGCAGCGTTCTGTCCCTAACTGAGTTCACAGCACAGTGACGCTAAAATGGCGGCGGCGCCTTTTATAGTGCATTCTGACATCATTTCAGCAGCCAATCACAGCCATGCCATTAGTTAAGATGACCGCAGCAGTACAGGATGTGCCCACACTTCGTAGGATTCCTCATTGGCTGACTAAAATCACAGTGCCTCTCAAAGAATTATGGGAACTTCCGATTCCGGTATACAATATAGGAAAAATATCGGAACTAAGTATCGGAATTCCGATACAGCGAATATCGGCCGATACCCGATACTTGCGGTATCGGAATGCTCAACACTACTCTTGATACTTCTAAAAAAGTGGGTCTCTCGATGTACAAAACTGATAGAGACATACCCCAAGCGACTTGCAGCTGTAATCGCAGCAAAAGGTGGCGCAACAAAGTATTAAGTTAAAGGGACCGAATAATATTGCACGCCCCACTTTTCAGTTTTTGTATTTCCACAAAAATTTAAAATAACCAATACATTTCGTTCAACTTCACAATTGTGTCCCACTTGTTGTTGATTCTTCACCAAAAAAATTACATTTGATATCTTTGTGTTTGAAGCATGATATGTGGGAAATGGTTGAAAATTTCCAGGGGGCCGAATACTTTTGCAAGGCACTGTAAATATGAGTGTGTGAGCAAAGGGTCTGAATACTTATGATCATGCGATATTTCAGGCTTTTTTTATAAATTTGCAAAAATTTCTACATTTCTGTTTTTTTCAGTCAAGATGGGGTGTACTGTAGAGTGTACATTGATGAGAAAAAACTTAACTTTTTTGAATTTACCAAATGGCTGCAATGAAACAAAGAGTGAAAAATTTAAATGGGTCTGAGTACTGTCCGTACCCACTGTAGGCCCCTCAAAGACACTTCAAATGTGATGTGGTCCGTAAAAAAATGGTTTTGTTAATTTTATGGAAAAATTAGAAATTGCTGATCAACTTTTAACCCTTCTGACAAAAAAAATTCTGCTTCAAAAATTGTGCTGATGTAAAGTAGACATGTGGGAAATGTTATTTATGAACTATTTTGTATGACAACTTTCTGGTTTAAGGGCATAAAAATTAAAAGTCTGAAAATTGCAAAATTTTAAAAATTTTTGCAAATTTACAATATTTTCAGAAATAAACGCAAGTTATAGCGGACAAATTTTACCACTATCATGAAATCATAGAATCATAGAATGGTAGAGTTGGAAGGGACCTCCTGGGTCATCTGGTCCAACCCCCTGCTCAAAGCAGGATTCTCTAAATCATCCCAGACAGATGTCTATCCAGCCTCTGTTTAAAGACTTCCATTGAAGGAGAACTCACCACCTCTTGTGGCAGCCTGTTCCACTCATTGATCACCCTAACTGTCAAAAAGTTTTTTCTAATATCTAATCGGTGTCTCCTCCCATTCAGTTTCATCCCATTGCTTCTAGTCTTTCCTTGCGCAAATGAGAATAAAGATGATCCTTCTACAATGTGACAGCCCTTGAGATATTTGTAGACAGCTATTAAGTCTCCTCTCAGTCTTCTTTTTTGCAAGCTATACATTCCCAAATCCTGCAACCGTTCCTCATAGGACATGGTTTGCAGACCGGTCACCATTCTGGTGGCTCTTCTCTGAACTTGCTCCAGTTTGTTGATGTCTTTTTTAAAATGTGGTGCCCAAAACTGGACACAGTATTCCAGATGAGGTCTGACCAAAGAGGAGTAGAGGGCAATAATGACCTCACGTGATCTAGACTGTATGCTTCTGTTGATACATCCTAGAATTGCATTTGCCTTTTTTGCTGCTGCATCACACTGTTGACTCATGTTAAGTCTGTGATCAATTAGTATACCCAAGTCTTTTTCACATGTGCTGTTACTTAGCCCTATTCCTCCCATTTTGTATATGCTTTTTTCATTTTTATTGCCCAGATGTAGTACTTTGCATTTTTCCCTGTTAAAATCCATTCTGTTAGTTGCTGCCCACTGCTCCAGTTTATGTATATCTTTTTGAATCCTCTCTCTCTCTTCTCTAGTATTAGCTACCCCTCCTAGCTTTGTGTCATCAGCAAATTTGATCAGTTTACCCTCAATTCCTTCATCTAAATCATTGATAAAGATGTTGAACAATACAGGGCCCAAAACAGAGCCTTGTGGTACCCCACTTGAGACATTCTTCCAACTGGATGTGCAGCCATTTACAACCACTCTTTGGGTCCGATCACTAAGCCAGTTATGAATCCACCTAACAGTTGCCTTGTCCATTCCATACTTAGTCATTTTTTCAATAAGGATTGTGTGAGATACTTTGTCAAATGCTTTGCTGAAGTCAAGATATACTATATCTACAGCATTTCCCTGATCCACCCAGTCAGTGATTCTGTCATAGAAGGAAATTAAGTTAGTCTGACATGACTTATTAGTTACAAACCCATGCTGACTCTGTTTAATCACTTCATTCTTATCCAGGTACTTGCATACATGTTCTTTAATAATTTGTTCAAAGATCTTTCCTGGTATAGAAGTCAGACTCACCGGCCTGTAGTTCCCTGGGTCCACCTTCTTCCCCTTTTTGAAGATAGGAACAACATTTGCTCTTCTCCAGTCTTCTGGGACTTCTCCTGTTCTCCAAGAATTTTCAAAGATTATGGACAGTGGTTCAAGAATTTCTTCTGCTATCTCCTTCAGTACCCTGGGGTGTAATTCATCTGGACCTGGAGACTTGAATTCATTTAGGTTAGCTAAGTGTTTCCTCACTGTCTTTCTGTTTATAGATATCCTGGATTCTTCTATTCCTTTAATAGGACAGTGAAGATCAGTTGATGTTACATTTCCTTTCTGAGAGAAAACAGATGCAAAATAGGAATTTAAAAGTTCAGCCTTCTCAACATCCTGACTTACCATTTCATCATTTTCATCCTGTAAAAATCCTATAGCATCTTTGACTTTTCTTTTACTTTTGACGTATCCCCAAAATCCTTTTTTGTTGCTTTTGACGTCACTTGCAAGCCTTAATTCATTGTCAGCTTTAGATAATCTGATTTGTGCCCTGCAGGTTCTGCAGACGGCATTATATTCTTCTTTAGATATGCCTCCCTCTTTCCATTTGATAAACATTTCTTTCTTCCTTTTTAGCATGTGTTTAAGTTCTGTGTTCATCCATCCTGGTTTCCTTAAATGCTTCCCATTCTTCCCTCTTTTCGGAATTGTTAACGATTGTGCTTTGAGAATCTCATTTTTCAAGATTTTCCATCCTTCCTGGACATTTTTGTCCTTAAGGATATCCAGCCATTGGATCCCTCCAATTCTCTTTCTGAGTTCCTTAAAATCTGCCTTTCTGAAATCTAACCTTGACGTCTGAGTCTTCACAGGTCTTCCTCCTCTTGTTATCCAAAATTCTAAAATAGCATGGTCACTACCTCCTAGGGTCCCAGCCACTCTTACCTCCTCCACCATTTCCTCCCTGTTTATGAGGATTAGATCCAAGGTAGCAGATCCCCTTGTTTTCTCCATTACCTTTTGGAAGATAAAGTTGTCAGCAAGAGAGGATAAGAATTTCCTGGACCTGTTAGTTTTGCCTGAGAGAGATTCCCAACAAATGTCTGGATAGTTGAAATCTCCCATGACCACTATGTCATATTTTTTGGAGAACTTGGCCATTTGATGCATAAAGAGTTCATCCATATCTTCAGCTTGCACAGGCGGCCTGTAGTAAATGCCTACAATGGTGTCCTTTCCATTGTTCTGTCCTTGTATTCTTACCCAAACAGTTTCCACAGAACTCCCAGTCTCTGAAGCTTCAATCTCTGTGCAGATATACGCTTTTCTAACATACAATGCAACACCTCCTCCTCGTTTATCAAGTCTGTTTCTTGCAAATAAGTTGTAACCTTCTAGCCTTGTATTCCAATCATGTGTATCGTCCCACCAAGTCTCAGTGATTCCAATGACATCATATTTCTTCTCCTGCGTTAGTAGCTCCAGTTCTCCTTGTTTGTTGCCCATGCTTTGTGCATTCGTATAGAAACACTTTAGTTTGTGATTGGTTTCTCTTTCTTCAATATTTTTATTATGTAGATTTTTTTGTCTTTGTTCTTCCCCTTCACTTCTAATAGCAGAGTTCTCAATAGCATTTGTCAGGTGTATGGCTTTTGCTGGCGTTTTGCTTCCCTTCCCACATTGTTCTAGTTTAAAGCTCTCCTGATGAGTGTAGCAAGGCGACTTCCAAATACATGTTTTCCAGTCTTCGTAAGGTGCACCCCATCTCTAGCAAGTAGTCCATCGTACAGGTAATTCACTCCGTGATCCAGAAATCCAAATCCTTGCTGATGGCACCATCGACGTAGCCAGTTGTTCACCTGCAGAATCTTATTCCACCTCCTTGTTCCATGGCCATCCACTGGAAGGATGGAGGAGAAGACCACCTGCGCTCCCAGTTCTTTCACTTTCTTACCTAAGTTTTCAAAGTCACTGCAGATGGTTTCCAGGTCACTTCTTGTGGTGTCATTTGTCCCCACATGTATTAGCAGGAATGGGTAGTCATCTTTAGGTCTGAAGAGTCCTGATATCCTGTCAGACACATCTTTAATTTTTGCACCTGGAAGACAGCACATTTCTCTTGAGGTTATATCTGGTCTGCAGATAGCAGCCTCTGTTCCTCTCAACAGGGAATCCCCCATGACAACAACTCTCCGTTTCTTCTTCACAACATTTTTCTTTCTCCATTCAGGAGGACTCTGAGGGCGTACAAGGTTACTCTTTGTGGGCAAAGTCTTATCCTGATGTATTTCTTCATCGTTCTCCTGTGTAAGAGCCTGGTACTGGTTTCTGAGCAGAATTGGTGCTGACTGCCTCCTGATCCTCCTGCTTCTCTGGGTCACATGCTTCCATTCCTCTGTTTCTTCAGTTGCACTTCGAATTTCTTCTCTTTCTGTACCATGAAGAGATAATTCTGCTCTGTCTAAGAACTCTTCACCTTCCTTAATGGTCTTCAATGTAGATAACCTTTCTTCCAGATTTTGCAACTTTTCCTCCAACAGGGACACAAGCTTGCATTTGTGGCATGTGAAATTTGGCTTTTCCACTGGTAAGTCTATGAACATGTAGCAAGAAATGCAGCTCACCACATGGCTCCTGGCCTCTTCCATGTTCTTATTGTTCAAGAGATAATCAAGCGGTGAAATATAATTTCAGCTGCAACAGCCAAAATCCAGTGTTCCTTGAGCTCGCGGAGACTCTTCACTTATCCCAGAAGGCACTGGGAATATGCAAATTATCTCCTCGGGACTCCTCCCCTGGTTTACTGATGTCCTCCTTTCAGCTGCAACAGCCAAAATCCAGTGTTCCTTGAGCTCGCGGAGACTCTTCACTTATCCCAGAAGGCACTGGGAATATGCAAATTATCTCCTCGGGACTCCTCCCCTGGTTTACTGATGTCCTCCTTTCAGCTGCAACAGCCAAAATCCAGTGTTCCTTGAGCTCGCGGAGACTCTTCACTTATCCCAGAAGGCACTGGGAATATGCAAATTATCTCCTCGGGACTCCTCCCCTGGTTTACTGATGTCCTCCTTTCAGCTGCAACAGCCAAAATCCAGTGTTCCTTGAGCTCGCGGAGACTCTTCACTTATCCCAGAAGGCACTGGGAATATGCAAATTATCTCCTCGGGACTCCTCCCCTGGTTTACTGATGTCCTCCTTTCAGCTGCAACAGCCAAAATCCAGTGTTCCTTGAGCTCGCGGAGACTCTTCACTTATCCCAGAAGGCACTGGGAATATGCAAATTATCTCCTCGGGACTCCTCCCCTGGTTTACTGATGTCCTCCTTTCAGCTGCAACAGCCAAAATCCAGTGTTCCTTGAGCTCACGGAGACTCTTCACTTATCCCAGAAGGCACTGGGAATATGCAAATTATCTCCTCGGGACTCCTCCCCTACAATATGTCATGGAAATACAAACTCAGATTCACTGGGAGCGGTTGAAGCATTTCAGATTAATGATCTCTTAAACTGACACTGGTCAGAATTGTAAAATTTGGCCCAGACACAAAGGCGAAAACAGGCTTTGGCGCAAAAGGGTTAATAGCCAGTAAAGGCCACGCAGACAGCTGTGAGCTGTTATTAATCGGCTGGAAGGCTCCATGGATATTGGCCCCTTCCCAGAATAATAACACCAGCTCAAAGCTGTCTGTTTTCCCTCAACAGGTTAGTAAAAAAGGGGGAATTCCATGTTGTTTTTTTAATTAATTATTTAACCCTAGAACGCATACCTGGGGCCTCTCAGGCCGCCCTGTTAATTGTTTTCTATTTTCTGCAAGATTACTTTAGTTATAATTTTGAAACTCTAGGTATTCCTCAGGTATATAGTTGTTTGTCATTTCCAGTTGTTCATTTATTTTTATGTTACAGGCATTTTGGTATAACAACTCTCTTTTGGGAATACCCCATATTCACATAACTGGGGCCTTTTAGTCCCATACATGTGCATATCTGTACTACTTGTGGACAAAATGTCTGCAAGGAACATTCTTCCGAACAGATAACATGTGAAAATTGTTGGGGTCATCAGTAAAGTTGAAAAGGAAAGTTTGAAAAGAAATATTCCTGCTATTCCTGCACTATGTTTACTACAACTTTTATATAAAAAACGTTTAGACAAAAAAAACGTTATTATATAGCATGCATATATTGGGCGTTTTAAGCCCGTGTACTTACTTTTTTGTTGTTTTTGCACATAATTATAATGTAGTGGGAATGTATCCTTACTTTTCAATTTTCAAATAAACTTTGAAAATTATTTTTGTTTGAGTTATTCCATGTTATTTGCACACGGGCCTAAAAGGCCCCAGGTACGTGAAAGTGTAGATTTTTATGGTCATGCGTTCTAGGGTTAATAGGTTAAATAAGGCAATACACCATTTAGTGCCGCATGAAAGGCATTAAACGGTGCTAGTTTAATATATCTAGAGGGCTTGTGGCATTAAATATCTACAGGACATCTTGTGTTGTGAATGGGTTTGAGATGAGTTCTGAGCAGAGGCTCCCTCTGGTGGTTACAAGCGGTGCTAGTCTGTCCAGTGAAGATTGTGAGGACTGGGAATCAGGTGTTACTGATTGGTCTTATATAAGGGAGTCACCTTCCCATCAGGGTTGCCGGTGATCAATTGTTCTGGTCTGGATCCTTTATTCCTGTTTCCCTTGTAGCCTGCTGTGTGGTGTCTGCATCTCCTGCTAACAGATAAGACATTTTCTTCTTTTGTGTTTGTGCTATATTATTGCCTTTTTTACCTGCACTCCTCAGCTACCGAAACATAACAGTATCACCGGCCTAAAAATTGAAAATTGTATGGTACTCACAGAAGGGAAAAAATATTGTGAAAGAAAAAAGGTTGTCAGAGTTGTCAGAGATATTTTTCTGTTTGTTGCATTTTTTTTTTTTTTCCCTCTGTATCTCTGGGTGCTGGGGAGGATCTTTTCTCTCAATGGAGTTTGCACAGTTGTCTGGCCGTGTGGATCAGCTTGCCACTGAGGTTCGGAGTATTGCTATCTATCTTGCTGGGTTGCCTGTTGTGGAACCTAGGATTCCCATGCCAGATATGTTTTTAGGGGATCGAGCTAAGTTTCAGAATTTCAAAAATAATTGTAAATTGTTTTTTGCCTTAAAACCTAAGTCCTAAGGGAACGCAGCGCAGCAGGTTCAAATTATCATCTCTCTCCTGCGCGGCGATCCTCAGGATTGGGCTTTTTCCCTGACACCTGGGGATCCTGTTTTGAGTGATGTTGATGCGTTTTTTCAGGCCTTGGGGTTATTGTACGATGAGCCTAATGTCACTGATCAAGCTGAAAAAGCCTTGTTGGCATTAAATCAGGGGCTTGATGATGCTGAGTTATACTGTCAGAGATTCCGTAGGTGGGCAGTCCTGACCAAATGGAATGACGACGCTTTGGCAGCCCTTTTCCGGAAGGGTCTGTCTGATAATGTAAAGGATGTTATGGTGGGATTCCCTGTCCCCTCTGGTCTCAATGATTCTATGTCATTAGCGATTCAAATTGACAGACGTTTGCGTGAGCGGAGAAGTATGCGTGGAATGGTGTTGCCTTGTGAACCAGCTTCTGAACCCATGCAGTGTGATAGAGTGGTGTCTGGGGCACAGCGTCATGAGTTTCGAAAGCGCAATGGGTTATGTTTCTACTGTGGTGATGCCTCTCATGCTATTTCAGTCTGCCCTAAGCGGGGAAGACGTTTTGCACGCTCAGTTGTCTTGGGTAGTGTTCAGACTAAGTTTTTATTAACTGTCACTCTGATATGCTCTCTGTCCTCATTTTCTGCTCAGGCTTTCGTTGATTCTGGAGCAGCTATTAACCTGATGGATTATGATTTTGCTAAACGTTGTGGATTTCCCTTGATACCCCTACAGAAGTCTATTCCCCTACTGGGGATCGATTCTACCCCTTTGGCTGAGAATACACCCCAGTTTTCTACTCAGGTGATAATGAGGGTTGAACCTGATCACCAGGAGTGCTGCAAATTTTTGGTTCTGTATAATCTGCATGACATTATCGTGCTGGGTTTTCCTTGGTTACAGTCTCATAATCCTGTTTTGGATTGGAAATCTGTGTCTGTAACCAGTTGGGGCTGCCAATGTGTTAATACCAACACTCCTATTTTTTCTGCCTCCCCCCAGGCTCAGGATGTTCCTGACTTTTTGATTGATTTTTCTGATGTGTTTAGCGAAAGTAAATCTGCATCCTTGCCTCCCCATAGGAGCTATGACTGTGCTATTGAATTAGTGCCGGGTAGTAAATTCCCTAAAGGTCGCCTTTTTAACTTGTCTGTACCTGAACATGACGCTATGCGGTCTTATATCAAGGAATCATTGGAGAAGGGTCATATCAGACCATCCTCTTCACCCTTAGGTGCCGGTTTTTTCTTTGTGGCCAAAAAACATGGTTCATTAAGGCCGTGTATTGATTATCGTCTCTTGAACAATATTACTGTGAAATATCAATACCCGTTACCCTTGATTTCTGACCTGTTTTCCAGGGTGAAAAACGCTACTTGGTTTACCAAGCTTGACCTCAGGGGGCGTATAACCTTATTCGCATTAAGCACGGGGATGAATGGAAGACGGCATTCAATACCCCTGAAGGGCATTTTGAGTACCTGGTGATGCCCTTTGGGCTCACTAATGCTCCTTCCGTCTTCCAGTCCTTCATGAATGACATTTTCAGGGATTTTGTGGACAAATTTCTGATTGTTTATTTGGATGATATCTTGATTTTTTCTAATGACTGGGACTCTCATGTGAAACATGTTCGAACTGTATTCCAGATTTTGAGAGAGAATGCTCTGTATGTGAAGGGATCAAAGTGTCTTTATGGCGTACAGAGGATCTCATTTCTGGGATTCATTTTGTCCCCATCTGTTATTGAAATGGACCCGGTCAAGGTTCAGGCCATCTGTGATTGGGTCCAACCTACTTCATTAAAGGCTCTTCAGAGATTTTTGGGTTTTGCCAATTTTATCGTAAATTTATTGGTAATTTCTCGGTTATTGTTAAACCATTAACTGATTTGACCAGAAAGGGTTCTGATGTGGTGAATTGGCCTCCTGAGGCAGTCTCTGCATTTCAGGAACTTAAGCAGAGATTCACTTCTGCTCCTGTTCTACGGCAGCCTGATGTTTCTCTGCCATTTCAGGTGGAGGTTGATGCCTCTGAAATTGGGGCAGGTGCTGTTTTGTCCCAAAAAGATCCAGAGACCTCTAAAAGTAACCCTTGTGCCTTGTTCTCTCGAAAATTTTCTCCTACTGAACGTAATTATGACGTGGGTAATCGGGAGTTATTGGCCATGAAGTGGGCTTTTGAAGAGTGGAGACATTGGCTGGAGGGAGCCAAACATCAGGTGGTGGTCCTTACGGACCATAAGAATCTGGTCTATCTGGAATCTGCCAAGCGACTCAATCCTAGACAGGCCAGGTGGGCCTTGTTTTTCACACGTTTTAATTTTGTGGTTTCCTTTCTTCCTGGCACTAAGAATGTTAAGGCGGATGCCCTCTCGAGGAGTTTCCTTGCGGACTCTCCTGAGTTATCTGATCCTTCTGTTATTTTGAAAGAGGGTGTAGTTCTTTCCGCCATCTCGCCCAATTTGAGACTTGCTCTGGAGGGGTGTCAGGAGGATAGGCCCGAGCGCTGCCCTGTTGGAAAATTGTTTGTCCCGGACCAGTGGAAAAAGAGTGTGATGTCTGAGATTCATTGTTCCGCATTGGCTGGGCATCCCGGAATTTTTGGTACCAGAGACTTGGTTAGTCGGTCCTTTTGGTGGCCTACCTTGTCTCGTGATGTCAGGGAATTTGTGCAGTCCTGCGGGACTTGCTCTCGCTCCAAGCCTTGCTCTCGCTCTAGTGGTTTGTTGATGCCATTGCCTGTGCCCAAGAGACCATGGACCCATATCTCTATGGATTTCATTTCCGACCTTCCTGTTTCTCAGAGAATGACCACCATCTGGGTAATTTGTGATAGGTTTTCCAAAATGATACATCTTGTGCCATTACCTAAGTTGCCTTCCTCCTCTGAATTGGTGCCGTTGTTCCTTCAGCACGTGGTTCGTTTACACGGCATTCCTGAGAACATTGTGTCTGACAGAGGAGTCCAGTTTGTTTCCAGATTTTGGAGGACTTTTTGTTCTAAACTGGGTGTTCAATTGTCTTTCTCCTCGGCATTTCATCCTCAGACCAATGGTCAAACTGAGAGAACAAACCAGACATTGGAGACTTATCTAAGATGCTTTGTGTCTGCTGATCAGGATGACTGGGTCTCTTTTTTGCCTTTGGCTGAGTTTGCTCTTAATAATAGGGCTAGCTCTGCCACTTTGATGTCTCCATTTTTTTGTAATTCTGGGTTTCACCCTCGATTTTCTTCAGGACAGACGGAGGCTTCTGTCTGTCCAGGTGTTGACTCTGTTGTGGAGCGTATGCAACAGATTTGGGACCAGGTAGTGGAGAGGTTGTCCCTCTCTCAGGAGAGGGCCCAGCGGTTTGCTAACCGGCATAGGACTGATGGTCCTCGGTTTAAAGTGGGGACTTGGTCTGGTTGTCCTCAAAGAATATTCCTATGAGAGTAGCATCTCCTAAATTTAAGCCTAGGTTCATTGGACCTTATAAGATCATGGAGATTATTAATCCTGTTTCTTTTCGTTTGCTTCTTCCAGGGACATTTAAGATCCATAACGTGTTCCACAAGTCCTTGTTGAAGAGGTTTGTTGAGCCAGTGGTTCCTGCTGCTGTGCCTCCTGACCCTGTTTTGGTTGAGGGCAATCTGGAGTATGTGGTTGAGAAAATATTAGATTCTCGTTTTTCTAGACGGAAACTCCAGTATTTGGTTAAATGGAGAGGTTATGGTCAGGAAGACAATTCTTGGGTGTTTGCTTCGGACATCCATGCTAGGAGACTTATCCGTGCGTATCATAGAACTCATCCTGACCTACCTGGTTGCTCAAATGAGGGTTCGGTGACCCCTCCTCAAGGGGGGGGTACTGTTGTGAATGGGTTTGAGATGAGTTCTGAGCAGAGGCTCCCTCTGGTGGTTACAAGCGGTGATAGTCTGTCCAGTGAAGATTGTGAGAACTGGGAATCAGGTGTTACTGATTGGTCTTATATAAGGGAGTCACCTTCCCATCAGGGTGATCAATTGTTCTGGTCTGGATCCTTTATTCCTGTTTCCCTTGTAGCCTTCTGTGTCGTGTCTGCATCTCCTGCTAACAGACATTTTCTTCTTTTGTGTTTGTGCTATATTATTGCCTTTTTTACCTGCACTCCTCAGCTACCGAAACATAACAATCTTGCCTATTTATTTATTCTATCTATCTATCTAGACAGAGAATTACTGTACTGTCCCCTGACATTAAAAAAGCACTGCATACAGATTACATACGGTATGTCATACAGATGTTAGGTGAGAAAAATCACATTCTACTCGCATGACATTCGTTCTACTTTTCTGGATCAACATCACATTGATTTTTTATATAGTAGTGTGACTCTAGCGTTAGTGTTTAAACCGCATATGTGCTTGGTGGGGAGAGGGGCGCTAAACTGAATTCTTGCTCTGTGTGCCGAAAAACCTAGATACACCTCTGCCCTTAAGCCCCCCTTTAATACTTATCTAATGCTGTTCCTAGAATGAAATAAGCAGCTCAGGCTGCAGGCCTCTTAGGCCTCTTTCACACATCCGTTTTTTTGTATCAGGCATGATCCGTCGAACACCTGAAGGGACGGATCCGGCGCTGAAACAAAAAAACTGATGCAACGGATCCGGTTTTTTGCTGGATCCGACCTGAACTTTTGAACCCAGAAAAAAAGGGTTTCTGATGCCCGGAGACACTGGAAAATGTAGTAGTAGTAGTAGTAGTAGTAGTAGTAGTTGTAGTAGTAGACCTTGATTTCCAGAATCCGGATCAGACTTTTGCCGGATTGCACAAAAGTCTGATCCGTTCCATTGACTTCTATTGTTTCCGGCCGCCTGATGCGCTGCTTCAGGCACATCAGGCAGCTCCGGCAAAAAAAAAAAAACGTTACATGCTCCGTTTTGTCCGGCCGCCGGAATGTACATTTCCGCCGGATCCGGACAAAAACGGATACAACGCAATGACATCAGGCATGATCCGGCGATAATGAAAGTCAATGGTAAAAAAACGCATCTGGTACCGGATCCGTTTATTTACCAACACGCCGGATCATGCCTGATACATCCTAAGACGGATGTGTGAAAGAGGCCTTATCTTCTGTCACAACACAATGAAGTCATCACATCGCGCCAGACTACACGGAGGTCCTAGCATTTTGTAGGCTACAGACGTTATGTGGTCTGTAGCCCAAGAGAGAGAAAGGTGCTAGCTGATGAAAGTGGTAGTGACTGCGGACAGTTTTTAAGACCACCCTACTATGCCCAGCAAGCCAAAAAAAGTGGCAGGGCATCACCCTGGTTCAACCTGAAACAGTGACACTCTTGAATATGGCCCACACATAGCCTAGTTGTAATCTCCTAAATTATAAATTGTCATATGCTCTAGATCTTGCTTACCTTTTTTCTTTGAATCTTTGAACTTGGCTGCCTCTTAGAACACAGCTATGTTTCCACCAGGTTCTTTTATTTCCTTACAAACTCCAAAAACATGTTAATTAGATAAATTGTTCCTAGCATGTATAGGAGACAGGGGAATGAAAGTGGAAGAGGGAAAGACACAAGTGATGCCAATCTCTGAACAGTACTGCAGTACTGCAGATTTATATATATATATATATTATATATATATATATATATATATATAAAACATACTGTAATTTGCAGAGCTACACTGCTATATTTATATAGTCATGGCCAAAAGTGGGGAAAATAAGTATTTGATACACTGTCGATTTTGCAAGTTTTCCCACCTAAAAAGAATGGAGAGGTCTGTAATTTTTATTGTAGGTTCATTTCAACTGTAACATAGTAACATAGTTATTAAGGTTGAAAGAAGACTTTAAGTCCATCTAGTTCAACCCATATCCTATCCTAACCTAGGGGCGCCGCTATAATGAGTCGACTTGAGCCTCTGTCTCAGGCGGCGGCAGCTAGGGGGCGGCAAAGCAGGAGCGCACACTGTGCTTGATCCGGCCCGTCGGCCCCGCCGACACTGAACTGACAGTTCAGTGCCGGCGGGCCTTTTAATCGCGGGCGGAATGAGTGAGGAAGGCCTTGCGGCCTTCCATATGCAGCACAGGCGACATGATCGTCATCATGCCGCCTGCGCGCAGTGATGACGTCACGCCGCCTGTGCCAGGAGAAGACGGAGTCGAGCGCGCTTCTTCAGAGCTGCGGGGAGATAGGTGAGTACTGGCTTTTTTTTTTTAATGCCGGGCCCAGCCTATGGGGGATTCTGCTGCTTATAGGGGACTATGCTGGCTATGGGGATTCTGCTGCTTATGGGGGTATTCGGGCTATTGGGGGATTATGCTGGCTATTGGGGGATTATGCTGGCTATGGGGATATCTGGCTATTGGGATTATGCTGGCTATTGGGGGATTATGCTGGCTATTGGGGATTATGCTGCATGGGATTCTGTGGCTATTGGGGGATTATGCTGGCTATGGGGGATTATGCTGGCTATTGGGGGTATGCTGGCTATTGGGGATTCTGCTGCTTATGGGGGATTATGCTGGCTATTGGGGGATTATGCTGGCTATGGGGATATGCTGGCTTGGGGATTATGCTGGCTATTGGGGATTATGCTGAGTATGGGGGATTATGCTGGCTATGGGGGATTATGCTGGCTATGGGGGATTATGATGGCTATTGGGGATTATGCTGGCTATTGGGGGATTATGCTGGCTATGGGGATTATGCTGCTATGGGGGATTATGCTGCTATGGGGTATTATGCTGACTATGGGGGATTATGCTGACTATGGGGTATTATGCTGACTATGGGGGATTATGTGCTATGGGGTATTATGGCTTGGGAGCTTATGGGTTGTGGTATTGGGATATGCGCTATTGGGGATATGCTGCTATGGGACTATGCTGTATTGGGGACTTGTGCTATGGTTATGCTGGCTATGGGGGATTATGCTGGTATGGGGACTATGCTGTCTATGGGGTATATGCTGACTATGGGGATTATGCTGCTATGGGGTATTATGCTGCTATTGGGGGATATGCTGACTATGGGGTACTTATGCTGCCTATTGGGGATTATGCTGCTATTGGGGACCTATGCTGCGTATTGGGGACCTATGCTGCTATTGGGGACCTATGCTGCCTATTGAGGACCTATGACTTGCTATTGGGGACCTATGCTGCTATTGGGTCTATGCTGCCTATTGAGGACCTATGCTGCTATTGGGGACTATGCTGCCTATTGGGGACTATGCTGCCTATTGGGGACTATGACTGCGTATTGGGGACCTAATGCTGCCTATTGGGGACCTATCCTGCCTATTGGGACTCTCGCCATTGGGCACCGTATGCTGAGCCTATTGGGGATATGCGCACTATTGGTGCCATGCTGAGGGGAATATGCTATGGGACCTATGATCGTACTGGGGACCATGTGTCATGGACATATGCTGTCTATTGGGATTATGCTGGCTATTGGGATTTTGTGGCCCGTATTATATCATTGGGTATTTTACTGCTATTGGGAAATCGCCTAGTGGAATTATGATATTAAGGACTCTCGCACCACACCAGTCTGAGCCTGAGCTAAAAGCGGAGTTGCGCCACTATGTGCACTGATGAGGATGAAATGATATGGATTGGCAAGGCTACAGTGATGGGCAGTGCAGGCTGTATGTCTCTGTGTGGGCAGTTTTATTGCTGGTATATTGTTTTTGTAGCGCTGTATATATATTGGTATTTTACTAATAGCAATTTGGAATCCCTAGGAAATAATGATATCAAGAAAGAGAAAAATTGCTTCACTTGTGACAAATATGGAACCGAACATTGACCATCTCATTAACCCGTAGTTCCCATTGAAATACCAGTAAGTTTGTTGATTTTTAACTTTACTTGTTCTTTATTTTAAGTATTGTATTTGATCCTGTTTTTTATTATTTTTTACTTCAAAATAAGAGTGTAGTATATGGTGTATACAGGGTCATACACATCGTGTGTGGTATATAGAGTGTATATACACTGCTGTATTATACTTTTCATATACAGGTTATAATGCCTCTTATTCTTTGTATAGAGGTGAGTGTGCCATGTATAATATATGGTATATACAGCGTAGTGTCGCATTCACTGCTGTATTATACAATATACAACAGTTCTAATGCTCCATACCTAATATGCAGTATAATATACAGTGTATATGATCTAACCTGTATAAGATGTGACATTGGCTTGCCCCCCCTAGTTTTGATCCTGGGTATGCCCATGCTCCTGCTGCTGCGCACGGTGCTGCTTCCTTGATATCCTTGTGACTCCCTCCCCTCATGTCCAGAGTTAGGAGAAGTCAGGTCGGTGACTAGTTATTAATGCAACTACTTAAGTTACTATATGGGACTTGAAAACATGATCTCCTGACAAGGGAAATACACAGGCCTGTGTAGCGCTGCGGTGATTCCGGATGTGTTCAATGAGCACATCCGGATTCACCGCGCGTTCAGAAGGGGCGGAGCTTTGTACTGATTTTACAATGGGGGGGGCGCCGTTTTGCAGTTCGCCTCAGGCAGCAGAGAGGCTAGGTTTAACCTGCCCTAACATGTTGATCCAGAGGAAGGCAAAAAAAAAACCCAAGTGGCAAACAGTAAGCTTCACATTGGGGAAAAAAATTCCTTCCCGACTCCACATACGGCAATCAGACTAGCTCCCTGGATCAACGCAGTATCTAGGAAACTAGTGAATATAGCCTGTAATATTCTACTTTTCAAGAAAGGCATCCAGTCCCTTCTTAAATTTTAGTAAGGAATCACTCATTACAACATTAGACGGCAGAGAGTTCCATAGTCTCACTGCTCTTACAGTAAAGAATCTGCGTCTGTGATTATGGCTAAACCTTCTTTCCTCCAGACGTAGAGGATGCCCCTCGTCCCCGTCACAGGTCTAAGAGTAAAAAGATCATTAGAAAGGTCTTTGTACTGTCCCCTCATATATTTATACATTGTAATAAGATCACCCCTAAGCCTTCGTTTTTCCAAACTAAATAACCTCAAATGTAATAACCTGTCTTGGTATTGCAGACCCCCCAGTTCTCTAATAACCTTGGTCGCTCTTCTCTACACCCGCTCCAGTTCAGCTATGTCTTTCTTATACATCGGAGACCAGAACTGCACACAGTATTCTAAGTGTGGTCGCACCAGTGACTTGTATAGAGGTAAAATTATGTTCTCCTCATGAGCATCTATGCCTCTTTTAATGCATCGCATTATTTTATTTGCCTTGGCAGCAGCTGCCTGACATTGGCCACTAAATGTGAGTTTGTGGTCCTGTATCGACCCGCCACCACAATTGTGGATTACCAGGGCAATGGGGTACTCAGAGCCGAGCCCATGGAAGTCTATGGGGTTGTCACGGGTAGCGGTGGCTCGGTCTGTGGCCCTGGCGGTCTGGCGTATGTTTGGGGGAATATTTACAGGGGATTTGATATATTTACAGTTCGTGACGCCACCTGTAGTTCTCTGGTAATTTGTACAGCGCTGCTGTAGATCTCTGAGGGGATGGTGAGGCAGCTAGATGTCGGGTCCCCTACAGGTGGGACTCTTCCCTCAGGTCGATAGATATGGTGGGGGTTGTGCAGGGTATAATTAAATAACTCAGTCTCACACCGTCAGCGTCTTTCCATACCTTTTACTTGTAAGATGGTTAGGCAGGTCCCAGGGAGGCTGATCCAATGGAGAATGTGCTTTGAGGTAGCAGCTGAACAAGTTAGGGGCCTCCTTTACTTTCTCAATGGTGATGAGTCCAACCAGCATAAAGCGTAGTTCACTCCAAAAACTCCAGCTATTTCAAAGCTGTACTGCCCGGTCAGTTTTGTGGTTGGAGCCTTCCTATGAGAGAGCTGAGTTCCTATTCTTGTCGTGCACTGACTCAAGGTTCTCACTCCCCCTGACCCCAGTTACGTACCGACACTCCAAGGGCTGCTTTCTGTTACCTAAGGTCCAGTAAGCCTCTGGTTTTTCTACCACTATGCGTGAAGCTATAGTGACACTTCGGTCCCCAGTGACCGGTGACAATGTGCAGGACTTCTCCAATCCTAAAGCACTTCTGAATTCCTTCCACTGTGCCCTTCGCCTTGTCCGCGCTTGTAGCATAAGCACTCCACACTTCCTAAGGTCATATAGATCAGTCCCTTCTTGCTTCTTTCCAGAGCTTGTTGCCAGAATCTCAGTATTCCACTAGGCAGGAGCATGTCTCTGAACCTTCACTGTCCTTGGAACAGGAGACTGAAGTATCTGCAACTAACTCTTCCTTCTCAATAGATGTCTCAGTCCGTCTGCCAGTGGGGCACAGCTCTGACCAGGCTGAGGTGATCTGGCTCACCTTTACTGGCCTCCACTTACTGAACTGCACACAGGTGAGATGACTCAGTCCTGAGCCACCCGAGCTAGACTCTGCTCTTCCTCCCTCCAGATCCAGGCTAGACTGCCCTGTCCGAAGACAGGAAACTGACTGACTGAATCCCCGCTGGCTAGATCTGACTAGCTATATATATCCTGTGGGTGTGTCTAAGTGTGTGTTGGAGTGAATGTTTATTGAGCATTAAACTGCTATCTCTCCACACATTCTCCAGGGTACTGAGTGTGCCTTCACACCAGGGCTACACATTCCCCCATGGTAAAAGACAGCACTCCCGGGCTGTGAAATACAAAAAGACATTTTGTTTATGCATTAAACATTAACATTAACTCGTCCCATCCGGGAGGTAAGGATTTCTTGAACGTTGCGATAAAACATTAAATATAGAAAAATACAAAAAGTATTAAGGCATCAAAACATTCAATAAATACACAGTATTCTTGTGAAGGACCCGCACCAAACCTTCAACGTGGGTCCTGGGTGGGCTGCAGGACATCTGAATGCAGACCTCACTCAGTGCCACACCACACGGGTTTTATTATTCAGAGGTAGTGGAGGTGGTTTCATGTAAAACCAATATTATGCACCGAAGCGCAACTATTTACAGGATAAGTTCTCGGCTGGCACAGTCCTCAGCCTCTGAGTCCATTATAAAACACAATAAGAGACATATATATATACATATTTCAAGTATGCATCATTCTTCTTTAACTTTTACTTTACCCAACAGGGCATTTTATGTAAAACTATGCATTCAATTTTTAACTTTTTACTCTGGTACCCAGCCGGGCGTTCTACTCATTATATATAAAACATAGATACATTTGGCAATAAAGTGCAAATCTGACAAAAATTCTCAAACTTTCTACAACGTTACATGTGGTAGACCCCTGTCTGGATCTTACCGGTTTTTACTGTTTAATTACTTCAACTACATTTTCCACCCCGGGGGCTGGAACAATGCGATGCTCCTTAGAGCACATGACCAACAGGTCGTGACCTGCTATCAGGGTTTGGGTTGCTACAGTCCTCGTGCGAACCACTAGGGGCGCAACGGGTACTTTCTCCTTGTGAGACGCCGATTGCGTCGTGGATTGTGATAGGTCTGCAGGGGGCGACGCTGGGGCATGGCCTGGTGCTGCTTGAGCTCGAGACGGGGACGCTGCGGTAGTGGTGACGTTACCTGCGTTGGGGACGGGGTCACGGACGATTGTGACATTAAGGGCATACCATCCCTTCATACCCCAGTGTCGTGTATAGGTGACAATGTCTCCATTAATTAGGTCCCTCCCGGGATGGCCTTGCGGTAGGTGGGATTCTACGTCGCGTCTGCTGACAAAGACCCCTGGGTAGAGGCCCGGTTCTCTGATGAAGCCCCAGCCCTTTCGGAGCTGGAACTCTGTCACACACCCCTGCCGCCGCGGTTCCCTCAGAGTACCTTTTTCTCGACGGACACTTTCCTTGTCCGCGATCAGCTCTGCATGCTGCCGCTGTCGGTTGCGCTGAGCCTCCTGTTCTTCCTCCTGCCGGCGTCGCTGTTTCTCTTCGCGACGCTGCCACTCACGTTCCCACTGGGCGGTGTAGGCGACGTCATCCAGGCGCGCCATCTCGTCCCAGTCCACGTCTGGTAACGACGGACAGGACCCCTCCGGTGTCCCTATCGGGGATCGATCCTCTGCTGCGGCCTCCTGGCCGGGCGGGCGTTCCGGAACTGGCGGTACCTCCTCAACCTCCCTCGCTTCCACCGCTTCCTCGGTAGGTTCAGGGTCGGTACTTTCGGGGGCAGCCTCCGGTTGCTCCTTAGCCTTGGGCAGCAGAAGTTTTGGTAACTCCAGTCGTGGGGGGTCGTCGAGGGGAGAGAACACCGCGTCCCACAGCCGCCGCTGCATCAGGGTACGCCGGCGTCTCTCGATCTCTTCCATGCCAGGTTGTGGCAAAATCATCTTTTTCAGTCTTGCGTTTTCTTCCTTAATTTCCAGCAATGCTTGCTGCAGGTGCAGGACCACGGATGGTTCCGGTTCTAGTGGCAGCTTGGCTGGGGAGCGGGGCCTGCCTTCCTCCGCTTCCCTGCTCGGCTGCACACGTCCTGCTTCCATGATGTTCCAGAGCGTTCTTTCATCTTCTTTCAGAGACGTCCGGTCTCTTCCGTGGAGGCGGGGTTTGCGTCTCCTCCTCTTCGCAGGGAAGGTGAAGAGGAGGCGGACCTCTTTTGCTGTAGGGCAGGATCGCATGTTGTAATAGCACTTTGAGAGGGCAGGCATTCTCTTCGCGCCACAGGGGGGTACACGCCCACGAATCCACGCCCACCTTCTTCTCCAGCGCCTGAGGGCGCGAAATTGGCGGCAAAATGGCGGATTTTAGCGCCAAAAATAGCAAACAGTCCTTTTCCACAAAAACACCTCCACAGGCACACAGGGCTCGCAATTTTGCGAGTTTCGCATCCTGTTCGTGACGCCAAAGTTGTATCGACCCGCCACCACAATTGTGGATTACCAGGGCAATGGGGTACTCAGAGCCGAGCCCATGGAAGTCTATGGGGTTGTCACGGTAGCGGTGGCTCGGTCTGTGGCCCTGGCGGTCTGGCGTATGTTTGGGGGAATATTTACAGGGGATTTGATATATTTACAGTTCGTGACGCCACCTGTAGTTCTCTGGTAATTTGTACCAGCGCTGCTGTAGATCTCTGAGGGGATGGTGAGGCAGCTAGATGTCGGGTCCCCTACAGGTGGGACTCTTCCCTCAGGTCGATAGATATGGTGGGGGTTGTGCAGGGTATAATTAAATAACTCAGTCTCACACCGTCAGCGTCTTTCCATACCTTTTACTTGTAAGATGGTTAGGCAGGTCCCAAGGAGGCTGATCCAATGGAGAATGTGCTTTGAGGTAGCAGCTGAACAAGTTAGGGGCCTCCTTTACTTTCTCAATGGTGATGAGTCCAACCAGCATAAAGCGTAGTTCACTCCAAAAACTCCAGCTATTTCAAAGCTGTACTGCCCGGTCAGTTTTGTGGTTGGAGCCTTCCTATGAGAGAGCTGAGTTCCTATTCTTGTCGTGCACTGACTCAAGGTTCTCACTTCCCCTGACCCCAGTTACGTACCGACACTCCAAGGGCTGCTTTCTGTTACCTAAGGTCCAGTAAGCCTCTGGTTTTTCTACCACTATGCGTGAAGCTATAGTGACACTTCGGTCCCCAGTGACCGGTGACAATGTGCAGGACTTCTCCAATCCTAAAGCACTTCTGAATTCCTTCCACTGTGCCCTTCGCCTTGTCCGCGCTTGTAGCATAAGCACTCCACACTTCCTAAGGTCATATAGATCAGTCCCTTCTTGCTTCTTTCCAGAGCTTGTTGCCAGAATCTCAGTATTCCACTAGGCAGGAGCACGTCTCTGAACCTTCACTGTCCTTGGAACAGGAGACTGAAGTATCTGCAACTAACTCTTCCTTCTCAATAGATGTCTCAGTCCGTCTGCCAGTGGGGCACAGCTCTGACCAGGCTGAGGTGATCTGGCTCACCTTTACTGGCCTCCACTTACTGAACTGCACACAGGTGAGATGACTCAGTCCTGAGCCACCCGAGCTAGACTCTGCTCTTCTCCCTCCAGATCCAGGCTAGACTGCCCTGTCCGAAGACAGGAAACTGACTGACTGAATCCCCGCTGGCTAGATCTGACTAGCTATATATATCCTGTGGGTGTGTCTAAGTGTGTGTTGGAGTGAATGTTTATTGAGCATTAAACTGCTATCTCTCCACACATTCTCCAGGGTACTGAGTGTGCCTTCACACCAGGGCTACACAGTCCACCCATGCACCCAGGTCTTTTTCAGTGACAGTTTTGCCCAGTGTTTTACAATTAAGCACATAATTATACATCTTGTTTGTTCTACCCAAGTGCATGACCTTACATTTATCCCCATTAAAGCTCATTTGCCATTTATCAGCCCAAGCTTCTAGTTTACATAAATCCTCCTGAAATTGTCCTCCTCTGTATTTATTACCCTGCAAAGTTTAGGGTCATCTGCAAATATTGAAATACTACTCTGTATGCCCCCTACAAGGTCATTAATAAATATGTTACAGAGAAGCCGCCCCAATACTGACCCCTGTGGTACCCCACTGCTAACCGTGACCCAATCCGAGTGTGCTCCATTAATAACCACCCTTTGTTTTCTATCCATTAGCCAGTTCTTAACCCACTTACACATATTTTCCCCTATCCCCATTGTTCTCATTTTATGTATCAACCTTTTGTGTGGCACTGTATCAAAAGCTTTTGAGAAGTCCATGAACACCACGTCCACTGCATTCCCTTGGTCCAGTCCTGAACTTACCCCTTCATAAAAGCTTATCAGATTAGTCTGACAAGAACGGTCCCTCGTAAACCCATGCTGATACTGTGTCATGAGGTTATTCATCCTCAGATACTCCAATATAGTGTCCCTTAAAAAACCCTCCAGGATTTTACCCACAGTAGATGTTAAGCTCACTGGCCTATAATTTCCAGGTTCAGTTTTTGCCCCCTTTTTGAATATTGGCACCACATTTGCTATACGCCAGTCCTGTGGTACAGACCCCGTTATTATGGAATCTTTAAAGATTAAAAATAATGGTCTATCTATGACTGTACTTAATTCCTGCAGTACTCGGGGGTGTATCCCATCCGGGCCCGGGATTTGTCAACTTTAGTGATTTTTAGACGCCGCCGTACTTCCTGCTGGGTTAAGCAGATGACATTTAATGGAGAAATTTTTTTTATCACTGATCATGTTATCTGTCATGGGATTTTCTTGTGCAAATACAATTGAAAAAAAGTCATTTAGCATATTGGCTTTTTCCTCATCCTCATCCACCATTTCACCTAGACTATTTTTAAGGGGACCAACACTATCATTTTTTAGTTTCTTACTATTTATGTAGTTAAAGAATATTTTGAGATTATTTTTACTTTCTCTGGCAATGAGTCTCTCTGCCTCAATCTTTGCTGTCTTGATTTGCCTTTTACAGAATTTATTCAGTCTCCTGTATTTATTTAATGCCTCATCACTACGTACTTGCTTTAATTCCCTAAACGCTTTCTTTTTGTCCCTTATTGCGCCCCTTACAGCTCTATTTAGCCATAGTGGTTTCCTCCTAATTCTAGCATGTTTATTCCCATAGGGTATATACGGTACTGTGCACAGGTCCTATTCAGGATGCTAATAAATGTCTCCCATTTTCTTTGTGTATTTATATGTCTCAGGATATCGTCCCAGTTTATTGCACCAAGATCATCTCTCATCAGTTGGAAATTTGCCTTCCTGAAGTTTAGTGTCCTTGTAACCCCTCGACTACACATCTTATTAAAGGATACATGAAAGCTTATTATTTTGTGATCACTATTACCCAAGTGACCCCCAACCCTTATATCTGATATGCGGTCTGGCCTGTTGGATAATATGAGGTCTAGCAGTGTCCCCCCTCTTGTTGGGTCCTGAACTAGTTGTGAAAGGTAATTGTCTCTCATAGTTGCCAAAAACTTATTACCTTTGCTGGAACTACAGGTTTCTGTATTTCAGGGTAGTTGAAGTCCCCCATAATAATGACTTCTCCTTGAGTCGCTGCTTCATCTATTTGCTTTACAAGGATATTCTCTGTTGCTTCCATTATTTTAGGAGACTTATAACAAACCCCTATCAGTAATTTATTATTTTTCCCCCCTCCCCTAATCTCCACCCACAGAGACTCTACATCTTCATTAGATTCACATATATTATCACGCAGGATGGGTTTTAAGGATGATTTTACATATAAACACACACCCCCACCTCGCTTATTTTTACGGTCATTTCTAAACAGACTATAGCCCTGTAAATTAACCGCCCAGTCGTGGCTCTCATCCAGCCAAGTCTCAGATATCCCCACCATGTCATAATTATGTTCCAACAAAATTAATTCTAATTCCGCCATTTTGTTGGTGAGGCTTCTAGCATTAGTATACATGCACTTTATGTATCTCTCTGAACCTCTATTCTTTCTTAAATTATTAACTGTTCTAACCCCACCCCCCATGCCACCCCCACCCCCAATTTCATTATTTGTGCCCAGGTCTCTATCTGCACTGCCTTCCCCTCCTATAAAATGAATAACCTCCCCCCCAGTCCCTAGTTTAAAGACTCCTCCAACCTTCTAGCCATTTTCTCCCCCAGCACAGCTGCACCCTCCTCATTGAGGTGCAGCCCGTCCCTAGCATAGAACCTGTAGCCAACTGAGAAGTCGGCCCAGTTCTCCAGGAACCCAAACCCCTCCTTCCTACACCAATTCTTGAGCCACTTATTAACCTCCCTAATCTCCTGTTGCCTCTCTGATGTGGCACGTGGTACAGGCAGTATTTCAGAAAATACCACGTTGGAGGTCCTTGCTTTAAGCTTGCAGCCTAATTCCCTGAAATCATCTTTAAGGACCTTCCACCTACCTCTAACTTTGTCATTTGTGCCAATGTGCACCATGACCGCTGGATCCTCACCAGCCCCTCCCAGTAATCTGTCAACCCGATCAGCGATGTGTCGGACTCGAGCGCCAGATAGGCAGCACACTGTTCGATGATCCCTGTCTTTGTGACAGAGTTAAAAAATATGGAACGCTTCACGAATTTGCGTGTCATCCTTGCGCAGGGGCCATGCTAATCTTCTTTGTATCGTTCCAATTTTAGTATATGTGCTGCCAAAGCAACTGTGAGACAAAGAATCTTAAAAAAAATCCAGAAAATAACAATGTATGATGTTTACATAATTAATTTGACATGTACGTGACTGGGGCGCATGGCAGTGATGTCATGTGCTCCCATCACTTGCTCGCAGAAATCAGCTGTCGGCTTCAGAAGAGGACACCGCGCAGCAGGGGAGCAGAGGGAAGTGAGTAGAATCATTTTTTTCTATGTATTAACCCCATCACCCTTGGCGATTTTCCATTTTTTGTTTTTTCATCCCCATCTTCCAAAAGCACTAACTTTTGTTCTATTTCCATCAATATGGCTGTATGAGGGCTTGGTTTTTGCATGATGAGTTGTTCTTTTGAACGACACCTTTGATTTCACCATACAGTTGTGAGGCAGTGACCCCTGTTACAGATAGGGGTCACTGTATGTGCTCCTCAGGATACGCATGGAGGGGTAACTGTGATGGTGAGACAGTGACTGGCATCATTGTAAATGGCCGGTATGTGTCGCAGAGGAAGTCTGCGCTGTAAGCCCATAATGTTGTTGTGCTGAGACTTGTAGTTCCACAAGTGTTTTGTTTATTTTGTAAGGGGGGCTTTCAGGGTTAGTTGGAGAGTTGGGCGGGACTGACTAACCACACATACACCGCCCACTTGTGTGGGTGGATAAGCTACATAAGGTGACCATGATTGGGTCACATGGTCTGACTGTATGGGCCTGAATGGTCATGTGTAAGGTCGTGGTTGGCCTGTGTTGGAAGATCCTGGGAGTAGGATCAGATTCCTGAAGCACATGGAGAGGCTGTGGACCTGGAGGCCTGTGTGTTGGGCGGTCCCCGGAGGGGATGGACGTCCTGAATAGCGCACGGAGAGGCCAGGTGTCTGCAGAGTCTGTGACGGCACTGCGGTGGGGGAGCTACCGTCCTTCTGAGGGTCTGGACTGTCGGGTGGCCTGGTGAGGCAGCTTCCCCGGGAACATAGGTCTGATGAAGAGTCAGCGTGTGGAGCAGGAGCTCCTGGAAGGTAACTCAAAGCATGGGGGACTGAGTGCACCGACGGGGGTCAGTCAATGAACTGTGCAGTAACCGATGGTAACTGGATGGAGTAAAGTCCAGCATGTTTAGAGACTGCAACTTATGTCGTCTGTTGGTGCCTGTTGTGTTCCATGGACATTAATGAACTGTTCGGCGTGCGGTCGCCCACGATAACTGGACAACGGACTGGACTGAGTATTAAGTGATGTGTAATATGGTGGTTTATGATGCAAAATAAACCCGAATAGACTGTTTTGTGGAGAAAAACGTGCCCGTGTCCCTTCATCCCGGGGCTAAGCGAGTGTTCCCCAACACATGCGATAAGCACTGTCTTACATAGTGTATTGGAAAATTGGAAAGATTCCAAGTGCAGTGAAATTGCAAAAAAAGTGCAATTCCACAATCGTTTTTTGTTTTTTTATTTACCATGCTTACTGAATCTAAAACTGACCTGTCATGATTCTCCAGGTGGTTTGAAGTGCACAGATAGCAAACATGTATAGGTTCTTTTTATTTAAGCTGTGAAAAAAAGTTTAGTTTCCACATTTGCTGGGGCAAATGTTTTGCATGTTTTGGCATGGGTAGTCGAATTTTGCCTAACATTTTTTTCTTTTTAGTTAGTGTGCTTTTCAGTTAAAACATGGCAAAGACAAAGACAAATTTATCACCAGATGTAAGGAAGCTTATTATTCTGAGAGTGAAGTCAGGCAAAAGCCAAAAAGAGGTAGCTATGGAATTCAACTGCTCTCCAAGTCGTGTCATGTATAATAAAGAAAGAAAAAGAAGGTTATGGAACAGCTGAAAAACCTACCAGTGGACAACCACGGAAAACTTCTTCCAAAGTTGATCACATTATTAACCCCTTAACGACCAAGCCATTTTGAAGGTTAATGACCAGGCCAATTTTTACATTTCTGACCACTGTCTCTTTATGTGCTTATAACTCTGGAACGCTTCAACGGATCTTGGCGATTCTGAGGTTGTTTTCTCATGACATATTGTACTTCATGATAGTGGTAAAATTTCTTCGATATAACTTGCGTTTTTTATAAAAAAAAATGGAAATATGGCAAAAATTTTGAAAATTTTGCAGTTTTCAAATTTTTAATTTTTATGCCATTAAATCAAGAGATATGTCACAAAAAATAGTTAATAAATAACATTTCCCACATGTCTACTTTACATCAGCACAATTTTGGAACCAAAATTTTTTTTGTTAGGAAGTTATAAGTGTTAAAAGTTGACCAGCAATTTCTCATTTTTCCAACAAAATTTACAAAACCATTTTTTTTAGGGACCACCTCACATTTGAAGTGAATTTGAGGGTCAATATGACAGAAAATACCCAAAAGTGACACCATTCTAAAAACTGCACCCCTCAAGGTGTTCAGAGCCACATTCAAGAAGTTTATTAACCCTTTAAGTACTTCACAAGAATTGAAGCAATGTGGAAGGAAAAAATGAACATTTATCTTTTTTTCCCAAAATTTTTCTTTCGACATAATTTTTTAAATTTTGTCAAGGGTATCAGGAGAAAATGAACCACAATATTTGTTGTACAATTTCTCCTGAGTACACTGATACCCCATGTGTGGGGGAAAACCAATCTTTAGGCGCACGGCAGTGCTCAGAAGGGAAGGAGCATCATTTGAGATTTTGAATGTCAAATTGGCTGGAATCGAGAGCGGACACCATTTCGCGTTTGGAGAGTCCTTGATGTACCTAAACAGTGGAAACACCCCATAAGTGACCCCATTTTGGAAACTAGACCCCCCCAAGGAACTTATCTAGATCTGTGGTGAGCACTTTGAACCCCCAAGGGCTTCACAGAAGGTTATAACGTAGAGCCGTAAAATTTAAAAATCATATTTTTTCCACAAAAATGATCTTTTCACCCCCTATTTTTATTTTTCAAGGGATAAAAGGATCCCAAAAGTTATGCTGATACCCCATATGTGGGGGTAAACCACTATTTGGGCGCATGGCAGAGCTCGGAAGGGAAGCAGCGCCATTTCACTTTTTTGGCTGGAATTGAGATTTGACGCCATGTCGCATTCGGAGAGTCCCTGTGTGCCTAAACAGTGGAAACCCCCCACAAGTGACCCCATTTTGGAAACTAGACCCCCCAAGGAACTTATCTAGATGTGTGATGAGAGCTTTGAACCCCCAAGGGCTTCACAGAAGGTTATAACGTAGAGCCGTAAAATTAAATAATCATATTTTTTCCACAAAAATGATCTTTTCATCCCAATTTTTATTTTCCAAAGGATAAAAGGACCCCAAAAGTTATTGTGCAATTTGTCCTGAGTATGCTTATTCCCCATATGTGGGGGTAAACCACTATTTGGGCACATGGCAGAGCTCGAAAGGGAAGCAGCGCCATTTGACTTTTTTGGCTGGAATTGAGATTGGACGCCATGTCGCATTTGGAGAGTCTCTGTGTGCCTAAACAGTGGAAACCCCCCACAAGTGACCCCATTTTGGAAACTAGACCCCCCAAGGAACTTATCTAGATGTGTGATGAGAGCTTTGAACCCCCAAGGGCTTCACAGAAGGTTATAACGTAGAGCCGTAAAATTAAAAAATCATATCTTTTCCACAAAAATGATCTTTCCACCCCCAATTTTTATTTTCCAAAGGGTAACAGGACCCCAAAAGTTATTGTGCAATTTGTCCTGAGTACGCTGATACCCCATATGTGGGGGTAAACCACTATTTTGACGCATGGCAGAGCTCGGAAGGGAAGGAGCGCCGTTTTCAAATGCAGACTTTGATGGAATGGTCTGCAGGTGTCATGTCACATTTGGAGAGCCCCTGATGTGCCTAAACAGTAGAAACCCCCCACAAGTGACCCCATTTTGGAAACTAGACCCCCCAAGGAACTTATCTAGATGTGTGGTGAGCACTTTGAACCCCCAAGTGCTTTACAGAAGTTTATAACGTAGAGCCGTGAAAATAAAAAAATCATATTTTTTTCCACAAAAATAATTTTTTGCCCCAAAATTTTTATTTTTATAAGGGTAACAGGAGAAATAGGATCCCAAAAGCTATTTTGCAATTTGTCCTGAGTACGCTGATACCCCATATGTGGGGGGGAACCACTATTTTGATGCATGGCAGAGCTCGGAAGGAAGGAGCACCGTTTTTGAATGTAGACTTTGATGGAATAGGACCCCAAAAGCTATTGTGCAATTTGTCCTGAGTACGCTGATATCCCATATGTGGGGGGGAACCACTGTGATCGCCTTACTGCGATCTTTGGGAGGCAGAATGAACAAATCCACAAAAGAAGAATTGGTTTTATTTTTTACACCGTTCCTCGTGCGGTATTAGTGATTGGGCGACTTTATTCCTTGGATCGGTGCGATTACAGCGATACCAGATTTACATCCTTTTTTCATGTTTAGCTTCTGTCACACACTAAAAGATGCTTTTTTTTGGAAGAATTTTTTGTAAGAAATTTTTGCATCGCCATATTTTGAGAGCTATAATTTTTCCATATTTCGTCCTACATAGTTATCTGTGGGCTTATTTTTTGCGGGACGAGCTGACGTTTTTATTGGTACCATATTCGGGCACATAACATGTTTTGATCATTTCCTATTCCGATTTTTGTGGAAGCAGAATGAACAAAAACCAGCAATTCAGGAATTGTTTTTTTTTTTTTCCCTCCGTTCCGCGTGTGGTAAAATTGATAAAGCAGCTTTATTCTTCGGGTCACTACGATTACAGCGATACCTCATTTATATATTTTTTAATGTTTTGGAGTTTTTTACGCAATAAAATTTTTTATAGAAATATAATTATTTTTGCATCAGTTTATTCCGCGAACTATAACTTTTTTATTTTTTCGCTGATGATGCTGTATAGTGGCTTGTTTTTTGCGGGACAAGATGACGTTTTCAGCGGTACCATGATTATTTATATCCGACTTTTTGATCGCGTGTTATTGCACTTTTACCAAGCGGTATGATGATACAGCTTGGAAAAAGTATAATTTACTACTTTTTTGTGTTTTTTTTTACGGCTTTCACTGAAGGGGTTAGCTAGGGTTACGCTTTTATAGATGGGATTTTTACAGACGCGGCGATACCAAACATGTGTATTTTTTTGTTTTTTTTATTACATAAAAATATGTATTTTTTAGGGGAATTTTTTAAAATTATTTTTTAATATTTTTTTTTACAATTTTTAAAAAAAATGCTTTTTTTTACCTTGTCCCTTTATGGGACTTTCACTTTTTTACTTTTGATTGCAGGTACAATGCATTGCAATGCTTCAGCATTGCAATGCATTGTACCTATAGTGAAAGCTGCTGTGACCATGGTCACAGCGGCTTTCCGTAGCTAGATGACCCGGAGGTTGTCATGACAACCCCCGGGTCATCAAGGCAGAGATCGGGCCCTGCAAATACATTGCTAGGCGCCGATCTGAGGCAGAGGGAGCTCCCGACCCTCTGCCTCTCCCCCTGAGCGCTGCGATCGCGCTCGATCGCAGCAGTCAGGGGGTTAACATCCAGGGGCGGTGGGGGCTCCTGGCTGTCAGTGCAGGAAGCTCGGCCACTGCAGCACTGAGCTCCTGCACTGATCGGGCAGAAGAGGCTGAAATTTCAGCCTCTTCTGCCTGATCGCTGCTGTTTTTGGTCAGTCACATTGACTGACTAATCACAGCGCTGTAGGTGCGGGGACCGACTGCAAAGGTCCCCGCACCACTTGCTGTGCCTGTCAGCTGTCTGTGACAGCTGTCGGCACTGAACTACCACTGCGTGTTTACACGCAGTGGTAGTTCAAAGGCATGACGTGCACAGTCTGTCAAGGTGCCAAAACTGACACCTTGCCATGACGGACTGTGCACGTCATTGGACATTAACCCCTTCACCCCCAAGGGTGGTTTGCACGTTAATGACCGGGACAATTTTTACAATTCTGACCACTGTCTCTTTATGAGGTTATAACTCCGGAACACTTCAACGGATCTTAGCGATTCTGAGAATATTTTCTCGTGACATATTGTACTTCACGTTAGTGGTAAAATTTCTTCCATATAACTTGCGTTTATTTTTGAAAAAAACGCAAATATGGCGAAAATTTTGAAAATTTAGCAATTTTCAAACTTTGAATTTTTATTCCCTTAAAACAGAGAAATATGTAACACAAAATAGTTAAGAAATAACATTTCCCACATGTCTACTTTACATCAGCACAATTTTGGAATCAAAATTTTTTTTGTTAGGAAGTTATAAGGGTTAAAAGTTGACCAGCGATTTCTCATTTTTACAACAAAATTTACAAAGCCATTTTTTTTAGGGACCACCTCACATTTGAAGTCACTTTGAGGGGTCTACATGACAGAAAATACCCAAAAGTGACACCATTCTAAAAACTGCACCCCTCAAGGTACTCAAAACCACATTCAAGAAGTTTATTAACCCTTCAGGTGCTTCACAGGAACTAAAGCAACGTGGAAGGAAAAAATGAATATTTAACTTTTTAGCCACAAAAATTATCTTTTACAAACTTTTTTTTATTTTCACAAGGGTAAAAGGAGAAAATGGACAGATAAGGTTGTTATGCAATTTCTCCTGAGTACGCCAATACCCCATATGTGGGGGAAAACCACTGTTTGGGCACACGGCAGAGCTCGTAAGGGAAGGAGCGCCGTTTGACTTTTTCAAACTAAAATTGGCTGGAGTTGAGATTGGACGCCATGTCGCGCTTGGAGAACCTCTGATGCGCCTAAACAGTGGAAACCCCCCACAAGTGACACCATTTTGGAAACTAGACCCCCTAAGGTACTTATCTAGATCTGTTGTGAGCACTTTGAACCCCCAAGTGTTTCACAAAAGTTTATAATGCCTGGGTGTGAAAAAAAAAAAAAAAAATTCCACAAAAATGATTTTTTAGTCCTAAATTTTTGAATTTTCCCAAGGAAATTGGACCCCAAAAGTTGTTGTCCAATTTGTCCTGAGTACGCTGATACCCCATATGTGGGGGTGGAAAACTGTTTGGGCGCACGGCAGGGCTTGGAAAGGAAGTAGTAACGTTTTGGAATGCAGACGTTGATGGGGGTCATGTTCCGTTTGCAGTGCCCCAGATGAGCCTAAACAGTGGAAATCCCCCACAAGTGACCCCATTTTGGAAACTAGACCCCCTAAGGAACTTATCTAGATCTTTGGTGAGCACTTTGAACCCTCAAGTGCTTCACACAAGTTTATAATGCCCGGGCATGAAAATAAAAAATCCTATTTTTTTCCCACAAAAATTATCTTTTAGTCACTAATTTTCTATTTTCCCAAGGGTATCAGGAGAAATTGGACCACATAAGTTGTTGTCCAATTTGTCCTGAGTACGCTGATGCCCCATATGTGGGGGGGAACCACTGTTTGGGCGCACGGCAGAGCTCGGAAGGGAAGGAGCACCATTTGACTTTTTCCAACCAAAATTGGCTGGAATTGAGATTGGATGCCATGTTGCATTTGGAGAGCCCCTGATGTGCTTAAACAGTGGAAACCCCCCACAAATGACCCTATTTGGGAAACTAGACCCCTAAGGAACTTATCTAGATCTTTGGTGAGCAATTTGAACCCTCAAGTGCTTCACACAAGTTTATAACGTAGAGCCGTAAAATTTAAAAATCATATTTTTTCCACAAAAATGATCTTTTCACCCGAATTTTTATTTTTCCAAGGGTAACAAGACTCCAAAAGTTATTGTGCAATTTGTCCTGAGTACACTGATACCCCATATGTGGGGGTATACCACTGTTTGGGTGCATGGCAGAGTTTGGAAGGGAAGGAGCGCCGTCTCACTTTTTCAACGCAGAATTGGCTGGACGCCATGTCGTGTTTGGAGAGCTCCTGATCTGCCTAAACAGTGGAAACCCCCCACAAATGACACCATTTTGGAAACTAGACCCCTCAAGGAACTTATCTAGATGTGTGGTGAGAACTTTGAACCCCCAGGTGTTTCACTAAAGTTTATAACGTACAGCCTTAAAAAAAAAATCCTTTTTTTTTTTTACAAAAATGATTTTTTCGCCCCCAATATTTTATTTTCACAAGGGTAACAGAAGAAATTGGAACCCAAAAGTTGTTTTCCAATTTGTCCTGAGTACGCTGATACCCAATATGTAGGAGAAAACTACTGTATGGGTGCACGTCAGGGCTCGGAAGGGAAGTAGTGACGCTTTGGATTGCAGACTTTGATGGAATGGTCTGGGGGCGTCATGTCGCATTTGGAGAGCCCCTGATGCGCCTAAACAGTGGAAACCCCCCACAAGTGACCCCATTTTGGAAAATAGACCCCACAAGGAACTTATCTAGATGTGTGGTGAGCACTTTGAACCCCGAAGTGCTTCACAGAAGTTTATAACGCACAGCCGTAAAAATAAAAAATCCTTTTTTTTTTTACAAAAATGATTTTTTTCGCCCCCAATATTTTATTTTCACAAGGGTAACAGGAGAAATTGGACCCCAAAAGTTGTTGTCCAATTTGTCCTGAGTACGCTGATACCCAATATGTGGGAGAAAACTACTGTATGGGCGCATGTCAGGGCTCGGAAAGGGAAGTAGTGACGTTTTGGATTGCAGACTTTGATGGAATGGTCTGGGGCGTCATGTCGCATTTGGAGAGCCCCTGATGCGTCTAAACAGTGGAAATCCCCAACAAGTGACCCCATTTTGGAAAATAGACCCCACAAGGAACTTATTTAGATGTGTGGTGAGCGCTATGAAGCCCCAAGTGCTTCACAGAAGTTTATAATGTACAGCCGTAAAAACAAAAAAATCTTATTTTTTTTACAAAAATAATATTTTCGCCCCCAGTTTTTTATTTTCCCAAGGGTAACAGAAGAAATAGGACAAATTTCACAATAACTCTTGGGGTCCAGAGTACGCTGATACCCCATATGTGGGGATAAACTACTGTTTGGACGCATGGCAGAGCTCAGAAGTGAAGGAACACCGTTTGACTTTTTCAACGCAGAATTGGCTGGAATGGAGATCAGACGCCATGTCACATTTGGAGAGCCCCTGATGTGCCTAAACAGCGGAAACCCCCCAATTCTAACTCCAACCCTAACCCCAACACACCCCTAACCCTAGTCCCAACCCTAACCCTAATCCTAACTCTAACCCTAATCCTAACTTTAGCGCCAACCCTAACTCTAACTTTAGCCGAAACCCTAACCCTAACCCTAATGGGAAAATGGAAATAAATACATTTTTTTTATTTTATTATTTTTCCCTAACTAAGGGGGTGATAAAGGGGGTTTGATTTACTATTTATAGCGGGTTTTTATGATTGGCAGCTGTCACGCTAAAAGACGCTTTTTATTGCAAAAAGTAGTTTTTTGCATCGCCACATTTTGAGAGCTATAATTTTTGCATATTTTGGCCCACAGAGTCATGTGAGGTCTTAATTTTGCGGGACGAGGTGACGCTTTTATTGGTACCATTTTTGAGCACGTGACATTTTTTGATCGCTTTTTATTTCGATTTTTGGGAGGTTAGAATGAACAAAAATCAGCAATTCATGAATTTCTTTTGGGTGAGGCGTTTTTATTGTTCCGCGTGTGGTAAAATCGATAAAGCAGTTTTATTCTTCGGGTCAGTACGATTACGGCGATACCTCATTTATATCATTTTTTTATGTTTTGGCGCTTTTATAGAATAAAAACAATTTTATATAAAAAATAATTATTTTTGCATCGCTTTATTCTGCGAGCTATAACTTTTTTATTTTTTTGCTGATGATGCTGTGTGATGGCTCGTTTTTTGCGGGACAAGATGACGTTTTCAGCGGTACCATGTTTATTTATATCAGTCTTTTTGATCGCGTGTTATTCCACTTTTTGTTCAGCGGTATGATGATAAAGCACTGATTATTTGCTTCGTTTTTATTTTTTTTTTTTAAGGGGTTCACAAAAGGGGTTAACTAGTGGGACAGTTTTATAGGGGGGGTCGTTACGGACGCGGCGATACCATATATGTGTACTTTTATTGTTTTATTTTTTTTTATTTACAATAAGTAATGAATTTATTGGGAATATTTTTTTTTTTTTTTAATTTATTTTGGATTTTTTTTACACATGTTTATTTTTACTTTTTTTTACTTTTTTACTTTGTCCCAGGGTGGGACATCACTGTATTTCATCAGATCGCTGGTGTGACAGTGTGCACAGCACTCTGTCACACCAGCGATGTGACAGGCAGTGCAGGACGCTTCCTCATGCCTGCTCTCGGCAGGCACTGAGGAAGCCGCCTCCCTCCAGGACCCCAGCGCCATCTTGGATCCGGGTCCTGGGAGGGAGGAAGCCCTCAGAGCAGCGCGATCACATCGCGCTGCTCTGAGGGTCTCAGGGGGCGCGCAGGGAGCCCCCACCCTGCGCGATCCTCCCCTGTGCCCCCAGTACACCGCGATCATGTTTGATCGCGGTGTGCAAGGGGTTAATGTGCCGGGAGCGGTCCGTGACCGCTCCTGACATACAGTCACGGGTGTCAGCTGTGATAATCAGCTGACACCCGGCGGCGATTAGCTGCGCTCCCTCAGGGAGCGCAGCTAATCGCCTATGACGTACTATCCCGTCCATGGTCAGAATGGCACGGGTTTTATGGACGGGATAGTACGTCTAATGTCAGAGAGGGGTTAAGGAGTTAAGAAATAGTCAGTATTCGATGACCATAAAACTGCTGTACATATTTTGCACAAAATGAACAAAGAATATGAGTTCAAAGTGAGTTGCTGAATTGTGGTACAACGGCTAAAACAGTAGGGTTGAACGCATGGGTTCCAGTCAAGAAGCCTTTCATGTCTGCAAAGAACTGGAAGGTCCGACTTGAGTTTGCCAAAAATAAAGTCAATGGAAGGAGATAGATTGGTCTTAGGTGTTGAGGTCGGATGAATCCAAGTTCAATCTGTTTGGTAGTCATGTCACGCACTATATACACACGTGGTCAAAATTGTTGGTACCCCTCGTTTAATGACAGAAAAACCGACAATGGTGACAGAAATAACTTGAATCTGACAAAAGTAATAATGAATCAAAAATCTATGTAAATAAACAAATGAAAGTCAGATATTGCTTTTCAGCCATGCTTCCAAAGAATTTTACAAAAAATCAAACTCATGAAATAGGCCTGGACAGAAATGATGGTACCCTTAACTTAATATTTTGTTGCACAACCTTTTGAAGCAATCACTGCAATCAAACGATTCCTGTAACTGTCAATGAGACTTCTGCACCTCTCGACGGGTATTTTGGCCCACTCCTCAAGAGGAAACTGCTCCAGTTGTCTCGTGTTTGAAGTTTGCCTTTTCCAAACGGCATGTTTCAGCTCTTTCCAAAGATGCTCAATAGGATTTAGGTCAGGGCTCATAGAAGGCCACTTCAGAATAGTCCAATGTTTTCCTCTTAGCCATTCTTGGGTGTTTTTAGCTGTGTATTTTGGGTCATTATCCTGTTGCAAGACCCATGACTTGTGACTGAGACCGAGCTTTCTGACACTGGGCTGCACATTTCTCTCTTGAATCCCTTGATAGTCTTGAGATTTCATTATACCCTGCACAGATTCTACACACCCTGTGCCAAATGCAGCAAAGCAGCCCCAGAACATAACAGAGCCTCCTCCATGTTTCACAGTAGGGACAGTGTTCTTTTCTTGATATGCTTCAATTTTCCGTCTGTGAGCATAGAGCTGATGTGCCCTGCCAAAAAGTTCAATTTTTGTCTCATCTGTCCATAGGACATTCTCCCAGAAGCTTTGTGGCTTGTCAACATGTAGTTTAGCAAACCCAGTCTGGCTTTTTTATGATTTTTTTCAACAATGGTGCCCTCCTTGGTCGTCTCCCATGAAGTCCACTTTGGCTCATACGATGAATGGTACGATCTGACACTGATGTTCCTTGAGCTTGAAGTTCACCTTTAATCTGTTTAGATGTTTCTCTGGGCTCTTTTGTTGCCATTTGTATTATCCGTCTCTGATTTGTCATCAATTTTCTTCCTGCGGCCACGTCCAGGGAGGTTGGCTACAGTCCCATGGAGCTTAAATTTCTAAATAATATGTGCAACTGTAGTCACAAGAACATCAAGCTGCTTGGAGATGGTCCTATAACTTTAACATGTTTGTCTATAATTTTCTTTCTAATCTCCTGAGACAACTCTTTCCTTTGCTTCCTCTTGTTCATGTTGAGTGTGATTGTGTCGACCCGCCACCACAATTGTGGGTTACCAGGGCAATGGGGTACTCAGAGCCGAGCCCATGGAAGTCTATGGGATTTGTCACAGGTAGCTGTGGCTCGGTCTGTGGCCCTGGCGGTCTGGCGTATGTTGGGGGAATATTTACAGGGGATTGATTTATATACAGTTCGTGACGCCACCTGTAGTCTTCTGGTAATTTATACCAGCGCTGCTGTAGATCTCTGAGGGGATGGTGAGGCAGCTAGATGTCGGGTCCCCTACAGGTGGGACTCTTCCCTCAGGTCGGTAGTCAGGTAGGGATTGTGCAGGCATGCAATAATAACTCAGTCTCACACCGTCAGCGTCTTTCCATACCTTTACTTGTAAGATGTTCAAGCAGGTCCCAGGGAGGCTGATGGGGTTGATGGAGGATGAGCTTTGAGGCAACAGCTAAGCAACTTAGGGGCCTCCTTTACTGTCCAATGAAGATGAGTACGACCAGCCTGAAGCGTAGTCCCCTCTATGATTCCAGCTTATCCAAAGCTGTGCTTCCCAGTCAATTTAGTGTTAGGAGTCTTTCTATGAGGGAGCTGAATTCTTATTTTGTCCTGCAGAAACTCAAAGTCTTCACTTCCCCTGACCCCAGTTACGTACTGACTATAAGGGGGTGTTTGCCGCGACCTAGGGTCCGGTAAATCTCTGGTTTTCTCTTCACTATGCTTGTAACAATAGTGATCCTTCGGTCCCCAGTAACCGGTAGCAATGTGCAGGACTCTTCCAAGCCAAACGCACTTTTCCAATAATCTTCCTTCCACTTTGCCCTTCGATTTGCTCAACTCTTAATAGCTAGTTCAGTCTTTCTTCCAGTGGGGCACAGCTCTGACTAGACTAAGGTGAATTAGACCACCTGTACCAGCCTCCACGTTCTGAACTGATGACAGGCTCAAACTGGACACGTCTACTCTGTCCAAGGACAGGAAACTGACTGACTAGAAATCACTCCCTTCCACACCCCTGCTGGGTGTGTCAGAAGTGTACATGATGTCATGAAGAGACCTTAACTGTTACCTCTCCACTCATCCTCCTGGTATTGTGTACCAGGGCTACACATTCCCCCATGGTAAACGACAGCACTCCCGGGCTGTAAAATATAAAGAGACATTTTTGTTTATGCATGAAAACATTAAACAATTAAACATTGGTTCGTCCCATCCGGGAGGTGAGGATATCTTGAACGTTGCAAACAATAACATCATATATAGAAATACAAAAGTATTAAATAGCATTCAATAATATACGGTATACTTGTGAAGGACCCGCACCAAACCTTCAACGTGGGTCCTGGGTGGGCTGCAGGACATCCGATTGCAGACCTCACTCAGTGCCACACCACACGGGTTTTTGGTTCAGAGGTAAGTCAAGGTTTCATGTGAAACCATTAAAAAGGCACTTTAGTGCAACTATTTACAGGATACAGTTTTTGGGCTGGCTCAGTCCTCAGCCTCTGAGTCCATTGTTAAACGAAGACATAATAGGGAAAAAACACATATATATATATAGACTTTTACAATGTTCACATAAATTCGTTATAACTACTGCTGATATCTAATGGGTAATTTCCCTTTTGTGATTCGCTCTGATCTACGTGGTGTAGCTTCAGGTATATCAAGTTGCGATCTGTCTGCACTGCGTAACGGCAAACTATAGAACTGCCTTAATCTTTCTATGGATCTGGCAAGCGTACTGATGGCTGGGCGGTGTGAGTCAGCTTCACCAGGAGATCCCATAGTATGGGGCGCTGCTTCAGATGATCCATCTTGAGGTTCCACAGGTTGAGGTGTTGCTGGGATGGGTAACTCCTGAGCGGGCTCAACTGGCACCACAGGCACAACTGGAGGTAAAACTTCCTCTTGTGGCTGATAAAACTGCAACACTGGAATTATCACAGCATCTCCCAGTCGGGGCCAATCCGCAGGAAAATCTCCCAGATCTGTGTGTAGGACCTCTTCCTTTCTTTCTCCTTGATTGAGGACAGGGTTCTTTTCACAACGCTTTAAGTGTTCTGGACACAACTTCAAATGATCTCTGGACACAGTGGTTGTTGTTCTTCCTCCGTCTTTACTGACGACACAAACTTTTCTGTTGTCATATTTAGAATCTTGTATGACGTAGGGTTCTTGCTCCCACTGGTTATCCAGTTTGTGCATCTTCCTCTTTCTTTTTAATACTACCTCTCCAGGCATCAAAGGCTTGGCAGGAGCATTTCAGTTGTAAACATCTTCCTGTTTCTCCCGTGCCTTATTGAGACTTTCCTCCACACAGATTTGTACTCTTCTGTATTGCTCTTGCCGATTGACGTCCCAGTTTTCAACAGCGTCGTCTGCCTCCGGTTCTACCACTCCAAGTTCTAAATCCATTGGTAGTTTTCCGGGCCTTGCTCGCATAAGATAAGCTGGAGTGCAGTTAGTTGAGCTTACAGGTATATGATTATACAAATCAACCAAATCAGTAGTAAATCCGGCCATCGATTCCTGTCTTCCAACGGTATGGATCTCAACAAGTCAAGGACAATATGGTTCATCTTTTCACAAAGACCGTTGGTTTGAGGGTGGTATGGTGTCGTTCTAATTTTCTTGCACCCGTACATATGACAGAATTCCTTGAATAAATCGGCTTCAAAAGCAGGTCCCTGATCGGTTAAGACTTGCTCCGATACCCATGCGGTCTACAAAAGCTTGCTTGAAAGGTCTTCGCGGCCGTCACTGCGGTCTGGTCTTTCACTGGAACAACCACAAGAAATCTGGAGTAATGGTCCACCATGGTCAAGGCGTATGAGTATCCAGATCTACTCGGCGACAGTTTGACGTGGTCCAGGGCCACAATCTCCAGGGGACGAGTCGTCCGGATAGGTTGCAGGGGGGCCTTCTGACTTCCGTAGTCCTTTCTTCTGAGACCACAGGGTCCACAGTTCCGACACCACCTCTCGATGGAGCTGCGCATCCCTACCCAGTAGAACCGGCATCTCAACAGGGTCTCCAGCTTTCTCCAGCCAAAGTGTCCTGCTTGATCGTGGTACGCTTCCAACACCATTGGGACGTCTGCCTTGGGGACCACGATTTGCCAGACCATTTCATGGGTTCTGGGGTTGACGTATCTTCTGCACAACTTCTCACGGTATAGGAACAACCTGCTTTTCTCATTCCACAGGAGCTTGGCTGTCATAGGTGCATCCTTTTCCAAAGAGGAGCCTTCCTGTTTTAACAACTCCTTGATGCGGCTGACCACTGGATCACTGTCCTGAGTCTCTTTCCAGCTATGATGGGGTAAAGGATTTAATGTTGCACCATGCTGCTTTCTGTGAACTTGATGCTCGTGGACTACCCCATTTCGATGGAACGCGGTAGCTCAATTTCTTCCAGGTCGTCCGATTCTTCTTCCGTGTCAGAGTCATGCGGCATTCGGGACAACGCGTCGGCATTAGCATTCTTTCGACCTGCCCGGTACTTGATAGTAAACTGGTAATTGGACAACCGAGCCATCCATCGCTGCTCCATGGCACCCAGCTTGGCGGTTTCCAGGTGCGTTAACGGGTTGTTGTCTGTGTACGCCGTGAACTTATTGGAGGCCAGATAGTGCTTAAATCTTTCAGTAATGGCCCAGACCAGCGCCAGAAACTCTAGCTTGAAGCTGCTATAATTTTCCGGATTCCTCTCCGTTGGCCTGAGTTTTCTGCTAGCATAAGCGATGACTTTTTCTTGGCCATTCTGCTTCTGACTGAGAACTGCTCCCAGCCCTTCATTACTGGCGTCGGTGTACAACAGGAACGGTTGGCTGTAATCAGGATAGGTTAAGATCTCATCACCTGTCAGGATCTCTTTCATCTTTTGGAATGCTTCAGCCTGTTCTTTACCCCAATTAAAGGGAGGGTTTCTGCTCTTCAGGGATTGTCCTACTAGGAGGTCCTGTAAAGGAGCTGCCTTCTTCGTGTAATCTTTCACGAATCTCCTGTAGTAACCCGTTAGTCCCAGGAACTGTCGCACTTCCTTAAGGTTCTTCGGCTCCGGCCACTTCTGGATGGCAGTGACTTTCTCTGGGTCCGGCGCTACTCCTTCCGAACTGACGATGTGCCCCAAGTATTGTACCTTCTGTTTGAGTAGATGGCATTTTGAGGGTTTTAATTTCATCCCGTACCTGGACAGGGACTCGAATACTTCTGCCAGGTGCTTCAGATGGTCCTCATAAGTCTTGGAATACACGATGACGTCGTCTAGGTATAGCAGCACGGTTTCAAAATTGAGATGTCCCAGACAGTTTTCCATCACTCTCTGAAATGTTCCTGGGGCACTGCTGAGCCCAAACGGCATTCTGTCGAACTCACAGAGCCCCATTGGGGTGTGAAAGCCGTTTTCTCACGATCCTCCTCAGCCACAGCCACTTGCCAGTAACCACTAGTCAGATCAAGGGTAGAAAAGTAGTTAGCCGTTTTCAGAGCAGCTAATGATTCCTCTATACGTGGTAGCGGGTATGCATCCTTGTGTGTTATGCGGTTCACCTGCCTGTAATCCACACACATTCTCATACTACCATCTTTCTTTTTAACCAGAACTAGAGGGGCTGCCCAGGGGCTACAACTATCCCTTATCACCCCAGCTTTCTTCATATCATTCAACATTTCTTTAGCCTTCTGATAATGAGCTGGAGGTATGGGCCTATACCGCTCTTTGATGGGAGGATGACTGCCTGTAGGGATATGATGTTGTACTCCCTTAATGATCCCAAAATCAAGTGGATTTTTGCTAAACACTTGGGCGTACTCTTGCACCACCCGTAATACCCCTTGCTTCTGGTGAGCGGGAGTGGTGTCCGTCCCAACATGGAGTTGCTGACACCATTCCGCCACCTGAGTTGCTGGGTCATTGTCCTCCGCCATTTGACAGGAGTCTAAGGACTCAGCCGGGAGAATAGAATTATTATCAACAGCATGTAGTTTAGCAATGGTTGCATAACGGGGTAAATTTACCTCATCATCTCCCCAATTGAGAAGCCGTACCGGTACTCTTCCATTCACCACTTCTACTACTCCTCTAGCAGTCATAAGTGTAGGTCTATGTTCTGAATGGTGGGGTTCTACTACAGCTTGGTAATTCTGTCCTCTCAGACCTATGGCTGCCCTGCACCAAATGATCATTTCACTCATTGGGGGTATCACAATAGGATCCGAGTCAGTGACCCGTACATTACCAATTTCGCCGTCGGTAAGCTTCGCTTGCTGCTGACACACCAGGGCCCGGATCTCTCTTTGGATTACTCCTCTCTGCCTTGGTCGGGCAATCTCAGCGAGCTGTTGGAGTAAGAACACAACTTCTCCCAAACAATTACCAATAATGTTAGTACCCAAAATGATATTTAAACCGTTCTCCTCATTTACAGTCTTTACTACCAGAAGCCCTTGGTCTTTCAACTCCTCTCTGCCCACCTTTACATCTACACATTTTGTTCCGAGTACTTCTACAGGAAGACCATTCGAAGCATACACAGTAAAGTCAAGGCTCGGAGGTTTAAGACTGTCCATTGACCAGTACTTGGTATATAGAGCATCAGGTATTAGGGTCACCTGGGACCCAGTGTCTAACAATGCTGGAACAGCAATACCATCTAGAATAATAGACAGGTAGGGTCGCCCGCCCACATACCTGCGGTTCCAGTCTAGGGGGCCTGACGGGTATTCTCCTGGGTGTTGGCCCTTGGACCCAGGTTCTGCCCGTTTAAAGGACACTGTGTAGACAGATGACCTTTCCGGTTGCAGCGGTAACAGATGATCTCTCGACGAGAAGGGTGTTGATCAGAGGTTGCTCCTGGGGGTGGCGTTGTCCTCCTCCGGGGGGGCGACGTCTTCTTTCTTCTCCGGTGCATCCACGGAACGTCCTCTGGGCAGTCAGCTAACAAGATCTTCCCTTCCTCCTCTTTCCGCAGCTGTAGGGCACTCATCACAGCGGCCAGATTTTTAGTCAGCTGGCGCACCTCTGAGCGCAGACAGTCCAATTCACTAGGAGGTGTCACCTGCGCTTTGGCTTCAGCCACTAGCGGGGAAAAGGGGGTTACTGCCGGTTCCGGAGTGACTTCAGCCTGATGATGTTGGGTGGCCACCTCAGGTTTGCCCAGGGGCCGCAGCCCTTTTATTGCCATTTCCTTTAGGGCATCAAAGGTAGCATCCGGATGATCTAAGGACCACCAATTTACAGTTCTGCGTTCCTCTGGGGATCTCAATCCCTGTATAAATTGTTCTTTCAGCATTCTATTCTCGTCGATAGCATTTAAATGGTTAATTTGCTTGAGGGCTCTCAGGGCTCCCTGTAGTCGGCAAGCGTAGTCCCGGATGCTGTCACCTGGCTGTTGTGAACAGTGATAGAAGGCCATCCGGAGATCCGTTTCTGTGCGGTCTTCAAATATGGCATGCAGCTTAAGGAAGATCGCAGGTACCGACTCCTGATCAACGGTATCCCAAGTCTCCACTTCCCTCTCAGCAGCGCCAGTTAGCTGCCCTATTAGCACAGCAGCTTTTTGTCTCTCAGGCATGGAGTACATTTCTAGGATGCTGCATAACTTCCGCTTGAAGCCTGCTAATGTGCCTGGCCCACCGCTGTATTGGGGAAGCCATTTCGCCCCAGGCATATATGGGAGCGTTAGTGGCATGATCGGGACTACCGAACTGGGTGCAGGGCCTGCGCCCCCATCTGGCGCTACAATACCAGACGGTGCGGGATTGGGGCCTCCGGCCGGGGCCGCACTGTCAGCCGGTTGTTGTGACATCTTAGCGCCCCCTTGGTTAAACGGAGCCTACCGGTTTCAGACGCTGCTATTTCACAGGCACCGCAGTGGGAACAGGACCTTCGTCGCTGGCGCTCTGATGTCAGAGCGTTTACTTCCTGTTGCAGGACCTGCCGCTGAGTCAGAGCCGGGGGCGTGTCCAAGACTCTGCGCGCTCTTTCAGGTACGCCCACCTTCTTCTCCAACGCCTTAGGGCGCGAATCTGGCGGCAAATATGGCGGTATTTGGCGCCAAACAACAGCAACAGTCTTTTTCGCCAAAACACTCCACAGGCACACAGGGCTCGCAATGCTGCAAGTTTCGGATCCTGTTCGTGACGCCAAATTTTTGTGTCGACCCGCCACCACAATTGTGGGTTACCAGGGCAATGGGGTACTCAGAGCCGAGCCCATGGAAGTCTATGGGATTTGTCACAGGTAGCTGTGGCTCGGTCTGTGGCCCTGGCGGTCTGGCGTATGTTGGGGGAATATTTACAGGGGATTGATTTATATACAGTTCGTGACACCACCTGTAGTCTTCTGGTAATTTATACCAGCGCTGCTGTAGATCTCTGAGGGGATGGTGAGGCAGCTAGATGTCGGGTCCCCTACAGGTGGGACTCTTCCCTCAGGTCGGTAGTCAGGTAGGGATTGTGCAGGCATGCAATAATAACTCAGTCTCACACCGTCAGCGTCTTTCCATACCTTTACTTGTAAGATGTTCAAGCAGGTCCCAGGGAGGCTGATGGGGTTGATGGAGGATGAGCTTTGAGGCAACAGCTAAGCAACTTAGGGGCCTCCTTTACTGTCCAATGAAGATGAGTACGACCAGCCTGAAGCGTAGTCCCCTCTATGATTCCAGCTTATCCAAAGCTGTGCTTCCCAGTCAATTTAGTGTTAGGAGTCTTTCTATGAGGGAGCTGAATTCTTATTTTGTCCTGCAGAAACTCAAAGTCTTCACTTCCCCTGACCCCAGTTACGTACTGACTATAAGGGGGTGTTTGCCGCGACCTAGGGTCCGGTAAATCTCTGGTTTTCTCTTCACTATGCTTGTAACAATAGTGATCCTTCGGTCCCCAGTAACCGGTAGCAATGTGCAGGACTCTTCCAAGCCAAACGCACTTTTCCAATAATCTTCCTTCCACTTTGCCCTTCGATTTGCTCAACTCTTAATAGCTAGTTCAGTCTTTCTTCCAGTGGGGCACAGCTCTGACTAGACTAAGGTGAATTAGACCACCTGTACCAGCCTCCACGTTCTGAACTGATGACAGGCTCAAACTGGACACGTCTACTCTGTCCAAGGACAGGAAACTGACTGACTAGAAATCACTCCCTTCCACACCCCTGCTGGGTGTGTCAGAAGTGTACATGATGTCATGAAGAGACCTTAACTGTTACCTCTCCACTCATCCTCCTGGTATTGTGTACCAGGGCTACACATGATACACACCATGTCACCAAACAGCACAGTGAGTATCTGTAGCCCTCTATACAGGCCCACTCACTGATTTCAAGATTGTAGACACCTGTGATGCTAATTAGTGGACACACCTTGATTTAACATGTCCCTTTTGTCACATTATTTTCAGGGTACCATCATTTCTATCCAGGCCTATTTCATGAGTTTTATTTTTTTTTAAATTCAGTGGAAGCATGGTTGAAAAGCAATGTCTGACTTTCATTTGTTCATTTTCATAGATTTTTTTTATTTATTATTACTTTCGTCAGATTCAAGGTATTTCTGTCACCATTATGGGTCATTAAACGAAGGGCACCAACAATTTTGACCAGGTGTGTATACAATCCAATTGGAAAACGTAATGATCTAAGGTACCAAACACCAACAGTGAAACTTGATGGTGACAAATGACATTTTTTGGGGCTGCTTTTCTGCATCCACCATTGGCCCTCTGCATAGAATTGATGGAAATATGAATGCTACCATATACAAGGATATACTGGAAAATGTAATGCTGCCACATGGTGAAAAACAAAGTAGGTAGGGGCTGGAAATTCCAGCAAGACTATGATCCTAAGCACACATCCAATTTAGTCAAAAATTGGTTAGCAAAGAACAATGTTCGCCTGTTGCAATGGCCAAGCCAATCACCTGATTTAAACCCTATAGAGCACCTTTGAGATGAGTTAGGGCGACAAGTTGGGGCCCGTACCCATAGCAATAAAGATGAATGGTTTGTAGATTTGCAAATGGAATGGAGCAAGATCCCTCAGGATGTCTTGAATACACGAGAGGCTTCAATGCTCTGTCGGTGTGGTGCAGTAATTAAAGCAAGAGGTTATGCTACAAAATACTAAGTTATGGCATTGTAAGCAATGAATTACTCTCTATGTTGTGATAAATAAATAGTATATGTAAAACTTTTGTCAGTGAGTTTTCTTTAATTAAATGACCATACCTATATTCTAAAGCATTTTGGTTAAAATTAAGATCTTGCATGATGACAACTTCTTGCACTTTCAATTCATCACCAGGAAAGGGGCATCACAACAACCAGATAGAAGTAATCACACTTTAAAAAATGCAAACTTTTGGTCGCCACTGTATATATACCAGGAAGGTGCCAGGGTGAAGGACATATATACCAGGATGGGGGACATATATATATATACTAGTGTGAGATATGGGAAAATGATATTTTGATTTCTGATGGAATTCCCCATTAAGATAAGTTTAGCCCAAAAAGCCATGCAATGTTTTCCTTTAATTAAAACTCCAAGAGGAAGCTCTTTGAAGCTCTTAACACAAGGGTGTGAACTCTTTTTTTCTGACTCAAGCACATGGAGACACCGTGGCACAACAAGTCACAGCAAGGTATTGAATCTGGAAAATGACCTATAATAACAGAATGCAATATCTCTGAGACTAGCCAAGCCCATAATCGGAATCGGCATTCCTTCCTCCAAACGCTCATACCAATTAGCCACCTCCAGAACCCTGCATTATAGAGTTATAAAGCATAGCTACCAGGAATCACATACAGTAGGCATATTTAGTCTCTATGCGCAGATAAATTCAGAGCTTCGGGTGGAAAGTTATGGGCCATCCACGGTTCTGGACAGAAAATCATATTCTCAGATATGGGAGGAGGAAGGCAGCCCAGCCCAGGGGTGGTAGCAGAGTGTGGGAGGGAGCAGCCTAGGAGATATAAGGCAGCACCTCATTTTGAGGTTTTTTAAAAGCCGTGAGATTCTATGAGCTGTCCGAGGCCGAAGGTGTAAATGGAGAAGAGCAGGGGCCCTAGGACTAAACCTTGCGGGACTCCGACAGATAGAGGGTGCGGTGAGGAGGTGGTGTGAGTAGGAGAAGCTGAATGTTCAGTCTGTTAGGTATGATGCGATTCAAGATAGGGCCAAGCCTGTGATACCAAGAGATGAGAGGGTCTGTAGTAATAGGGAATGGTCCATTGTGTGAAAAGCAGAGGACAGGTCCAGGAGGAGGAGGACAGAGTAGTGTCGCTTGGCCTTGGCGGTTAATAGGTCATTGGAGACCTTAGTTAGGGCAGTTTCAGTGGAGTGGTGTGGCCGGAAGCCAGATTGTAAGCGGTCGAAGAGGGAGCAAGACGAGAGGTGGAAGGACAGTTCAAGATGGACGTGTTGTGTTGTTCCGGTAGTTTTGAGGCATAGGGGAGAAGTGATATAGGGCGATAGCTAGATTCAGAGGATGGGTCAAGAGAGGGCTTTTTGAGGATAGGTGTGATTGAGGCATGTTTAAAGCTTGAGGGGAAAACACCAGTTGTTAGTGATAGGTTGAAGAGATGGGTTAGGGTTGGGATGAAGACTGTGGTGAGGTTTCGGATGAAGTGGGATGGGATCGGGTCAAATGCACAGGTGGTGAGATGTGATCTTGAGAGTAGAGTGGAGAATCGATCTTCTGTAATGGTGGAGAAATTGGTTTTGGAGGAGGAGGGCTGGGCCGTTAGGGGGAAGGGCTCTGGGGGTTGTCTACCAAAACTGTCTCTGATGTTATCAATCTTCTGCTTGAAAAATGAGGCAAAGTCTTCAGGTGAGATGACTGGAGAGAGAGGAGGTGCTGGGGGATGAAGGAGAGAATTGAAGGTGTTGAATAACTGTTTAGGGTTGTGAGACAGGGAGGATATGAGAGATGAGAAGTAGGTTTGTTTAGCTGTGGCGAGTGTGGCCTTGAAAGTAGTGAAGGGCTGTTTGAATGTGATGAAGTCCTCATTGAAGTAGGATCTTTTCCATCTCCGCTCAACAGCCCTGGAAGCTCGCCTCAGTATATATATGTATATATATACAAATACCTGTATATTTGTAGTGCTCCTTTTCGGTGATTAAATATAAAATTCATCTTGGGCTGCTCTTTTATCTCAATACACAAATCCCCACGTACGCACGCTCTGTTGTACATTATACGCTACCCGGGTTGGTTTCTAACCTGATATAAGCCTGTTGTCGGACGGGGATTATTTCAAATGAGGAACTGGTGGCACCATGCCGTACTGGTTAGTGAGGAACTCTGACAGTGATGGCCGGGAGATTTATATATATATCCCCAACCTGGATTGGTGATATATATCCCCCCTCACTGGGAGCGCCTCAATAACTTGTACATATAAGGGAAGCCTTCGGTGCAGTTCCCTGACTGACCTGGGGCAAGTGGTGGCGCCAGAAAGCCGATCCCTGCTGTGTCCTTCTCTCCCCTCCCCCGAGGTGAGAGAAGTCGACACCCCCTTCCCCTGTGAAATCCGTCACAACTAGTATGGGCCCAGGATGGAGGACATAAAAATAGGAAGGAGACCGAGATGGAGGACATTACTACATAATGGGGGATGGGGTGCAACTTGTATGTTATTATAGGATGATAGGATTTAGAATGCTACAAGGGCCCATACATCTGACTCCCATGTGGTGGCAAGGGGAGACCCAGCTCCAAATTTTGTACTGGGACACGTCGGACTCTAGTTACGCCACTGATTATACTCAAGTATGCTCTGCAGGCAATTTCACATGACAGCTCTGGAGTTTTCAAGGTATTGTAAAACGTAGAGTCACCACTCGTTAAAGAGGGACACCTCTATTTTTTCAGCACAATTTGTGGATCCACAGGAGAGAGATCTTATGAGACTTGCCGTCAGTTGTTACTGTTTTTGATCATCCTAAGTCATTGTGAACCTCAGGTCAATGGACACTCGACTATCTGGCAATACAGGATATTAAAGGGACTTCTTCCTTTCAGCTACCTTGGTTTCATATATAGTTCCATATATTGCTGACATACACAAAGTTAAATAAGCTGAGGCGCTTATAATGATCTCTGCCATTTGACGAGGATTTTGATTGTGTATTGCTATTTCTTACCACCCATAATGAGCATAGGAGCAAGAAGGTAAGATGAGGCTCTGTTTCCATTGACATTGTGGTTTACATTACAAACTGTTGTAGTGCTGTGATATTCGCAGGTACGCGGGATGCAGTGACGAGTTGGAGATGGAGCAAGCTTAAACTGAACCTTTATATATGGGTTATAGGAGTAACTAGTAAGCTGACAGTAACTGTCCTCGCAGGGAAAGTATACAATACACAATTAACTGAGCAAATGGCTATTAGGCAGGTGCCAATGACTATAGGGCCGCGATAGGGCCGTCTATTGTCCTAGGATTATAATTAACAGTTAACGGAGTGTCATCCTTCTCTGACGTCCTGCAGAGCTGTTGTCCGGAAGGTGTCAGTTCGGCGGCCCAGCCGACGAGGAGCTGTTGTAGGCTTTGGGCGTCCTTATACCCAGGTGCAGATGGCGGAGCATGGGCCGTAACCGCGGGCCGGGACGGGGCGGCGGCGGCCGCGGGTGATAGTGCACAGGCCGCAGCTGCAGTGGCGGCTGCGGCTGGAGGCGAAATGGCCGTGGATGGCAGAGTTCTCCTGCCTCTTCGCTCTGCTCGGGATCATCCTCTCCCCAAGTCACGTGAGTCCCTGTACTTCCTCTCGCGTGGCTGCTGGCCTTGTCTTGCTCTGCAATCCCAGTCAGGTTTCTCCTTCTTGCCTCTCTTCTGCTTCTGCGTCAAGTGTCCCCTGCTGGTCTCCTGTCCTCCTTTATAGTCGCCCCGCCAACGTACCTTCCAGAACAGTCTCTCGGTCGTCCTACAGTTCCTTCCCCTGGGAACTTTTCCCCTACGAACTTAAGTGACAGCCCCCTTGGTTCTGGCCCAGCCCCACAGCGGGGCCTCTCTCTCCTACAGTTCCTTCATTAGCTGCTCTTTCTTAGCTCCAGGATCCAACACTAATAAGGGCGGCTAACAGCTTACATTGTCATATTTTCAAAGTTTCTGATACCTTTCTATATATTCATTATGTATTGTACTGAGCACTCAAGTATCTGTTGAATGCTCTTATGTCAACAATATCTGCAGACATGCCTCCCAACTGGCCTTAGGCTGAATGGTGCCTGTGAAAAATTACCTTTTGGTGCCACCACTCCACTAATTTTGTATTCTGTTTGCGAAGGACACATGCAAAGGCAGGAGGCTACCTTTAATAGCTTAAGAAATTATTAGAATTATTTTTGTGTGTGCTATGTATGACATGAAGAAAAAAAGTTAATGATTTTGATATCCACAGCACTTTACAGACATTAGGGACTCACAATCTAGAATCCATCTCAGTATGTCTTTGGAGTGTGGCAGGAAACCAGAGAACCCAGAGGAAACACACACAAACACGGGGAGAACATACAAGCTCCTTGCAGATGTTGTCCTCAGTGGGATTTGAACCCAGAGCCCCTGCCCTGATACACACTTTAGCTGCTTCAGAACCTCATAATACACACCTCCTTCAACTGTGGCAGAACCTCATAATTCCCATCTCAGATGCTGCAGAACCTCATAATTGACACGTCAGATGATGCAGAACTTCATAATACACACGTTTGGTTATTATTTTGGATAATGCAATCCTCAAATCCAGCACTACAACTAGTGACACGTGTTGTGTGCTTATTATTCTTTGACAAGAAGCTACAGTGGATGTGTAACATAAAAGCTGACAATTTACTGCCATCTATAGGCCAATGCTATAAAGTACAATGTTTGACCAAACAATGGATAAATAGAGCTGTAAAAGGCAAAATGATTGCAAATGGAGATTCTGATTTGGCTTTTATCCTAAGTCATATTACAAGACTCGTTAAAGGGTTGATTGTGACTTGTAGGATTGCTACTTCCAATAGGTGGCGCTATAGAGTACAAGTCCTCTTTGTTTTGAAGAGGCAATTTGCATATGACAAAAAGAAAGCATTTAGGGAATTAAAGCAAGAGGGTAGTGATGGGGCATTAATTATAGCGAGATAAATAAATTGTGTAACTCACAAATCAGGGAAGTAAACAATGAGACAGAGAAACTCATTGCAAAAGAAGGTAAAAATTATCCAAAAATATTCTTCAAATGCATAACTCAAAAATGACAGTGTTCCTCAAAAATAATCTGGGAGAAATGGCGGAAGAGGATGAGGGAAAGGCCAATATGCTAAACTCCTTTTTCTCTTCGGTATTTACACACGAAAATCCCATGACAGATGACATGATCAGGGATACTAGAAATTCTCCATGTCACCTGCTTAACCCAGGAGGAAATACTGTGCCACCTCAAAATCATTAAAGTAGACAAATCCCTGGGCCCAGATGCCATACACCCCCAAGTACTGCAGGAATTAAATATTGTGATACGCAGATAATAACGTATAATATTCAAGAACACTATAAAAATAGGGTCCGTACCACCGAACTGGCACATTAATTTACCTTCTACTGTGGATTAAATCCATGAAGGCTTTCAAAAAGATGTTATCCTGGAATATCTCAATAAAAATAACCACGTGACTCAGCATCAACATGGTTTTGTGATGGATCGGTCCTGTCAGACTAATCTGATCAGCTTATATGAGGAAAACTGAAAACATGGGGCAGTACACCTGTTGATATAAGTGCAATGTGTACGTGCACATTCACACTGTGGCCACTAGCACACAAACACAAGCTAGAACAAAAACAATTAACGCATAACCTGCAGTAAGTAAATACTTGGTTGTAATCCATGTAAAAAACATAAGGTACTTAGATGACACTTGTTTGATTAAAAAATTCATAAACATCATCCTACCACGACAAGGTGTACCCAGGATGGTCCTCACCTCTAGTATCTCACCTCACTATGTGCGAGCAGGCCTCAAAATATACGGGGGGCAGAGAAGGACCTGGCCCTGACACTGCCCCTGGAAATCTATATAAACAGAGTGCACTGCCCAAATGCGGTGGGACAAACCCTTATATATATACAAGTACATGTACAAGGAACCAGTGTCAGGCTGAAGAACATTGGGCCCACCAGAGGATTTGATTCTGAGGGCCCACCATTCTCCCCCATTCAAGAGACCCATAGTAGCTACAAGGTTTGCACTATGAACTCTCCTGAAGAAGAAGCCAGGGCCCACCGGAGGATTCTCCTGTTCTCTGGTCGGCCAGTCCAACCCTGCAAGGAACTAAAGCAAAACCGAAAACATGGGCCTGTGTCGACCCGCCACCACAATTGTGGGTTACCAGGGCAATGGGGTACTCAGAGCCGAGCCCATGGAAGTCTATGGGGTTGTCACAGGTAGCGGTGGCTCGGTCTGTGGCCCTGGCGGTCTGGCGTATGTTGGGGGGGTATATTTACAGGGGATAGATATATTTACAGTTCGTGACGCCACCTGTAGTCTCTGGTAATTTGTACCAGCGCTGCTGTAGATCTCTGAGGGGATGGTGAGGCAGCTAGATGTCGGGTCCCCTACAGGTGGGACTTTTCCCTCAGGTCGGTAGTTAAAGCAGGGTTGTGCAGGCATGCAAATAAATAACTCAGTCTCACACCGTCAGCGTCTTTCCATACCTTTTACTTGTAAGATGGTAAGGCAGGTCCCAGGGAGGCTGATGGGGTTGATGGAGGATGAGCTTTGAGGCAACGGCTAAGCAAGTTAGGGGCCTCCTCTGCTTTCCAATGATGATGAGTCCAACCAGCGTAAAGCGTAGTTCACTCCTGAAACTCCAGCTATTTCAAAGCTGTACTGCCCGGTCAGTTTTGTGGTTGGAGCCTTCCTATGAGAGAGCTGAGTTCCAATTCCTGTCGTGCACTGACTCAAGGTTCTCACTCTCCCTGACCCCAGTTACGTACTGACTCTTCAGGGGCTGCTTTCCGCGACCTAAGGTCCGATAAGCCTCTGGTTTTCCTACCACTATGCGTGAAGCTATAGTGATCCTTCGGTCCCCAGTGACCGGTAACAATGTGCAGGTATCCTATACCTATGGCACTTTTCTGTTCTCTTCCACTATGCCCTTCGACTTGCTCTCACTCTCAATAGATGTCTCTGTCCGTCTTCTAGTGGGGCACAGCTCTGACTAGGCTGAGGTGAACTAGCTCACCTGTACTAGCCTCCACTTTCTGAACTGCTGACAGGCTCAGGCTGGATTACTTCCTCCCTCCAAGTCCAGGCTAGACTGTGTAACGTCTGCCCTGTCCGAAGACAGGAAACTGACTGACTGCTCACCACTCCCCTCCACACCCCTGCTGGGTGTGTCCGAAGTGTACGTGATGTCATGAAGAGCCCTTAACCGTTACCTCTCCACTCATCCTCCTGGTATTGTGTACCAGGGCTACACATTCCCCCATGGTAAACGACAGCACTCCCGGGCTGTGAAATACAAAGAGACAATTTTGTTTATGCATTTAACATTGAACATTAAACATTAATTCGTCCCATCCGGGAGGTAAGGATTTCTTGAACGTTGCAAACAAAACATTGAATATAGAAAAATACGAATATTAAATAGACATGTTCATAAATAAACGACAATATTCTTGTGAAGGACCCGCACCAAACCTTCAACGTGGGTCCTGGGTGGGCTGCAGGACATCCAAATGCAGACCTCACTCATGCCTCACCACACGGGTTTTATGTTCAGAGGTAAGTCAAGGCTTCGTGTGAAACCATTAAAAGGCACCTTAGTGCAACTATTTACAAGATACAGTTTTTGGGCTGGCTCAGTCCTCAGCCTCTGAGTCCATTATAAGACACAATAAGAAAAAGACACACATATATATATACTTTTTACAATATTCACATTAATTTGTTATAATTACTGCTGGTATCGAATGGGTATCTTCCCTTTTGTGATTCGCTCTGATCTACGTGGAGTAGCTTCAGGTATATTAAGTTGTGATCTGTCTGCACTGCGTAACGGCAAACTATAGAACTGCCTCAATCTTTCTATGGATCTGGCAAGCGTACTGATGGCTGGGCGGTGTGAGTCAGCTTCACCAGGGGATCCCATAGTATGGGGCGCTGCTTCAGATGATCCTTCTTGAGATTCCGTAGGTTGAGGTGTTGCTGGAATGGGTAACTCCTGAACGGGCTCGACTGGCACCACGGGCACAACTGGAGGTAGAATTTCCTCTTGTGGCTGATAAAACTGCAACACCGGAACTATTACAGCATCTCCCAGTCTAGGCCAATCCGCAGGAAAATCTCCCAGATCCGTGTGTATGACCTCTTCTTTCCTTTCTTCTTGATTGATGACAGGGTTCTTTTCACAACGCTTTAAGGGTTCTGGACACAATTTCAAATGGTCTCTGGACACAGTGGTTATTGTTCTTCCTCCGTCCCTACTGATGATACAAACTTTTCTGTTGTCATATTTGGAATCTTGTACGACGTAGGGTTCTTGTTCCCACTGGTTATCCAATTTGTGCATTTTCCTTTTCCTTTTCAATACCACTTCTCCAGGCATCAAAGGCTTGGCAGGAGCATTTCTGTTGTAAATATCTTCCTGTTTCTCCCGTGCCTTGTTGAGACTTTCCTCTACACAGATTTGCACTCTTCTGTATTGCTCTTGCCGATTGATGTCCCAGTTTTCAACGGCGTCGTCTGCCTCCGGTTCTACCACTCCAAGTTCTAGATCCATTGGTAGTCTTCCGGGCCTTGCTCGCATAAGATAAGCTGGAGTGCAGTTAGTTGAACTTACAGGTATATGGTTATACAAATCAACCAAATCAGGTAGTAAATCCGGCCATCGATTTCTATCTTCCAACGGTATGGATCTCAACAAGTCAAGGACAATATGGTTCATTTTTTCACAAAGACCGTTGGTTTGAGGGTGATATGGTGTTGTTCTAATTTTCTTGCACCCGTACATGTGACAGAATTCCTTGAATAGATCGGCTTCGAAAGCAGGTCCCTGATCGGTTAATACTTGCTCCGGATACCCATGCGGTCTGCAAAAGCTTGCTTGAAAGGTTTTCGCTGCCGTCACTGCGGTCTGGTCCTTAACTGGAACAACCACCAAAAATCTGGAGTAATGGTCCACCATGGTCAAGGCGTATGAGTATCCAGATCTACTTGGCGACAGTTTGACGTGGTCCAGGGCCACAATCTCCAGGGGACGAGTCGTCCGGATAGGTTGCAGGGGCGCCTTCTGACTACCGTAGTCCTTTCTTCTGAGACCACAGGGTCCACAGTTCCGACACCACCTCTCGATGGAGCTGCGCATCCCTACCCAGTAGAACCGGCATCTCAACAGGGTCTCCAGCTTTCTCCAGCCAAAGTGTCCTGCTTGATCGTGGTACGCTTCCAACACCATTGGGACGTCTGCCTTGGGGACCACTATTTGCCAGACCATCTCATGGGTTCTGGGGTTGACGTATCTCCTGCACAACTTCTCACGGTATAGGAACAACCTGCTTTTCTCGTTCCACAGGAGCTTGGCTGACATAGGTGCATCCTTTTCCAAAGAGGAGCCTTCCTGTCTTAACAACTCCTTGATGCGGCTGACCACTGGATCACTGTCCTGAGTCTCTTTCCAGCTGTGATGGGGTAAAGGATTTAATGTTGCACCATACTGCTTTCTGTTGACTCGATGCTCGTGGACTACCCCATTTTGATGGAACGCAGGTAGCTCAATTTCTTCCAGGTCGTCCGATTCTTCTTCCGTGTCAGAGTCATGCGGCATTCGGGACAATGCGTCGGCATTAGCATTCTTTCGACCTGCCCGGTACTTGATAGTAAACTGGTAATTGGACAACCGAGCCATCCATCGCTGCTCCATGGCACCCAGCTTGGCAGTCTCCAGGTGCGTTAAGGGGTTGTTATCTGTAAACGCAGTGAACTGATTGGAGGCCAGATAGTGCTTAAATCTTTCAGTAATGGCCCAGACCAGCGCCAGAAACTCCAGCTTGAAGCTGCTATAATTTTCCGGATTCCTCTCAGTTGGCCTGAGTTTTCTGCTAGCATAAGCGATGACTTCTTGGCCATTCTGCTTCTGACTGAGAACTGCTCCCAAACCTTCATTACTGGCGTCGGTGTACAACAGGAACGGTTGGCTGTAATCAGGATAGGCCAAGATCTCATCACCTGTAAGAATCTCTTTCATCTTTTGGAATGCTTCAGCCTGTTCTTTACCCCAGTTAAAGGGAGGGTTTCTGCTCTTTAAGGATTGTCCTACCAGGAGGTCCTGTAAAGGAGCTGCCTTCTTCGTGTAATCTTTCACGAACCTTCTGTAGTAACCCGTTAGTCCCAGGAACTGTCGCACTTCCTTAAGGTTCTTCGGCTCCGGCCACTTCTGGATGGCAGTGACTTTCTCTGGGTCCGGCGCTACTTCTTCCGAACTGACGATGTGCCCCAAGTATTGTACCTTCTGTTTGAGTAGATGGCATTTTGAGGGTTTCAACTTCATCCCGTACCTGGACAGGGACTCAAATACTTCTGCCAGGTGCTTCAGATGGTCCTCATATGTCTTGGAATACACGATAACGTCGTCTAGGTATAGCAGCACGGTTTCAAAATTGAGATGTCCCAGACAGTTTTCCATCACTCTCTGAAATGTTCCTGGGGCACTGCTGAGCCCAAACGGCATTCTATCGAACTCACAGAGCCCCATTGGGGTGGTGAAAGCCGTTTTCTCACGATCCTCCTCAGCCACAGCCACTTGCCAGTAACCACTAGTCAGATCGAGGGTAGAAAAGTAGTTAGCCGTTTTCAGAGCAGCTAATGATTCCTCTATACGTGGTAACGGGTATGCATCCTTGTGTGTTATGCGGTTCACCTGCCTGTAATCCACACACATTCTCATACTACCATCTTTCTTTTTAACCAGAACTAGAGGGGCTGCCCAGGGGCTACAACTATCCCTTATCACCCCGGCTTTCTTCATATCATTCAACATTTCTTTAGCCTTCTGATAATGAGCTGGAGGTATAGGCCTGTACCGCTCTTTGATGGGAGGATGACTGCCTGTAGGGATATGATGTTGTACTCCCTTAATTATCCCAAAATCAAGTGGATTCTTGCTAAACACTTGGGCGTACTCTTGCACCACCCGTAATACCCCTTGCTTCTGGTGAGCGGGAGTGGTGTCCGTCCCAACATGGAGCTGCTGACACCATTCCGCCACCTGAGTTGCTGGGTCATTGTCCTCCGCTATTTGACAGGAGTCTAAGGACTCAGCCGGGAGAATAGAATTATTGTCGACAGCATGTAGTTTAGCAATGGTTGCATAACGGGGTAAGTTTACCTCATCATCTCCCCAATTGAGAAGCCGTACCGGTACTCTTCCATTCACCACTTCTACTACTCCTCTAGCAGTCATAAGTGTAGGTCTATGTTCTGAATGGTGGGGTTCTACTACAGCTTGGTAGTTCTGTCCTCTCAGACCTATGGCTGCCCTGCACCAGATGATCATTTCACTCATTGGGGGTATCACAATAGGATCCGAGTCAGTGACCCGTACATTACCAATTTCGCCGTCTGTAAGCTTCGCTTGCTGCTGACACACCAGGGCCCGGATCTCTCTTTGGATTACTCCTTTCTGCCTTGGTCGGGCAATCTCAGCGAGCTGTTGGAGCAAGAACACAACTTCTCCCAAACAATTACTGATAATGTTAGTACCCAAAATTATATTTAAACCGTTCTCCTCATTTACAGTCTTTACTACCAGAAGCCCCTGGTCTTTCAACTCCTCTCTGCCCACCTTTACATCTACACATTTTGTCCCGAGTACTTCTACAGGAAGACCATTAGAAGCATACACGGTAAAGTCAGGGCTCGGGGGTTTAAGACTGTCCATTGACCAGTACTTAGTATATAGGGCATCAGGTATTAGGGTCACCTGGGACCCAGTGTCTAACAATGCCGGAACTGCAATACCATCTAGGATGATAGACAGGTAGGGTCGCCCACCCACATACCTGCGGTTCCAGTCTAGGGGGCCTGACGGGTATTCTCCTGGGGTTGGCCCTTGGACCCAGGTTCTGCCCGTTTAAAGGACACTGTGGAGACAGATGACCTTTCCGGTTGCATCGGTAACAGATGATCTCTCGACGAGGAGGGTGTTGATCAGAGGTCGCTCCTGGGGTGGCGTTGTCCTCCTCCGGGGGGCGACGTCTTCTTTCTTCTCCGGTGCATCCACGGGACGTCTTCTGGGCAGTCAGCTAACAAGATCTTCCCTTCCTCCTCTTTCCGCAGCTGCAGGGCACTCATCACAGCAGCCAGATTTTTAGTCAGCTGGCGCACCTCTGAGCGCAGACAATCCAATTCACTGGGAGGTGTCACCTGCGCTTTGGCTTCGGCCACTAGCGGGGAAAAGGGGGGTACTGCCGGTTCCAGAGTGACTTCACCCTGATGATGTTGGGTTGCCACTTCAGGTTTGCCCAGGGGTCGCAGCCCTTTTATTGCCATGTCCTTTAGGGCATCAAAGGTAGCATCCGGATGATCTAAGGACCACCAATTTACAGTTCTGCGTTCCTCTTGGGATCTCAATCCCTGTATAAATTGCTCTTTCAGCATTTTATTCTCATCGATAGCATTTAAATTATTAATCTGCTTAAGAGCTCTCAGGGCTCCTTGTAGTCGGCAAGCGTAGTCCCGGATGCTGTCACCTGGCTGTTGTGAACAGTGATAGAAGGCCATCCGGAGATCCGTTTCTGTGCGGTCTTCAAATATGGCATGCAGCTTAAGGAAGATCGCAGGTACCGACTCCTGATCAACGGTATCCCAAGTCTCCACTTCCCTCTCAGCAGCGCCAGTTAGCTGCCCTATTAGCACAGCAGCTTTTTGTCTCTCAGGCATGGAGTACATTTCTAGGATGCTGCATAACTTCCGCTTGAAGCCTGCTAATGTGCCTGGCTCACCGCTGTACTGGGGAAGCCATTTCGCCCCAGGCATATATGGGAGCGTTAGTGGCATGATCGGGACTACCGGACTGGGTGCGGGGCCTGCACCCCCTTCTGGCGCTACAATACCAGGCGGTGCGGGATTGGGGCCTCCGGCTGGGCCGCACTGTCAGCCGGTTGTTGTGACATCTTAGCGCCCCCTTGGTTAAACGGAGCCTACCGGTTTCAGACGCTGCTATTTCACAGGCACAGCAGTGGGAACAGGACCTTCGTCGCAGGCGCTCTGATGTCAGAGCGTTCACTTCCTGTTGCAGGACCTGCCGATGAGTCAGAGCCGGAGCGTGTCCAAGACTCTGCGCGCTCTTTCAGGTACGCCCTCCTTCTTCTCCAGCGCCTTAGGGCGCGAATATGGCGGCAAATATGGCGGTATTTGGCGCCAAACAACAGCAACAGTCTTTTTCACCAAAACACTCCACAGGCACACAGGGCTCGCAATGCTGCAAGTTTCGTATCCTGTTCGTGACGCCAAAGTTTTGTGTCGACCCGCCACCACAATTGTGGGTTACCAGGGCAATGGGGTACTCAGAGCCGAGCCCATGGAAGTCTATGGGGTTGTCACAGGTAGCGGTGGCTCGGTCTGTGGCCCTGGCGGTCTGGCGTATGTTGGGGGGGTATATTTACAGGGGATAGATATATTTACAGTTCGTGACGCCACCTGTAGTCTCTGGTAATTTGTACCAGCGCTGCTGTAGATCTCTGAGGGGATGGTGAGGCAGCTAGATGTCGGGTCCCCTACAGGTGGGACTTTTCCCTCAGGTCGGTAGTTAAAGCAGGGTTGTGCAGGCATGCAAATAAATAACTCAGTCTCACACCGTCAGCGTCTTTCCATACCTTTTACTTGTAAGATGGTAAGGCAGGTCCCAGGGAGGCTGATGGGGTTGATGGAGGATGAGCTTTGAGGCAACGGCTAAGCAAGTTAGGGGCCTCCTCTGCTTTCCAATGATGATGAGTCCAACCAGCGTAAAGCGTAGTTCACTCCTGAAACTCCAGCTATTTCAAAGCTGTACTGCCCGGTCAGTTTTGTGGTTGGAGCCTTCCTATGAGAGAGCTGAGTTCCAATTCCTGTCGTGCACTGACTCAAGGTTCTCACTCTCCCTGACCCCAGTTACGTACTGACTCTTCAGGGGCTGCTTTCCGCGACCTAAGGTCCGATAAGCCTCTGGTTTTCCTACCACTATGCGTGAAGCTATAGTGATCCTTCGGTCCCCAGTGACCGGTAACAATGTGCAGGTATCCTATACCTATGGCACTTTTCTGTTCTCTTCCACTATGCCCTTCGACTTGCTCTCACTCTCAATAGATGTCTCTGTCCGTCTTCTAGTGGGGCACAGCTCTGACTAGGCTGAGGTGAACTAGCTCACCTGTACTAGCCTCCACTTTCTGAACTGCTGACAGGCTCAGGCTGGATTACTTCCTCCCTCCAAGTCCAGGCTAGACTGTGTAACGTCTGCCCTGTCCGAAGACAGGAAACTGACTGACTGCTCACCACTCCCCTCCACACCCCTGCTGGGTGTGTCCGAAGTGTACGTGATGTCATGAAGAGCCCTTAACCGTTACCTCTCCACTCATCCTCCTGGTATTGTGTACCAGGGCTACACAGGCCCAGTACAAATAAGCTATATTTGATCAAAATAGTGTCAACTAAGTACCCTATAGTTTTTACATGTATTACTACTAATTATTTACCTACTGCACAGTATTCATTGATTGTTTTTATTTTACAGTAGGATGTGTTTGTCTGTTACTGGTCATAATGTGAATTATTTATTTTGCATCACTTATATAACACTATAATATTCCGCAGCGCTTTACAGACATCATCATCACTGTCCCCATTGTGGCTCACAATCAGATTCCCTATCACTATGTCTTTGGAATTTGGGAGGAAACTGGAGAACCCGGAGGAAACCCACACAACCACGGGGAGAACATACAAACTCCTTGCAGATGTTGACCTTGGTGGGATTTGAACCCAGAACCCAGGACCCCAGTGCTGCAAGGCTGCAGTGCTAACCACTGAGCCACCATGCTGCCCCACAAATGTGGATATGCACTTACACTATGCACTTATACCAGAAAGTGTGCTGGTTCATGTTTTCAGTTTTGCTTTAGTTCCATGTGACGCGCACCACATATGTGGGTACCAGGGCTATGGGGTACTCGGAGCCAAGCCCATGGAAGTCTATGGGAGTTGTCACTGGCGGCAGAGCTCGTCCGTGTCCCTGGCGGCATGCATGGGATATTACAAGGGGGAGATTAAAGTGTTGGGACCACTGTGGTTTCTGATCTGATTGACCAGCGCTGCAGGGTATATCTCTGAGGGGATGTTATGGCAGCTAGGTGTTAAGTCCCCCACAGGTGGGACTGGTCCCTCAAAGTCTATGGTGGTGATGCAGGTGTAGTAAATGAAACAGTCTCACACAAGGCAATCTCTTTCCATACCTTTACTTGCAGATGTTTCAGGCAGGTCCCGGGAAGCTGGTCGGGGTGGAGAATGCACATTCAGGATAACCGCTGAGCAGTTAGAGGCCTCCTTTAACCTTGTATATGTGTGAGTACAAACTTGCATGAAGTCAAGTTAACTCTGCTAATCTCCAGCTTGTTCAATAGCTGCAACGCCCGGCCGACATTGTGGTAGAGCCTTCTATGTCTCTGATTATCAGATGTTGAGAGAACTAAGTCCTTACTTTTGCAGCGTCCTGCTCAAAGTCCCTGTTCTCCCTGACTCCGGTTACGTATCAGCGCTTAGGGCTACCTTCTGCGACTTGTAGTCCAGAAAGCCTCCGGTTTTCTTATTACTAGGCGTGAAGCACTAGCAACGCTTCGGACCCCGGTGTCCGGTTAACTGAGTGAGGGTGGTCTGTCCCTTTGTCACTCTTACTTCTCCACTCGCCCTTCGCCCTGCTCTCGCTCTTAACATAAGCACAAGTAGCGATGATGTGAATATCAGCTTTCTTCAGAGCTCACTGAACAGTTCTCAGTACACTCACTGTCGCAGCTCCTGTGATTACCTTCCTTCTTTCCTTTCTTTCTCAGACCCTGTCCAGAGCAGCGCACAGGAACTCTGTCAAACTGTGTACACGCTGTAGCTCCGAGAGTCACCTTCCACTTTCCAAGGAATACAGGTAGCTTGTGCTGAGGTTCTGGCTTTGTAGTTCTGACTGGGCTAGAGTGACTCCTTACACTCAACCAGACTCCACTTCATGAACTTGCTCTGCCAGAATCTAGTCTGCACTCCTCTCCCTCCAAGACTAGACTGGACTGCACTGTCCTAAGACAGGAAGCTAACTGACTGGGAATGACTCACTCCTGAGTCTCCCAAGGCTTGAATGGCTGACTGCTACATGTCACTTCCTTTTATACCCCTAGTGGGTGTGTTGGGAAATGTGAGTGACGTGAATGAATATCAAGCTTCACGGTTACCTTCTTGTGCATTTTCCTGGAATATGTGTGCCTGGCGCAGCTGGGCCACACACATGTACTCTGCATATATGAATTTTGGGGTATACTGTTTAGAAAAACAAAAGTTTAGGGGCAATCTTATTGCATGGTACAAGTATATGAAGGGACAGAATAGGAATCTTTCTAATGATATTTTTACACCTAGGCCTGCAACAGTGACAAGGAGAAGGTTTACTCAATCACAGACAGCGAATCTTTACTGTGAGATTAGTAAGATTATGGAGAGCAGCAAGATTATTATATATTACAGGTTATTGGTACTAGATTCGATGATAGGGCGTTGATCCAGGGAACTAGTCTGAATGCCATATGCGGAGTCAAAAAGGAATTTTTCCCCTAATATGGGGCTATTCGCATCAGCCTCATGGGGATTTTGCCTTCTGAGTCTAGAATGACATGTTAGAGTATAGGCTGAACTCAATGGACTTATGTCTTCCCTCATCAATTCCCAACTATGTTGCATTCATAAAGAATGAAGTGACAAGGCTGATTTCTAGTAGCCTTTGGACTTTGATTCATTAAGACTGGCATTTCATACATCAGTCTTAATGCGTTTGGCGCATCTGTCTAATCAGTGATGTGCATCCCACCAGAAATGTTACTCCAGTCAAAGACTGGAGTAACATTTCTAGCATAATAAAATCTGCAACTATTGATGAATTTGATGTGCAAGTGTACCCAGACCCTGTCCAAACTCCCCCCAGATACACTTATCTTGGCAGAGCTGCTTGAAACTGGGCTAAAAATGCAGAAATTTGCAAAACTTTTTTGCAACAGTTTTCAAGCATAAATGCTTGATGAATCAGGGCCAGTATGTTTGCCAACAGGCGGACAGAGGCAGGGGCAGACATATCATTGGTGCAATCTGTGTGGCCGCAAAGGGGCCCAAGAGGTAAGGGAGACCGTTTATACCTCCAAAGAAAGTGCAATTTTACATTTTTAGGAGCTCTTGGGCTGCAAAGGGCCCATGTATTGTTCTTGCACAGGGGCCCTTTTCTGTCTGTGTTCACCAGTGGACAGAGGCATCTCCAAATTTAAAATGTGAGCTAGGGAGAAAATATGGAGAGAACAAATTATATCATGTGGGTCAGCATTTGGAAGGGTCTGAGCGCAAGGATTTCATGTTGCATTACTAATCAACACTGAACGGTTGGGATGACCACCAAAGCATCACAGAAAAAGTGGAAATAATAGTTAGCTCTTTTGCTGATCGGTCAGCTCCGAGCCCATTCCGAACACTGCAGGTACTGGTTGTGTGAGGATGTGTGCCTATATCTATGTATCTATCTATCTATAGATACATCTATGTATCTATCTATAGATATATCTATCTATCTATCGATCCCATATCTATCTATCTATAGATAGATATGGGATCGATAGATGGATATGGGATAGATAGACAGATATGGGATAGATAATAGAAGGAATGAGATAGATAGATAATATATAGATTATATCTATCTATCCCATATCTCTCTATCTATCTCTCTATCTATCTATTCCATATCTATCTATCGATCGATCAATCTATCTATTTATCTAAATTCAAAAAACGGAACAGCACTATTTACTTATCTTCGGGCGCACAGCCCCCTGGCAAGATGTCCAATACTTGCTCCAACATCAAATAGAGATAAAAAAATGAAGGCAGCACTCCTGACAACTTGTGTTGAAAAAGTGAAAAATTTATTTCAGACCCACATGTCTGGGCGACGTTTCGGCTCCAACTGAGCCTTTCTCAGGAATTATTTGAGTATTTATTGGTAGAAAATCCACATACACCAGTTTTGTATATTATCCCGAAAATCCACAAAACACTGTGAATACACCTGGGGGTCCAATTATCTCGGGTGTGGATTCAGTGTTTAGTAGAATGGGAACTTTTTTGGACAAAATCTTAAATCCCATGGCAAAAGAATGCAGATTGTATATACAGGACACAACAGATTTCCTAGGCAAATTGGAAGCGGTTCATCTGAATGGGGAAATAATATTAGTGTCTTTTGGTGTTGTTTCCTTATACACCTCAATAGACTATGAACGTGGTCTGTATGCAATAGGAAAAATGTTGGATGTAAAAAAATTCACTATGGAAGGTAAACTATTTTTATTAAAAATGTTGGAAATCATTGTTAAGAAAAACTACTTTTTGTTTGGTGACACCTTTTATACACAAAAGAAAGGTACAGCCATGGGGACCAATATGGCCCCTGGATATGCAAATTTGGTTATGGGGGTCCTGGAGGAAGACTTCATCTATGTGTCCCACCACTTTCGAAAGGTTTTGGTGTGGTGGAGATACATAGATGATGTCTTCCTCCTGTGGACGGGTACACAGAATGAGTTGGAGGATTTCCATCAGTTCCTTAATTAAATTGATCCAACGATTAAATTTACATTGGTGTCATGTAGGACGGAAATACAATTTCTGGACATCCTAGTCAAACAAAAAAATGGTGAGTTTATTACTACATTATTTGTAAAAGAAACTGATTGGAACAATTTACTTATTTATGAAGCCAACATCCACAAAGTATGGTAAAGTCAATACCACTAAGCCAATTGTTAAGGGTACGACGAATTGTGAAGGAGGAAAAAGAGACCAATAGAGTTATTGACGTTTTAATCTCCAAATTTTTGGGTAGGGGGTACCCAAGAAACTTGTTGGAAAAAAACAAAAAATGAGGGTGGTTGAATAAAAGAGAGAAGCGCTATTGGGTAGAAGATCCAACTTGGTCAACAATAATAATAAAATTATGTCCAGAATCCCTTTGGTGACAACATATGCTGAGGAAAGTAGTGATATCGCGGCTATCATTAATAAACATTGGGGGTGTTGGGAAAATGTTTGCCAGGGATCAAGGAATTTAAGGCCCCACCACTCCTTTCATATAGAAAGAAGTATTAGGGATTATTTGGTGAAGTCAGATCTAGGCTCATTGAAAAAAAGTTATCAAACCACATTAACTGGGAATAAAAAAAACAGGATGTTACCCATGTCTGCCATGTGTGAATTGTGCACATTTGATAAAAGGTCCAAGTTGTCAGCATCCAGAAACTTCTAAGATATATAAAATAAAACAATTCTTTACGTGTAACTCGGATCACATTGTGTACCTTTTGGAATGTCCGTGCAAACTATGGTATATCGGTGAGACAACATGGGATTTTAAAACTCGGATTAACCATCACCGGTATACCATAAGGAAAAAGAGGCTGGACCTCCCTGTGCCAAAGCACTTTGTGGAAAATAATCATACTGAAAAAGAACTTAAATTTCGAATTATTGATTCGGTCCCTGCCCAGAGGAGGGGGGGTGATAGGGAACGTTTACTTAAGAAAAAAGAACTTAATTGGATGTATGAGTTGAATACTCTAAAACCCAAGGGGTTAAATGTGGATTTTAAAATACATACGTTCGTATGATTTAATTTGCCTTGAGATTGTTCTTTGTCAATATGGTTGATTGAGGACCCCAGATTGGTCTTTTATAGTTATGTTTTTATTGGAACTATGGATATATCTTAATTTTATTCCGGAGCCTGGAAGAAATAATTAGCATAATGAAATAAAAGTTTATTTCTCCACATCCAGACAGCAACTATGATTCATAGGGGTAAGACTAGATTACCATTTCTATTACCTGTATGCCCATAGTAATAGCTGAAAAGTGTCCCAGGGGGTGACAGATTCCCTTTAACCCCTTTCCAACATCAGGAGTAATAGTACGCCAATGTCGAACTCCCTCCCTTTGATGTGGTCTCCGGTGGTGAGCCCACATCTTTCCCAGGACATGTCAGCTGTTTGGAACAGCTGACATGCGCCCGGAACAGCCGCAGGTGGAATTGCGATCCACTCGAGGCTATTAATCAGTTAAATATCGCTGTCAAACGCTGACAGCGGCATTTAACATGCGCTTCCGGCAATCGTGCCAGAAATCTGCCCTCTGGTGACCCACATCATGTGATCGCAGGTCACCGGTGGGTTGGCATGACAACCAGAGGTCTCTTGGAGACCTCTATGGTTGTCAGTTCCGGATTGCTATGAGCGCCGCCTGGTGGTCAGCGCTCAGTAAGTCAGTAAATCTACTACATACAGGCGATCTGATCATCGCCTCTGTGTAGCAGAGCCGATCGGGTTATGGCAGCTTCTAGTCTCCCATGGAGACTATTGAAGCATGCCAAAAGTAAAAAAATTTTTTTAAAAAAGTAAAAATAAATTATAAAAGTTCAAATCACCCCCCTTTCGCCCCATTCAAAACAAAACAATTAAAAAAAATCAAACATACACATATGGTATTGCCGCATTCAGAATCGCCCAATCTATCAATAAAAAAATAATTAACCTGATCGCTATACGGCGTAGCGAGAAAAAGACCAAACGCCAGAATTACGTTTTTTTTGTTGCTGCGACGTTGCATTAAAATGCAATAACGGGGCATCAAAAGATCGTATCTGCACCAAAATGATATCATTAAAAATGTCAGCTCGGCACGCAAAAAACTGAGCCCCACACAGACCTGAGATCATGAAAAATGGAGACGCTATGGGTAACAGAAAATGGTGCTTTTTTTAACAAAGTTTGGAATATTTTTTCACCACTTAGATAAAAAAGAACCTAGACATGTTTGGTGTCTATGAACTCGTAATGACCTGGACAATCATAATGGCAGGTCAGTTTTAGCATTTAGTGAACCTAGTAAAAAAAAAAAAAAAAACAAGTGTGGGATTGCACTTCACTTGGAATTTTTTTCTCGTTTTCTAGTACACTTGGAATCGCACTTGGACTTTTTTTTCCCCTTTTCTCGTACACGACATGGTAAAACCAATAGTGTCGTTCAAAAGCACAACTCGTCACGCCCTCACATGGCCATATGAAAAAGATATGGCTCTGGGAAGAAGGGGAGCGAAAAACGAAAATGCAAAAATCAAAATACCTCTAGGGTTAAGGGGTTAAGAGGTTTAATTGTAGGGGGTTCAGTTAAGTTGCCCATCGATCCATATGCATCACAATAACAGTGTAAATTAGGTTACCATGGCAACAGGGGCCTACTGAAAACCCTTGTCACCACCACCGCCATCTTTTTACTGGAAGAAAGACTCTTACTTTGAAAATGAAGAAACCAAATTTGTTATCAGAAATATCTGATAGGTGATATATATCATTTATGTTTAGAGAGATCCTGGTGAAAATGGTCAACTTTGTAGCAGATCCATGTTGATTAGTACAAGATACAGTAGTTGACTCTCATAATGGCTAAGACTGAACTGAGGCCGTTGACATCGAACTTAAAAATTGCCTTGAGCTTTACGTTTTGAGGATTGAAGTACAGCATAGGAGGAATAAAAGAGTAAAAGCTTTTGTATAATTCTATCTTCCAACAGAAACGCGCCTGGAATCGGTGCCACTCCAGCAAGAGAACAGGTAGTGTTTGATATGTAGTAATACACTTATTGCTTGCTATATTTACTACTTTAATAACTTATGGATCTCTCTTTAGTCCACATATAGATTTCTTGTTTCTTGTGGCCTAAGGATATCAACATGCTGTTATCAAGGTGTGTATAATTATTAAGCAGGAACATACACCTGTGCCAGGTATTCCGGCTCTGCTTCCTTCACTTCGGCTGCCCTCTATTATGCTCCATGTTGGATTTTGCAGGTTGCCCTGCATGGCTCACTGATGTCATGTCCCTAATCTTTTTAAGGCTCACTATGAAGCACATCTACACCTGTGTCTTAAGATTAGACTCCAGAGTTTTATGTTGGTGTGCTACACTGTGTTTATTGTGACTTAACTTCAATTCATCTCTGCTGGATTCCATTTCATCCATCTTACTTCTTCTGAGATTGCTGTCTATCCAGGTCCGCATGGTTCCATGTGTTCTTGAGGAAGCTGCATCAGTGCCCAGGGTCCAAGGCTTAGTGTATCCGTCTCACCAGGTTAGCCTTACAGGCCACTTGTTTTCCTCAGAAAAAATTGGGCCAAAAAAAAGAATTAAGATATTGGGGCGTGTTCACAGAATCATCAAAAGTATTATTGCAAATAGTCAATATAGTAACAAAAAATATGTTGAGAAAAAAAGACGCAAATTTGCTGCCACAGATTTGAGAGGAATCAAACGTGAAATGACCAGGAACACATTGTCATCCAGTGCTGTCATATTCCAGAACTGCAAACTCACTGGAGTGCCCAGAAATACAAGGTGTTTAGTATTCAGAAACATGGTTGAGGTAAGGAAGGCTGAAACCTGACCATCACTGAACAAGACGCATAATTTGAAACATCAAGACTGCGCCAAGAAATATCTGAAGACAGAACTTTCAAAGGTTTTATAGACAGATGAGATGAGAATGAGTCTTGATGGACCAGATGGATGGGCCCATGGCTGGATCAGTAAAGGGCAAAGACCTCCACTTCAGCTCAGATGCCAGCAAGGTGGAGGTGGGTTACTGCTATGGGCTAGCGTTATTAAAGATGAGCTAGTTGGACCTTTTAAGGTTAAAGGTGAACTTAAAATCAACTGTCAAACCTACTACCAGTTTTTAGAAAACACTTTCTTCAACCAGTGGTACATACAAGTCTGCATCTTTCAAGAAAACCATCCTTTTTATGCAGTACACTCTTACATCATATCCATTGAAGTCCTATATTTCTTGGCTAGCATGTAAAGGCCTTAATGATGAAAGAATAATGTTATGGCCCTTTCCTCAACTAACCTATACCCTGTTAAGAACTTACGGCCTTGCTTAGCCAAAGCATTTACATTTAAGGAAAATAGTACACCTCTCCGAACAATGTCTGGGAAGCTGTGGTTGGTGCTGCCCAAAAAATTGGTCATCAACAGATTAAGGAACTGACAGTTCCCATGGATGGACGGTTTGTGGCCATTATTGAAAAGGAGGGTAGGTATATTGATCACTGATATATATTTTTTAAATATCAGAAATGTATATTTGTACATTTTGAGTTATTTGGTTATTATTCTCAATTTAACAGATGAAAACAAACAATTGACATGGAAAAGATTTTCATTTAGTTGCATAATAATTTTGCACACTAATAGTTGCCCAGTTACGCACACATACAGTAGATCTTCTCCTAAGAAAGACAAAACCTCACTTTAAGTTTCTTAAATATTCAAGTTTCAGGTTTGTTAACTTTTGGATAGAACGACGGCACTGTAGTTGTTCAACAATAAAATTAATCAAAAATACAAATTGCCTAATAATTCTGCACATTGTGTACGTTATTTATTGCACTGTATCTTCTAAGATTACTTTTTTAGTCTGCTTTCTGTGGATGATGGTTTCAATTACTTGCTTATCATACTTTTGTAGCATTTTAGTGGATTAACAATATATATTTCTATACATCTATATTTTGCAGTTGTAGCACTGTCACCTCCTACTTGGTCTGATGTAAATAGTGTCCTACGCGCATTTTTGCAGCTGCATTTTTCCTGCCAAGAGCTGCAGAAATGGTGCAGAAATTTGACTCAACTTGTGCACATAGCCTAAAATCTCATTCCTGCCTTTTTTTTCCCTTGCGTTTTTGGACATATGGTGCATTATTTAAAAAACGCAGCACATCTCTTCTTTCAGCATTTTTGCTGTTGTTTTTCATCATTTATATAAAATGTGGCTTGGCATCAAAAAGCGCATAACAAACATGCAAAATTTCCACTGTGTTTTTCATACAGAGTGAAATAACAGCATAAAAATACTAAGTATGAACATACCCTTTGAAGGCAGTCACAAAAATATAAAGGCATAGTAAAACATAACAAAAACTACAAATTTGCTATAATTAAAACTGTAACAACCTTTAGAAAAAAATAACATATGATTTATACCGTACGGTAAACACCTAAAAATAGTTAAAAAGAATAATTAAATTTCTGTTTTGTTTTTTTTTCCATATCCCCCCAAAAACAATTTTATACATTTTACCTACTGTATCAAAACTGCATGTGTTTCCAGCCTTTTCAGAGTTAAAGTACTGACAATGTTGATACAGTACCTAAATCACTATTGATTTATAATAATAATAATACTAATACAAATGTATTTACATGGGGTGGTTGTTTGGGTATAAGGCTCTCTTGAGTAGCTTTTCTGAGTGAAAAGCTTTTGATTTGGTTTGACACTGTAAAAAATGGTTAAAAAAATAAATAGATATACTATATATATATATATATATATATATATAAATATTATACAACATTTTTTACAGTGTTAAAACAAGTCAGAAGCTTTTCACTCAGAAAAGCTACTCAAGAGAGCCTTATACCCATGTAAATACCGTTGGTTCTTTTAGTAGTGGTTTTGCCATAATTGTAGTTGTAGTTTTACAAACAAACAGTTCCAGGAAAGTGGTTAGGTCAATGGGAAAACTGCTGTCTAAACACGACTAAACTGCCAATCAGACCAGGTTCACATAAGCAATAGGAATTGTGTTTCTTTGTTCCATATCAGACCCGCCACATGACAGACTGCAGATGGACCCCAATGACTGATAAACATGGCGGCTCCAACACAGCTGTGAATCTAGCCTAATGCATATTGCACTTTCTTTCTTTCTTTCTTGTTCTTTTCCCCCCAATACATTTACAGCAGTTTAATATCTGACTATTGAACAGGTAAAATAAAACATGGATGGGCCGGATCTAACAGGGCTCTAGGGCGCTAATATGGTTTAACTGGTTTTTGTGAGATAATACTTTATGTATTACCCTAAAAATCTTTTTGGAGAATATATAGGCAGCTCATATTTTGGTTATGGCTCAGCAGGTACTGGCAGAATAGAGCGTATGATTTATTATTTATTTGCTTGCTTAAATAGCGCCAACATATTCCACAGCACTTTACAGACATTTTCCATCACTGTCGACATTGGGGCTTACAGTCAAAATTCCCTATCAATACATCTTTGGTGTATGGTAGGAAAACCCTCACATGGGGAGAACATACAGACTCATTGTGTATTTTGTCCTTGGTGGGATTTGAACCCAGGACCCCAGTGCTAACCACTAAGCCACCCTGCTGCCCTGGTAATCTACTGTATTTATAGTCTTATTGTATACATATTCTCTACTTAATCTAAAAAGCAACTTCCTCAACACCACTATTAAATATAATATTTTTAATAACATGAGACTCCAATACCACCAAAGTCACAGTCTAATGACCATCTTTCCCTAAGTTGCATAATGTAGAAAATTGTTGCTGGTGCAAGTTAACATAGAAATCAGTAATATATGTCTAATGTATCTAAAGGCTTTTATTCACCCAATGAAGGCACAAATAATGTCATTTTGCTCCCCATGTTTCAGCATACCTTTCTAATTGTACAGGAAAGCAAATATAGACTGAAATTTGCTATTCAGTGCGAAGCCTGCAAATATATATTTATTTTTTCCTTACTTTGGAAAAGTCAGAGGGCTACATCAGGAAAAACTCTCAATAAAACATCTGATGGAAGGTTGAGATGTGCTGCCTCTTGGGCAAATACATACTTGGGAAATAAAAATCTCTATGGCTTCTCTCAGAGATATACCACCAAGTTGTGTCATTGCAGAAAGTAGAGGGGATGTTGTGACACCCAATGAGTCGAAGGCTTCATTAAAATGTCAGTAATGTTTCTAGTTTGCAAAACAATGGTCTGATTTCGACAGTCTTTGAGTTTTTACCATCAGTGATTTTCTTGTGTAAAAAAATAAATAAATTGCAAAGTTTGTCCTTCTCAGTGCAATGATAAAAAAAAACAGCACATGGATGACTATGCATGCTGGAAGTGATTTTTCACAGACCCATGGACTTGTATAGGTAATTTTGACATGTAACTCAGCTCAAAAAAGACGTGTGTCTTTTTTTGTAGGAACACAGTTTGCAAAAAAAAAACCCAGACATATGAATTGCTCCATCGATTACGATGCGTATGAGTTCTATCCATGGTAAACCCAGATAGAAGACGTACATCAGAACATCATAACAGACATCTGAATAGATAAATGCATTATTTACTTGAAAAGTAAAACTGGTAGAAAACGTATAGTACCTCTGTTAAGTGCGTAATTAATTAGGACTGAGGGTAAATCCATACATGGAAATTTCTGCTACAAACATCCCCGTAATGGAAAATCCCTATTCTGGGATCCAGTCTAATTTTTGCAAAAGAATATGCATGTGAACACAGATCCAAAGTATGTCCACGTAGAAGAACCTGAGAGTATTTGAAATACCGTAATCCTAATATAATAATCCTGATGTGTTTTTTCACTGGACCAAGCATTTTGCCATGGACATTACGGACAAACTGGTTGTCTTCCTAAACCAACTCGAAGCTTGACTTATCCACAGACCTGTGCACAGCCCAACACGATTAGCTTCCCCTGGTTGTCGCCCTCCCACTCCCTTTGAGCTGTTTCTTACTGACCCAATTCACTGTTATACAGCAAGAAGTCTACGGTATATACAGATACTGTTGTAGCCTGTCCACAGATATACAGCAGGATTGTTAGCAGCAAATCCCACGAAGACATTACAGCCTGTCATTAACCCCAACTGTGCTTTCAGATCAAGCAGGTAAAGAGATTTTCTTTTTCTATCTGGTTGAATGCTATTTTTCCTACCTGGATTATTTTTCTGTTATACCTTTACTTACAGTATCCATCTTTACTTTTGTTTGTCTATATTAATTGTCAATGTCAGTGTTTATTTTTTCACATTGGTGCGTTGCCCTTCATGAGGTTTATCTAAGAGGGATCACTAAGTCAAATTCATCACTTGTCAAAGCATTTGTATAGGAGCAGACAATCCTATTAGTGTGTTTTGTAGTGTTTCTTTATGTTGACATTAGATGTGTATGCAATTATCAATGATACAGTGTCTTATATGTGAATATGCAAATAGAAAATAGAAAGAATGATGGGTCAAAACATTTTTATATAAGTGTACCTACCTTCCAGACACCATTTGCATTTAAAAAAAGGTTTGTTTTATTATTATTATTATTATTATTTTTAATAATAATAATAATATATATATATATATTTTTTTAGCATATTTGCTTTCAATAAATGGATGTTATCTATGCAAAATATTCTAACCTAGACAAGTCCAATGATACCCAAAATATGCCCATGTTCTTTAGAGGTTAATATCTTACCAATAACATCTTTTAGTGCAATATTACACCAGACAGAGTTAAAAAGCACCTAATTTATCATAGTGGCTCATACCGGTACATTTAGCTTGATAAATCTACCCCAATGTGTCTGTTTTGGACAGAGAAACCAACATACCAAGAAAAAAATCAATAAACTTAAGGATAATTTTGGATTGTCTGAGTAGATCCAAAAAGTTTACTATGACCAACTCTTCAGTTCTTTGGACTGCTCGTATTGGTTTCTGTTAAAAAAACATGGAAAGGGGACTTTCTTTTCCATAATGGCATTGACAAAGGCTAACTGTGGTTGCAATGTAAGGAACCCCTGGCCTAATAACAATTAGAGGTTGTCCAACAACAAGAGGTTGTCCAAAAGTAAAAAAAAAAAAAAAAAAAGGCAGGAAATATAATAACGGCCTTTGATCTTTAGCAACCACATCGTATCTACCGGCATCACTTCTGAGACCAAGGATTAGCTGCACCGAAACAGCATAATAATGCACCCATGATACTATAGTGACCCCCACTATGCTTTACTTTTCTTTTTGTACTAGCAAGGTCACCATCTGCCTGTGTGACATAATGCTCCTACAAATCCATCGACATGAATCGGCATCAGGATGCAGAGGAACGCACATCAGGGAGTCCGAATAGAAAAAAAATGAAATGCCAAAGAATAGTAGGATGCCAAGAATAGTATAAGTGAAGGTGCAGTAACAAGAAATCAATTCAAATGCAGTACTCAATTATAAAGACACAACTGGGATATAAAAATGGAGAATATGCCACAATAATAAATTCTAGTAGCACAGGACAGAAGATGTAATTGGGTTGCATTAGTTGCCATTGCAAGCCAAAGTGACTAGGGTTGAAGGACAGGGTTAGCACTGAAGCAATGGGATGGGTGACCAATTGAGGTTACTTGTTCAGTCACCCTTCTTGGCTTTTTGCCTTTCTACATGGGATAAAACCATGTAGAAAGGCAAAAAGCCAAGAAAGGTGACTGGACAAGTAACACTTTGCTACAGGAAACAACAACTGTATCGAGTTTTTAATAGTAACTTAGTATGTAATGTCTTGATTACCTATTCAACTTTTCAAAATCTTTGTGAAAAAGTTTTAGGAGCATGCAAATGTGAGCTCGGTATCACCATTTTGTTTCTTTGCATTCTAACAATACCGCTTGTGACAACTTTACTGAAAGCTTTAATGCCCCTCTCCACTAAAAAAATCTAACAATTCTGTAAACCCCTTTTATGATATTGCTTGTCTGTGACAATTTAGTCCTTAGAAATATATGCATCCCTCACAATATGAAAATATAACACTGTATATAATAGAAGTAGATATCGACAATGACCAAGTTCTCTATTGAAATGACATTTCAGACCAAACTGGTATGCCAAATAAATAAGGTATAACTGAAATTTGGATTTACAAACTCTGTGAAAATACACATATCCCTGCATTTGAGATCAGATATAATTTGGCAGCCGCTACTTTTTCATACTTTTTATTTCCATTTCTAAAACTATGTATACATATAACTAGCACAGTCTGTATGTTAGCTGAATAAAAGCAGTAATATAGATGCAACACAAAAGCAGAGTATATTCGACATATTACAGAATATACATAATCAATCACCCCACACATTTATATTGGTAGATGTATGGATCAGAAGGAATTATCACTTTGCCTCCTCCGTTTGTAATCGGGTGAATGTAGAGGTTTTATGTTACAGTCACCGTACTGAGATGTCGAGATTTTAAATTCTCTTTATAATTTAACCCCATGCATTCCATTTTCCTTCCAAAAAAATTGGATGATTATGTTCCATTATATTTAGCATGAACTTAAATCCATTACTTTATGTCTCCAAATTGTGAGAAATGTCTGCAACATCTAGACAGATAGGGACATGTTCTGAATCAGCCGTCTAATTAGTTTGGATGACTTGTACAAAAGCAGAAAACAGTGAAAAAAAAAAAACCAAATACCTATAGATTTGTATGGTTGGCATCATTTCTCATTTGCATATTTATTATTAATTAAGACTTTCAGTTAACTAGTTAAAAACCATTATCAATTAGTATACAAGGTTTAGAAAAAATATACTGGGAAGAATGTAGTATTATTGTAAAAAGTGATAACTGATTAAAACTATACTAATATTTTAATTAATATCCAGGCTTTGAATACCCAATCGTCACATTTTCCATGCACCCGATTTTCTAATATTCTTTTATGCATATCGTCATCCAAAACAGTTTAACTCCTATCGTCTAACATGTATTGGAAATTCTATTTTGAATGTATTTTCTATTTAGAAAGTCTGGATTGGTTCTTCATTTTTTATTATTTTTGCTCCAGTTTGTAAATTCCACATTTATGTCCGGTCACTAAAATTGGACATCTGTATTCATAGAGCTGAATATGAAAAGTACCGGTAGTTATGTAAAATACTCCTGAAAATACTAGATTATTAATAGCAAAGCTTTGACAAATGCAGCCAATATGGTCTTTATAATTGTGGCTATTGCTTTGTTGCACAATACAAGCAGTGCTGTGGTATGACACCTATTATTCTGTAGATCTTAGGGCTCGTGGATCTCGGTCCGATCAAGGACAACATTGCACGGACTGGCCGCGGGTCTCCAACAACCTCATAGACATCTCAGATTCACGGCCAGCCCATGCACTGTTGCCCTTCGTGGGACCGAGATCCACGGACGCCTGTGTGAGCCCTTAGAGTCCTGTAGGATTATTTTCTCCATAAAAATCTCATCTCCTTCACTTGCTCAATACTTTCAGACGTATCTAAGGTTACGGCCGTAGCTGCAAACGCACATTTTTGTGATCTATGATCTAAGTCAGAATATTAACACGTAGCCGTTTTCACAAGAGGGAAAATACATAGTTAACCAAGCAGAAATCCGTCATTTTGAAAACTGAGCTTTAGTATAATTTGTTCTAAGTGTTTTATTTTGGATTAACCGTGCAGAGGTCTGTCTTTTCTAAGCGTGAAGGCGTTCAAAAACAGATTTGGCTATTCTTTTGTGAAATCAGCACAAAAAGCAAATTCACAGCTCTACAATAAAAAGCTCTGACACATAGCACAGACCTTCAATAGCTCTCTGTATTTCCTCCCTTAGTGACAGCAAAGCCATTGGCCTGTGTCTGATTTCAGGCCGCCCCTGCTACTGGCTGAGAAGAAGTGGTTTAGCTGAGATGATAGGTAGCGAGCCGCTGACGTGATGGCCACTGGTGCTGTGTATCCAGGAGAAGCATGTTATGTATAGCTATTTAAATCTCAGCCAAATGATGCAAGCAGTGTTGTCTGTTGCCCAAAAAGTAGAAAAAAAGGTTAATAATAATACAAACAAAGAGTGAAATCTTGTCATACAGAATTATTCAAGTAGTGAACATAAGTAACCAAGCATACGTCTTCTTCACTGACCCAGATCTAGTAGTCCAGCTACAATAACCTTCTCCCACGAAATTACCCTCCCATGACATGACCTCTGTGATCACAGCTCTGAGGCAGTCAGTAGTATCTGTGCCCGCGTCTTGCAGATGTAGCCCACGTTAAAAGTTAATGTTGCCCACAATAAAGAGAAATGCTGCAGATTAAATACGTGTTTGCATATTTCTTCCTATGCGTACAGCTTTACGTTGAAGCAACAAGAGGTAGAGGACGGTTTGTCATAACTTGTGTCCTAAAGTGTTAGTTTTCTATACTGTATATTCCGCTTTAATGGACAGTTTATACATTAAAAGTATCTGGCCGTGTTTCTCATCGTTAATAGGGCTCGCACAGGGACTGTAATAATCAGAGTGCTATTTCTCGTCATGACGGATAGCACTCATAACCATGTTATTCTATGGGGCCGTGCGTATGCCCGATTTTTTTCCTCGTGCAGAGCGTCCATGGAAAAAAATGAGTGGGAGGAAATCATCTGAGTGCGGTCCGGTTTCGACGGACAGAATGGAGAAGACCTTTTTCCTCCATCTTTTGTTCAGACGGCAGAATTGGATCACACTACAATCGGAGTTTGAGCAGCGTGTGATTTGCATACATGGCTGGATTCTCTCGGATAAGAGAATAAACGCTCGTGTCACCCCGACTGTAACCAGACAAATCCATTTTCTATTATTTACCTCTAAAATCTATTCTGAATTTTCCTTTGGAAATTACTAAAGAGCACTTTTATATTTATTACATTTCATTTTGCATCATCTTCCCAGTAAATTCACACGTGGTCGATCCAAAGCAGAAATTTCTGTTTCTGTGGCAGATTTAGCAGCATGTACCCTGACTTCTGCAAGCCTTAAATAGGCGCATGTAAGTGTCACAGACATTATTATTATTTAAAGTGTTATATGAAAAAATAGACATGGTGGGTGACACCTGCCATATTTAGGGCCCATTTACGATGGCCAATTGAGCCTGTTAAATGACAGGTCGATCGCACTTCAGTGCACACAGTACAATCATTAAAAAGATCCTGTCAGCACAATTTTTTAAGTAAACATTGAAATGGCGCTGATACGGATTACATTAGTACCTTTGGTGAAGAAATCTGCTTTTTGATTCTTCGTTAATCACCATTTGAAGTTTTCTGGTAATTGGGTTTCGGTGCACAGAGGCCGGCCTGTACACAGGGTCATTTCCTCTCTATCTGTCATTCCCCAACCCCTCCACCTGCCCTGTGAATGACAAGTCACTGCTGAGAATTCCAAAGTCATGTGACTGCAAGTACGCAACATGTATACTTCCAGCCACATTCCATGGGCAGCATGGTGACTCAGTGGTTAGCACTGCAGCCTTGCAGCGCTGGAGTCCTGGGTTCGAATCCCACCAAGGACAACATCTGCAAGGAGTTTGTATGTTCTCCCCGTGTTAGCGTGGGTTTCCTCCGGGTACTCCGGTTTCCTCCCACACTCCAAAAACATACTGATAGGGAACCTAGATTGTGAGCCCCATCGGGGACAGCGACGATAATGTGTGCAAACTGTAAAGCGCTGCGGAATATGTTAGCGCTATATAAAAATAAAGATTATCATCATTATTATTATTCCAACTAGACGTGTTTCCTTGCTCAATACAAGAGGATAATGTGAGTAGCTGTGTCTTGTATATAATAGATTTTCCAGGATATACGACCATATGGGTGGTGCTGGACATTGTCAGAGGCTGGGGTCTCGCAAGAGAGAATTGGGCCGATTATAGTAATGACACTTGGCTCAGACTCCGTCAGTTTGAGCCGAGTGTCATGTTACTGTGACCTGATTCTCTTGCATGAGATAATCACAACACAGGTGCGGAGATGGAGAACTTAATTTCTCCATCTTCTCTATTGTCTCGGTTTGTGGATGTCGGACTGCACTCTGATATCTGAGTGCAGTCCGATGTTTCACTCGCTCCGATAGATTTTCATGGGTGTGTGTGATCTGATTATCGAATGCACTTGCAGCACGCTGCGATTGTTTTCTCAAGCCGAATTGGCATGAGAAAAAAATAACAGATCTGCACTACCCTATAGTATAATATTGGGCCCAGTGCTATGCGATAAAACATTGGATAGCACTCGGCCATGTTATATGCTCGTGTGAGCCCTAAAGGATATAGTCCACATATACAGTTGAAACCAGAAGTTTACATACACTATATAAAAAGACACATATGCATGTTTTTCTCAATATATGACATAAAATCAGAATAAACCTTTCCCGTTTTAGGTCAATTAGGATTTTCATAATTATTAATATTTGCCAAATGCCAGAATAATCAGAGAGGATGATTTAAGGCATTACTATGTTTTAAGATTACTATTCCTTTAAACAATGCTGGACTGCCCATATGATGATGTCATGTGTTTGGAAGCTTCTGATAGTTTTTTTGGCAGCATCTGAGTTAATTAGAGACACACCTGTGGATGTATTTTAATGCACACCTGAAACACACTGCTTCTTTGTGTAGCATCATGGGAAAGTCAAGCCAAGATATCAGGAAGAGAAATGTGGACTTGAACAAGTCTGGCTCATCCTTCGGTACAATTTCAAGATACCTGAAGGTGCGTCGTTCATCTACAGGTCCTTCTCAAAAAATTAGCATATAGTGCTAAATTTCATTATTTTCCATAATGTAATGATTACAATTAAACTTTCATATATTTTAGATTCATTACACACCAACTGAAATTTGTCAGGTCTTTTATTGTTTTAATACTGATGATTTTGGCATACAACTCCTGATAACTCAAAAAACCTGTCTCAAAAAATTAACATATTTCAACCGTCCAATAAAATAAAAGTGTTTTTTAAAAACAAACAAAAAAACCATCAAATAATAAAGTTCAGTTATGCACTCAATACTTGGTCGGGAATCCTTTTGCAGAAATGACTGCTTCAATGCGGCGTGGCATGGAGGCAATCAGCCTGTGACACTGCTGAGGTGTTATGGAGGCCCAGGATGCTTCGATAGCGGCCTTAAGCTCATCCAGAGTGTTGGGTCTTGCGTCTCTCAACTTTCTCTTCACAATATCCCACATATTCTCTATGGGGTTCAGGTCAGGAGAATTGGCAGGCCAATTGAGCACAGTAATACCATGGTCAGTAAACCATTTACCAGTGTTTTGGCACTGTGAGCAGGTGCCAGGTCATGCTGAAAAATGAAATCTTCATCTCCATAAAGCATTTCAGCCGATGGAAGCATGAAGTGCTCCAAAATCTCCTGATAGCTAGCTGCATTGACCCTGCCCTTGATGAAACACAGTGGACCAACACCAGCAGCTGACATGGCACCCCACACCATCACTGACTGTGGGTACTTGACACTGGACTTCAGGCATTTTGGCATTTCCTTCTCCCCAGTCTTCCTCCAGACTCTGGCACCTTGATTTCCGAATGACATGCAAAATTTGCTTTCATCAGAAAAAAGCACTTGGGACCACTTAGCAACAGTCCAGTGCTGCTTCTCTGTAGCCCAGGTCAGGCGCTTCTGCCGCTGTTTATGGTTCAAAAGTGGCTTTACCTGGGGAATGCGGCACCTGTAGCCCATTTCCTGCACACGCCTGTGGCTCTGGATGTTTCTACACCAGACTCAGTCCACTGCTTCCTCAGGTTCCCCAAGGTCTGGAATCGGTCCTTCTCCACAATCTTCCTCAGGGTCCGGTCACCTCTTCTCGTTGTACAGCGTTTTCTGCCACATTGTTTCCTTCCAACAGACTTCCCATTGAGGTGCTTTGATACAGCACTCTGGGAACAGCCTATTTGTTGAGAAATTTCTTTCTGGGTCTTACCCTCTTGCTTGAGGGTGTCAATGATGGCCTTCTTGACATCAGTCAGGTCGCTAGTCTTACCCATGATGGGGGTTTTGAGTAATGAACCAGGCAGGGAGTTTTTAAAAGCCTCAGGAATCTTTTGCATGTGTTTAGAGTTAATTAGTTGATTCAGAAGATTAGGGTAATAGGTCGTTTAGAGAACCTTTTCTTGATATGCTAATTTTTTGAGACAGGTTTTTTGGGTTATCAGGAGTTGTATGACAAAATCATCAGTATTAAAACAATAAAAGACCTGACAAATTTCAGTTGGTGTGTAATGAATCTAAAATATATGAAAGTTTAATTGTAATCATTACATTATGGAAAATAATGAAATTTAGCACTATATGCTAATTTTTTTAGAAGGACCTGTATACAAGTACAAACAAGATGGGACTGTCCAGCCATCATACCGCTCAGGAAGGAGATGGGTTATGTGTTCCAGAGTTGAACGTGCTTTGATCCGACATGTGCATATCAACCCAAATAAGCAGAATCCTACGCAAATAAGTAGAATACTTCCCTACTAACTTTCCTACCAAAACCGCATTTTGTGAAAAATGGGAAGAATAAGGAAAACTACAAAACCCATAGGAAGGAGGGAATAAAGAAGGGTACTGTTGTGGGTTCCGGTAAAACAAATTACTGGTAAGTAATTACCATTTTTCCCATCCCCACGACAGTGCCATAGAGACAGATAAAAAAAAGCATTGCAGAGCATTAGATCAGCAATCTGCTAGTGGGAAGTTGATGTCCCATCCTGGGACAATGTAAAAAAAATAAGTTGATAGAAATTGTAAAAATATTTTTTTAAATCACAAAATAAAGAACAAAAAAAAAGAAAAAATATTAATCCAATAAATACATTTATTTACGTTAAAAAAAAGTACACAATTGGTATCGCCACGTCTGGAACGACCCGACCTTTAAAACTGTCCCACTATTTAGTAAACACCGGTTGAAAATAAAAAACGATGCAAAAAAAGATGCTTTATAATCATACCGCTAAACAAAAAGTGGAATAAAACGTGATAAAAAGACGAATGTAAATAAAAATGGTATTTCTGAAAACGTCATCTTGTCCCGCCAAAAACAAGCCGACAAACAGCTCCGTCAGCGGAAATATACAAAAGTTATAGCTCTCAGAATAAAGCGATGTAAAAATAATTATTTTTCCTATAAAATAGTTTTTATTGTGTATAAGTGCCAAAACATAAAAATATATATGTGGTATTGCTGTAATAGCACTGACCCGAAGAATAAAGCTGCCTTATCAATTTTACCACACGAGGAACGGCATTAAAAAAAAACAAAACAATTCCTGAATTGCTGTTTTTTCTTCATTCTGCCTCCCATGAATCGAAATAGAAAGCGATCAAAAAACGTCATGTGCCCAAAAATGGTACCAATAAAAATGTCAACTCATCACACAAAACACAAGCCCTCACATGAGTATATTGACCCAAATATGGAAAAATTATAGCTATCAAAATATAGCGATGCAAAACTTGTTTTTGCAATAAAAAGCATCTTTTAGTGTGTGGCAGCAGCCAAGCATAAAAATCCGATATAAATCTGGTATCGATGTAATCTCACAAACATGAAGAATAGTAATTTAACCCCTTTCTTCCATCTGACGTACTATTCCGTCCATGTGACCTGGGACTTAATTCCCATGGACGGAACAGTACGTCATACGCGATCAGCCGCACTCACGGGGGGAGCGCGGCTGACCGCGGCTGGGTCTCAGCTGATTATCACAGCTGACACCCGGCACTAACTGCCAGGAACGGTCAAGGACCGCTCCCGGCACTTTAACCCCTGACACACTGCGATCAAACATGATTGCAGCGTTCCGGTGGCACAGGGAATCATCGCGCAGGGAGGGGGCTCCCTGCATGCTTCCCTGAGACCCTCAGAGTGATTGCGTTGTTCCGAGGGCCTCCTCCATGCAGGCCCCCGGATGCAAGATGGCTGCGGGGCCCTTCCGGGTCTGCAGGGAGGTGGCTTGTCAGTGCCTGCTGAGAGCAGGTGCCGGCAAACCTCCAGCACTGCCTGTCAGATCGCAGATCTGACAGAGTGCTGTTCAAACTGTCAGATCAGCGATCTGACACTATACAGTAATGTCCCACCCTTGGACAAAGTAAAAATGTAAAAAAATAAACGTGTAAAAATATTTTTGTAAAATCCCTAAATAAAAAAAAAAATAAAAAAAATTCCCAATAAACACATTATTATGTAAATAAAAAAACAATAAAAGTACACATA
>JARQOD010000005.1:304559025-304628766 GCA_033576555.1 Oophaga sylvatica
CACTAAGTTTTTTTCAAAATTCTTGTAATGTATGAAAGTACAGTTCATATAGCGTCTTGTGCTTGGGTGCGATGAAAATACATGAGTCACAGGTTTGATATAGAAAAGTCCTGTATTACTTCATACAATTTGGGCAGAAATAGTCACACAGTTTCCCAGACAACAGAAACAGGAGACACAGCAGGCCAGAGAAATCCAAGCTCAGCAATCACTCTCCAATACAGATTCAGGATCTTCTTCTCTGTTATCGTAAGTCCATGCAAACGTGGGTCTTAAAAGAGCGGGGTTCAGAGTCCACAAGTGCTTCGGGGTTCCCTCATAGGAATAGCTGGAGTACAAGGTCCAAGGCTTACAGGAGTCAAGTCACAGGTTCACTGCAGGCTAGATTCTGAAGCACTGATTGCTCAGCTGTGGCGCTTAAGAAGCAAAGGAGAGAATCAGGCGGAACATGCAAGCGGGAAAAACTCCATTTTGACTGAGGGCAAGATAGCTGCAGCAAGACAGAAAGAAAAATGGCTGTCGAACAACCTGAGTTTTCAGGAATATATCCCATAGAACCTTACAATTTCTGTCTGTGAAAAAAAACATCTGTCAAACACACATAAAAACCAGAGGGCAGCAATCATGTGAAAATATAATATTTGTGTCATTCTCAAAACTTTTGGCCATGACTGTAGAATTAACCAAACAAAATATAACAATGTAGACCCAAAAGGCGGAGGTCCAAGTGAAGAAGGAGGCGGACGTGGTAGTGTAGGTGAAAATGGCAAGGGTGGAGTAATCTAACACTATTTTGCTTATATGGAATTGACTTAAAGTGGTTTTCCCACGAACAAATAATTTTTTAATTTCTAAATCTTGGAATAAAAATAAATTCCACAATTTGAGGTGTCAAAAAAAAGTTCCTTTGCTGAGATAATCTTATAAGTGTGCCCCTGCTTTGTACTGTGTAATGGCCATGTCTGACCATGCAGGAACATCGTCTGAGCATACCACATCTCCTTTGCTGGGGGGGAAGCAAAAGAGAGCATACAGCTATTAGAGCACGGGATTGCAAATTATTCTTTTTGTGAGGCAAAACATTTCACTTCCTGTTTTTAAGCAATGCTTTACCTAAAAGAAAGAATCATTTGTCATCCCATGCAGTCCTGTCTGTATCCTCTGTTTTGTTTCCTCCCCTGCCCAGGAGATGTGGTATGATCAGACAATGTTATTACAGGAACATTTTTTGTAAACACATCCAATTATTGAATTTAATATTATTGTAACAGTCTGAGTGGTGGAACCACTGTGCCAAAGACGGAGGAGAGCCTGAAGGGGCATGACTAAGCAAACACCCGACTCTTCGCAAGAGTCCCTGATGGTGAGGTTAGACTTGGCTCCGGATGGACACCAGGTACCACTCCTGGACAGACATCGGTTGCATGGCAGCTGACCCCCAAAGGGGCAGGAAGCTGTAACAGCAGGTGCAGGCAGGTACTGGCAGACACGGCTGGTATATAGGCAGGTACTGGTAGACATTGCTGCTATACAGGCAGGCAGGTACGGCTGATATGAAAGCAGGTGCTGGAGGACATGGCTGATGTACAGACAGGTGTTGGCAAACATGTCTGATATGCAGGCGGGCATGGCTGATATGCAGGCAGGTTCTGGTGGGCACGGCTGGAATACAAGAAAACACGGCAAGTAAGGCCAGACAGGTATACGACAGGTAAACTGACTGGCAAGCACTGGGGACCTGAGAACTAGTGAGCGTGCAGACTACTGACATAACATGTGGAGATGCCTTAAATAATAAATGCTTCCCAGCGTGTATGCTGTCCTTTTAAAAGACCAGGAGCGAGCGCACAACCTAAGCACAGTGCCCAAGGATCTCTGATCAGTGCGCAGACCCTGGGCAGTAGAGGATGGAGGAGGAGTAGGTGCGGGATGGGCGTCACCGTGGTGAATGAGTCTGTGTACCTGCCAGGGTAGGGAGGAAGCATGCAGGGACGCCAATGCTCCAATTATTCAAAGATCTATTGATTAAAATTTTGATTAAAATTAACACTGTTAGTGGGAAGACCCCTTTAAAAGAGCATAGAATTACTTACACAAAAATAACAATGTAGACCCAGGAGGTAGAAGTGAAGTTGGACATGGCGGTGTAGGTGAAACAGGTAGAAGAGGAGATAGCCAACACTGCTTTTTTTTTTTTATTTGGGGAGGCCTCAAACCTAAACAAATAGCAAATAGAGTTGAACATTGGCTGGATACAGCTGGTATAGTTGTCTAGGCAGCCAAAAGCATAGTGGGATCCATGTCTGGGTCATTTTAATAAATGTTTGCTTCCCCACGTTGGCAGCGGACAGGCAGATGAGCCTGTCTGTGATGACTGCTCCTCTTCTGCCTGCGCCACCACCTCATTCATCATCACCTGAAGTGGTTTTTTTAGCAGGCATAGAAGTGGTATAGTAAGGCTCATGATGGCGTCATCAGCGCTTGCCAAGTTCGTGGAGTGTTCGAAGCAGCACTACAAGGCACACACATGGAGGTCCACTCATTGGAGGTAAAATGGTGTGGTTCTGCAGAGCGACTCAGCCGGGCGTGCTGCACATGAAACTCCACTATTACCTGTTGCCGCTCACACAGTCTCTCCAGCATACGAAAGGTGGAGTTCCACCTTGTTGGTACGTTGCATATCAGCTGGTGAGCGGGAAGGCAGAAGTGATGCCGCAGTGCAGTCAGGCAAGCAGCAAGGTGAGAAGGCGAAAATCAAGCACAAACTGCCTGCATTTTCAGTAGCACCTATGTGCATCAAAGCGGGAAGACCCAGAGGTCCTACTAGGTTTCGCCCATTATTGCACACTGCCAGGCCGGGCTTGAGGCTCACCGGCACCAACCACTGATCTGTCTTCTGCTTGATCCCCGTCCACAGCTACTGCACGGTGTGGGATGTGTCACCCAAATAGATGAGTTTCAGAACAGGCTGCTGTTGCCTCCCCGCTGCCTGTGCTGAAGTTGGTGGTGGAAGTCTTACTGTGACCGGATGAGGAGGCGGTGGAGGAAGCGAAGTAGGAGGAAGAGGCAACCTGGACAGAGGAACTTTAGTGGTGGTAGGGCATGCGCTAGAATGCCTTTCGCCTCAGGCCTAACCGCCACTACATTTACCCAGTGGGCAGACAGGGAGATGTAACATCCTTGGCCATGCTTACTGGTCCACATATCGGTGGTTATGTGGACCTTGCCACTGATGGAGTTACTCAGTGTACACCTGATTAGGTCGGCAACATGTGTGCGCAGGGCAGGGATGGCTCGACTGAAAACTAGTGGGAGGCGGCTGGGAACAACGTACTGTGGGACTACCACTGCCATCAGTTTTTTAAAACTGTCCATCTCCACCAACCAGAATTACATCTCTTCATAGGCCAGAAATGTGGAAATGCAGTCATTCAGGAACCTGGCTCGTGCATGGGTAGGGGGGTATTTCCTCTTTCTCTGGAAGGTTTGGGGAATGGAGAACTGAACACTTCCATGGGACGGTGTGGATATACTCGGTGACACTGCTGGTGGTAGTGGTGATACAGTCACATCCTCTCTTTGCAGGGAGGCATGTGATCCTTTTGATCTTCAGAGGGAGGAAGAGGCCGAGACCGCGGCAGAAGAGGGAGCAGGAGAGGCTCAGATCTTTCCTGTTTTTTCAGGTGTGTACTCCACTGCACCTCGTGCTTGGAATTCAGATGCCTCGTCATGCAGGTGGTGCTCTGGTTCAGAAGATTAATGCCTCGCTGCAGGCTCTTATGGCACAGCGTGCAAACCACCAGTGTCTTATGTAGTGAAGCGGGGTTGGTGCAGTGTGACAGACAGGCAGTGACCCAGGAAACTTCAAAGGCATTTAATGTCCAAGAAAAACTTACACTGGAACTCAAAAGGTATCCTCCGGATCGCAGCTGGCAATACAAGATAGTCCGTAACCGATTGCCATAGGCGACAGCACTGCCCTGTACACTGAGGGTGCCAGGCCTTTTTGCTCTGCTTGATTCTGTGTTGCTTCACACAGGTTGGGCTCTGCAGAGCCTTCTGCTCCGCATGCTTGCAAAACCATACTGACACATCCAACCCTTTGCTGCAGGTTTTTTTTTTCCTTTTTTTTTTTTTTACAAGGAACCTGTGGCTGTAGGCCACATGGAAAACCTGGCCAGGAAGGAAACGGACCGCACCACTACCATCCTGTAGTCCATCTAAAAAGTAAAAGCCCAACTAGCTTGCCCAAGACCAACACTTACTTTTATTTTGCATTGCAATCACAGCTATACCTGTGACTTCAATGCACTTCCGGGGCCTCAATATGTTTCTAAGCACATCCTGGAGGACACATAGCGACCTTCGCATATAACACCGGTCACTGCCTGACACGTCATCAGCACATTGTCTGAAGAAATGCCACCAGCCTCTGAGCTGGCTTTGTTGTTCTCATTTTCTCAGTGTGGTGGCCAGTAGCAGCCGACATACTGGCTAGGGGCCGCCCACTGTGCTTTTATACCCTGTTCCCTCTTTCGCTGTGCTGCTTGGGCAACTTGACCACCTACTCTTCCTCCGAACTGCGCACGTCACTAGAATGGCCTTCGTTTCATGTGTGGTCTAGGACATCATCATTCTCCACATCATCTTCCCCCCAGTCCTCACCCCTGCCCTCCTTGCCAGTCTGCACACTGCAAAAAGACACAGCAGTTGGCACCTGTGTTTCGTCATCATTAGAGATGTGCTGCGGTGTTCCGCTCAACGTGTACACTAACCCTCCCACGTACTCATCATCCAACTGAACAAGTGGTTGGGCATCAGTGCACTCAATAGCTTCCACTCGTGGGGCAGGGCCAGGTGGATGGCCCAAGGAACCATAGCCAGCAGAGATATCAAAAAGCAGAACTGACTGCTGCATGACTTGGGGCTCAGACTGCTTGGCTGATTTGCAAGGGGGTGAGATGGAAGCCAAATGACCATGGTCAGCAGGTGCCAAGTCTGCGCTTTCTGCAGTGGACTGAGTGAAACAATGCGAAGGAACAAGAGGCACTCTCAGCCATCCAACCTAACACCGCCTCAATATGTTCTCGTGTCTCTATTCGTGTAGCGGTATTCAGCCCTACGAAATGACGCATAGCGTCCTGTCGCCTGCATGCAAAGGAAAGTGTTGTATTTGGATACATAGCAGGAACAGAGCGACCACATCCTCTCCCTGCAGCAGGTCCACCACCACTACCAGCATCTGCTACACCAGCACCACCATGGCCATGTCCTCATTCCCTCACTGACGGTCCTCATTTTTTAAATTGTTTTTTAGGCACACTAGTCACACACACAGAGCTGCAGAGTATAATTATTTTTTATGGCCTGCCACAACTCGTACAGAGTATAATTATTTTTTTAGGCATGGCCACAACTTGTACAGACACAATGGTAGAGTATAATTATTTTTTAGGCCTGGCCATAGCTTGTGCAGACATAGCGGTAGAGTATAACTATTTTTTTTAGACACGGACAGAACTCGTTATAGACACAACTTTAGAGTAAAATTATTTTTTAGGCCCGCTACTTTAGGCTTTTCGGCACAGTACTCCCACAGGCATGGGTGCAGAGTACACACAGAAGCCTAATGGCACAGTACCGCCACAAGCAGTGGTGCATAGTACACAAAGGCTTTTTGGCACAGTACGCCCACAGGCAGGGGTGCAGAGTACGCACAGAAGCCTAAAGGCACAGTACTCTCAAAGGCAGGAAGAGTATACAGAGGCTTAAAAGGCACAGTACTCCCACAGGCAGGGGTGCAGAGTATACACTGAGGTTTTTTGGCACAGTACTCCCACTGAGATGCACACAGAGACTTTTCTGCAGAGTGCGCACACACCGTCTAATACCTCCCCTTACTCCAGCTGGGTCCTGTGCCTACACTATTCAGAGCAGAATGGTGGCGGCACCCATGATCCGGCATTTATACAGGCTGGGTTACTTGGTGCGCAGGCCAATCACAGCCATCTCAATACTTGGCATGGCTGTGATGGCTCCGGATGTGCCCACAGCCTAAAAGCTTGCCGACTGGCTGTGCTGCAGCCTTTCAGCAAACTTTATTAGGCATCCAAACTCGAACAAACTGGACTTCTGGAAAAAAGTAAATGTTCAGGGTTCGGTACCAGACACTAGCTGTCCAGTATGAACCTCGAGCTTTACAGTTTGGTTTGCTGATTCCTACTAGTGACCACTACCCTGAAAGGCTCTTTCCCCCAGATGTCCCCCCCAAACGAAAGGACTCGCATGTGTGGTGATAACTGATGGTTTCAAGATTTCCCAGGGAACTCAGTGTAAAAGATTCGCCTGGCAGTGCTACAAAACTAGGGACTCTCGAGTTATTTTCAAAATCCAAATTCCTTTGTCTAGGTGTCCCCTGCATCAATCTTCTTCCATCCCATGCAACTACAGGAGTGCATGACGACAGGGACCCTAGGATGGACATAGCAACCCTCAGCAAGATTATGGGATCCTTTTGGGATCAGGCTGGAACTAATCCTAGTTATGGTAGCTATTTTTTCTTCTTTTTTTCTTGCATGTATCCAGAAAGATTCAGAGGAAAACTTGGCTCTATTCTGAGTCACTCTTGATTTTTTCACCTGTACCAGCCATCCTAAGAAGGCTTGGACCTGGATACATGTTTTATTGCCTGACTGCAGTCTAACCTTGTCTTTCCAACTATCAGGAATTTGTTTAAATATGGGATGAACAATACGTCTCTCTCTAAAAATGTTAAATGTTTGACCTTTAAACAGCGATTTAAATCTTTTATGTTCACAATAATTCTAAAGGAGAGGTCTGGCTTTCCCTGTAGAAAGAGAGCACTGTAGAATCCTCTCTTTTTTTCTGATTTTGGAACAAAAGCAAAGACCCCCTTGTGCACCAAGGACAAGACTTCCTCTTCTACGGCCTGTTGACCTGCCTTTGAGGACTGGATTTCTGTATCTAAGAATCTTTCTGACGGACGGGAGCTGAATTCTAGTTTCAAACCCTGACCCTGGGGTTTAGCATCATTGTCTACTGGATCTTTTCGGGGGATCAGCGAGAAGGGAATTCTAATTTAAGCTTTTCCACTTGGCCCTTGGGACCATCCATCTTGGATCTCTGGTCCTTGTGGACACAAACTGTCTCCTTCCAGATGGAAGAAAGGCATCCCCTGAGAGGTATTAGTGGGGAAACCCTTTCTTGGTGTCTGATGCTTTTTCTCATCCAGGGCTGGCCTGAAAAGGAATTCTCCCTAACAATGAATGCCGCATATCTTAGGGTATGTTTCCACGTTCAGGAAACAGTCCGGAATTGCTGCGTGTTTGACGCTGTGCGTTGGCGCAGCGTCAAACACGCAGCGTCCAGATGTTACAGCATAGTGGAGGGGATTTCAAGAAATCCCGTCTCCACTATGCTGCAAAACACGCAGGCGGAAGACCTGCGTTTCCGGACATGCGGCGCGTCTTTTCAGACCGCAGCATTTTCCCGTTTGCCCAATATATGTAGCCCTGCGGTCATTCCGCATGTGTTCTGGAGGTGTCCTGGAATCCCTAGGCAGCGGAATTCGCTCGCCAAAGCAGGTTTCAATGAAGGTTACGTTTGCTAAAGCCTGACAATTTATTTGTTAATAATCTGACATTATTTAGCATGAGTATCTAGCCATTCAGTTAGAGATATTGCTGTGCATGTTACAGTTTTTTTAAACTGTAATTTTTACTTACATCTTTGGAAAATTTCACATGTATATAGAAACAACATTCACATGAAGTTTTTACGGCAGAGTAAAACTCAATGGAACTTTTATCCATCGGTGTGAATAAACAGCTGAAATCCAGTAAAATCTCAGCAAACCCATAACATAAGCAATCTACTTAATACTAGATTCTATTACCCAGCCATATTCAATCTACAATGTAACCAAGGACTGACAATAGACACAAACACACAGGGAGAATGAGGAAAAGGGGGAGATGTAAAAGAATTATTCATTGTGTTGAGCCCAGAAATAATTTCTTCGATAAAAATTGAGTTTATTTGTGAAAAAAACGGAAATTTGGCAAAATTTTGAAAATTTTGCAATTTTCAAACTTTTAATTTCTATGCCCTTAAATAAGAGTGTTATATCGCACAAGATAGTTAATATAAAACATTTCCCACATGTCTACTTTACAACAGCACAATTTTGGAACCAAAATTTATTTTGTTAGGAAGTTTTAAGGGTCAAAAGTTGACCAGCGATTTCTCATTTTTAATTTTTTTTTTTTAGGGACCACATCACATTTGAAGTCACTTTGAGGGGTCTATATGATAGAAAATACCCAAAAGTGCCACCATTCTAAAATATGCACCCCTGAAGGTGCTCAAAACCACATTCAAGAAGTTTATTAACCCTTCAGGTGCTTCACAGGAATTTTTGGAATGTTTAAAAAAAAACACAACTATTTTTCACAAAAAATTTACTTTAGATACAATTTGTTTTATTTTACCAAAGGTAACAGGAGAAATTGGACCCCAAAAGTTGTACAAATTGTCCTGAGTACGCTGATACCTCATATATGCAGGAAAACCACTGCTTGGGCGCATGGCAGAGCTTGAAAGGGAAGGAGCGCAGTTTAAATTTTCAGTGCAAAATTGGCTCGAATTGAGATCGGCTGCCATGTCACGTTTGGAGAGCCCCTGATGTGCCTAAACAGTGGAAACCCCCCAATTATAACTGCAACCCTAACCCCAAACCTAACCCTAACACACCCATAACCCTAATCCCAACCCTAATCCCAACTAACCGTAATCCAAACCCTAACCCCAACCCTAACTTTAGCCCCAACCTTAACGGGAAAATGGAAATACATTTTTTTAAATTATTTTTCCCTAACTAAGGGGGTGATAAAGGGGGGTTTGATTTAATATTTGTAGCGGGTTTTTAAGTTTGGCAGTTGTCACACACTAAAAGACGCTTTTTATTGCAAAAAATAGTTTTTGCATCACATTTTGAGAGCTATAATTTTTCCATATTTTGGCCTACAGAGTCATGTGAGGTCTCGCTCATTGCGGGACGAGTTGACGTTTTTTATTTTTACCATTTTCGGGCACATGACATTTTTTGATCGCTTTTTATTCCAGTTTTTGGGAGACAGAATGAACAAAAACCACCAGTTCATGAATTTTTTTTTTTTGGGGGGGGGGCGTTTACACCGTTTGGCGTGTGGTAAAATTGATAAGGCAGTTTTATTCTTCGGGTCAGTACGACTACAGCGATACCTCATTTATATCATTTTTTTATGTTTTGGCGCTTTTATATAATAAAACCTGTTATAGAACAAATAATTATTTTTGAGTCGCTTTATTCTGAGAGCTTTAACTATTATTTTTTCACTGATGATGCTGTACGGCAGCTCATTTTTTGCGGGACAAGATGACATTTTCAGTGGTACCATGTTTATTTATATCCGTCTTTTTGATCGCGTTATTCCACTTTTTGTTCGGCGGTATGATGATAAAGCATTGTTTTTTGCCTTGTTTTTTTATGGTGTTCACTAAAGGGGTTAACTAGTGGGACAGTTTTATAGGTCGGGTCGTAACGGACTTGGCAATACCAAATATGTGTACTTTTATTGTTTAGATTTTTTTTTCATTCAAATATTTATTTAGTGATAGAATAGATTTTTTTAATTATTTCTTTATAATATTTTTGCCATTATTTTAAATTTTTTTTTAATTTAATTCTTACTTTTACACTTTGTCCCACTATGGGACAATCATTTTGTGCAGGCTGATCGCTTCTATAGCATGCTGATGAAGCAGCACCTGCATGCTATAGAAGCAGCCAGCACTGCAGCTTCTGTACACTAATCTGTGAGACTTCCTGTGATGCACTGCGCATGACAGGAAGTTTCACTGCTCTGGAGACGTGGAAGTCGTCATGATGACATTGGGTCTCCATGGCAGCGATCGGGTCTCCGATCCAAAGGCAGAGGGGCTGTCAGCCCGTGTGCCGGCTCCAAAATGCTGCGATCATGTTTGAACACAGTGTTTCGGGAGTTGAAGTGCCTGGAGTGGTCTGTCTGTGCTGGGTGTCAGTTGTGAGAATCCTGTGACCGCTCCTGGCACTTAGTGTCGGGTGTCAGCGACGTACTATTTTGTCCATGGTCATAGGGGCCCAGGTCACATGGACGGGATAGTACGTCTAAGGTCAGAAAGGGGATTAATGACAATACTGTAGAGAGATTTAACCTTGTTTGGTCTCCTTGGGATTCCTCTTGGTCCATGTTAACTATATGACCGCTATGTGATGGCTGTAACTAGGTCATAACATTCCACATAATTTCACCCCCTTTTCCTTTTATCTGTGCAAAACTTTACTCTTTTTCTACTTGAAAATGTTTAACTATTACTATATTATAAGATTGGTTGTTAACCTATAAGATAGGAAAAATCTAAAATGCCTAATTATTTTTTCTTTTCCTGTAAAATTTGAAAAATTTTCAATAAAAATTACAATTTAAAAAAAAATATTGATATTTCTTATATAATGTACAAAGTGATGTTTTTTTACTGCCCTATCCTAGATTATCTGCCAGGTCTATGCTTACAATTCCCTCCCCAAGAAAGATTCCCACTTGACCATATGAGAGCTTAGCTTGAGAGGACCCCGGCAATAGACCTAGCATCTTATCAATATCGGAGATCAAATCTTTAGTAGAAGAGCCCCTCCTACACAATTTCCCAAATTCTGTTGGTTGAGACACTCCCCTGGACCCAAACACAGAAGACACCAAATGCTTAATCTGGGTATATTAAAAAAAATCATGGATAGTGTGAGACAGTGAGAGTATGTGTGTTGAATGGGGTGTACATTTCACCTAGATACTTTGCTGACTGGTATAAGGGAAATGTATGGCTTTGTAAACCTAGTGGTAAAGAAAGGTCACTACACCTTACATTCAGTACAACGCAGCTCAGGCCTGAAACCACTCAGCTGTTAATTAGGAGACCAGAAGTAGGTGTCTGCGAACACAGACAGAGAGCTCGCTTAGTCTGGACAAGGAGTCCAGGCACAAGAAGGAGTCTCCAGGAGTATGAGCTGTCTCAGTCTGGGTGCTCGATGTACCCCGGACACAGGAGTAGTCTCTGTGAGAATCCATGCGGATAGCTGCTGAATAGGAGGGGAGCTCTCTCAAGTCTGGAGTTGGATATGCCTTCAGACACAAGGAGGAGACTCTGTGAAACTCCATGCTGGTAACTACTGAACATATGTGTTGTTTTGGGGACAGGCTGTTAGAGTCTGGACCCGGATAGAGAGGGAAATCTATCTAAGTGTAGTAAGTGGCTGGACAAGCCCAGGGCTTATGTTTATGATTTGGTTTTGATTATGTTCTGTTTGCTGTGGACTTTAATAAAACTGGTTGCGGCCAGTTTTTACCAGAACTGCTGTCTGTGAATGAACTGTTTCCGTGCCACTCCGTCTACCCGGACGGCGATCCCAGAGCTATATCCCCTGAAAAGCTTACAATTGGTGCTGGAATGTGCGTGCAGCACAGTGGCTAGAGACAGCAATAAGGGAGAAGTCTGTTGAAGCAGCAGCAGAGAAAAAAAAAAAAAAAAAGTGTGTCAGCAAAGAGAAACGTCTGTTGGAGCAGTCTTAAAGAGACAGTAGCCCTAATAGACTTTGCAAAGAAAAAAAAAAAAAAGGTGTCTGCACAGCAAAGCTGAATTTTCTGTGGAAAAGACTGTGGAGTGTGTATGTCTTGAGTGAAGACTGCCGTTGTTGAGACAGAGAAGTCTGACAGCATGGAGGCGCTGTTTGAACAAATGGCACAAGTTAATGTGCAACATAAGACTGCCGTGGTTGAGACAGATAAGTCCGGCAGTATGGAGGAGCTCATTAAGTACCTGGTCCAGGCCCAGCGGAGCATGCAGCAGAGCATGGAGCGGCAGCGCCTGCAGCACCAGCAGCGCATGCAGCAGGCCCAGCAGCAATTCCTGCAGCAGCAGCAGGAGAATAACCGGTTGTTTTTTGAGCAGGTTGCAGCACTACAAAAGATTTGCAGCGCATCGTCCCAAAGTAATGTTGCAAAGTCACCTGCATTGTCCGCTGTAAAGAAGGCGGTAAGACGGTCCCTGAAAAAGATGACACCTCGTGACGATGTGGAGGTATATCTCACTAGGTTTGAGGGACTGGCAGAGAAGGAGAATCTGCCCCTATCTGAATGGGCCATGATGGTCGCACCCTACCAGATTGGAGAACCCCAAAGGGCCTATGCTGACCTGAGCGAGCAGGACAGCCAAGACTATGCCAAGCTGAAAGCGGAGATTCTTACCCGGCTGGGTGTTACGGTGACAGCCCGTGCCAGGGGAGTTCATGACTGGAGATGCAGTTGGGAGTCTGCAGTCAGCAAACCTGATTATGGAGTTGAAAAGGTGATAGTGGACCGCTACACCCAAGCACGTCCTCCTGAGGTACAGCCAGAGGTCGGACAAGGAGACCACCAGGACGCCAATCGTCTGGTCAGCCTGATGGAGAGGGCCTTCGCCACCAAAGACTGCCTCCGTGACCAGCCGTCTGAGAGGTCGTCACTTCAGAGTTCCTGGACGCCGAACTCTCCCGGTAAGAGCGTTCCAGCTGTTGGGGTCGTGTGGGTGGGAGAGTGTGATGGACAGTGTTGGAGATGTCGTAAAATTGCAGCCAACTGTCCAATAGAGGGGGAGCCTATGTGTTGTGATGTTGGCGGATCCCTCTCTCCCTGCGCAGAGCCTGTGTGTGTGTCCACCTCAGCCGAAGAGACTGGACCACAGGGGTCCCCGGTGGTTGTAAATGACTGCCCAGCACAGGCCCTCTTGGACTCAGAGAGTCCAGTGACTTCCGTATGGGACAGCCTGATTGATAGGGACTTTATCCCTGATAAACACCTGAGTGTGGTGTGCGTCCATGGAGACACCAAAGTCTACCCAGAGACTGTCGTGGACTTGATCCCCAAACGCGGGGAGGTTTCATGTGAAGTGGGGTAGTGAAGAACCTGGTGCCCCCCGTCATATTGGGTAATGACTTTCCCCGGTCTAAGGATCTCTGGGGGAAAAATGTTTCTGATGGACAGTGTGATGAAGCTCCTATTGAGGGTGCGCAGTCCCGAGGGGCGGAACACAATGCTAGTGGGCCGTTAAACTTATGTGATAATGATGATGATGATAATGATGATGATGATCATGATAATGATGATGACCATGATAATAATGCTGATGCTGACAATGATAATGATGATGATCATGATAGTGATGATGATACTGATCATAATCATGATAATGATATTGATAATAATGATGACTGTGATAGCGATGAAATTCCTTTGCAGGTGATGTTGGGAGACGAGGATGGTGGTTCTCGGGAACCGAGTGTCCCTGACTTACCTGTGTCCTGTGACAATTTTGAGAGTGAGCAGTGGCGAGACCCCTCTCTTAAAACGGCCCAGGAAAATATAAATGTTCTAAATGAGGTTTCCCAAGAGCCTGGCTCTGAGGAGAGGTTTCCTCATGTTGCCATAAACACTCACCTGTTGTATAGGGACACTGAAGTCCAGGGAGAGGTCGTGAGCCAGCTCCTAGTACCTGAGCTATATGGAAGTATAGTGCTGGGGTTGTCACATAGTCACATACTTGAGGGACCACCTGAGAGAAACCAGGGACCAGATGGTGAAGTTAATGTTGTGGATGACATGTTAACTAAGGTTCCAGATCAAGATGTGAATAGAATGAATTGTATAACCCTGACAGTGAGCAGGATGTGAATGAAAATGAAGTGTATAACCCTGAAAGTGAGCAGGATGTGAATGAGAATGAATTGTATAACCCTGACAGTGAGCAGGATGTGAATGAAAATGAAGTGTATAACCCTGAAAGTGAGCCAGATGTGGCTGAGAAAAAGGGGTCAGACAGGGATAGTGGTAGTGATAGTGAATCATCTGATGACAATCAAGCAACCAGTGCAAATGAGGAAGGCATGGTAGCAGAGGAGGTTGAGAGTCCTGAGAGGAAGGCTGATGCTGACCTTGCAGTCGGACAGAAGATGGCATCTGAAGATGTTTTACAGTTGGCCGGTTCCCTGGCGAAGACTAAGGTGAAAGGAGGAGAGCTGAGCTTTAAAGGCAGGACTCTGAAACTGAACACAGCCCAAGTAGATGCTGTTGGAAATGTGAAGTTACCAAGGTATGGTGTGGATCTGTATCGTGCCAAGGACTCTGAGGGAGATGCTGCAGAGGTGGAAAAAGCCATAGAAGTGGTAGTCACCAAGCCAGATGCCTCATCAGAAGCTGAGGTCTCAAGTGAAGCTGTGAGGAACAAAACTGAAGATATGGGGACAGACTCTGTCCAGGAATCTGTTTCTGCCGAAGACAGCGGCGTGGACGGGTTGCGGTTCGGATCAGTAGCTGCAACTCGTGAAGCTCAGGCTGGAAGTTCGGCGCCCGGAGCCCCAGCGGTGTTTCCGAGTGACACCAAGGATCTGGATAAGTCACAAGATGAGATTTTGAGACATCAGGCTGGCGTTGGTGAGCTCAAGCGCACTTTCATGGAGTCTACATCGGAGCCACGTCCCAACAAATGGGAAAAGCGATGTGTCACTCCGTTGCCGCTGCAGACACACGGGAGCTCAGATGGGATGCAGAACGTGGTGGAAGAGAAGAATCCGGCGGGTTCTGAGTATACAGATGCAGCTATCAATGAGAACTTGAAAGCCGGAATAAATGGAAATATTGGAGACCATAATGATGTGACTGAAGAGGTAGAATGTAAGACTGACGGTAGGGCTTCTGAGCATGTTCTACCAGAAGAGCCTGAAGAAGGGGCCGAAGACATAAAAGACGTCCAACAGGTACCAGATGAATTGATGACTTCTCAGAAAAAACTCCAAACTGTGATGGAGTGTGATGAAAGCCATGAGCATCTTCGTGAGAAGGTCAATGAAGTAAAAGGAAGGATACAGGGAATCTCTTCGTTGCAAGAGCAAATGCTGCTCAATAAGTCTAAGGCTCTATATAAGAATGCTGTTGTTACGGTAGAACATTACAATTCAGCTGGAGACTTAGCGGATGAATTTTGTGTACTGCAAAAGAAAAACGATCAGCTCCTTCTACAGTCCCAATCATTTGAACAGTGTAGCTTAAAATGATCAGAGACCATGGCAGAGGAGCTTAAGGTCTGTGAAATAGACTTTATGAGTCAACCGATATTCAAGAAAATAGATGTGCTAAAGAGGGTTCAAGGGGAACTAGAGAAAAGTGAAAAACCCCCTATTCCTTCTGTGATAGTTGGTGACACATGGTCAGTGCACCAGGGACAGGAGGTACGTGAGTTTCTGAGGAAGAGTCAGCAGAAGTGTTCTGATGTGCCGGGTCGTACTTCTCTGGCCAGGCACTATATCGAAACTGAGCCCGGCCCTAAGGTCAAGATGAAACCGTGCAGGATACCCGAGGCCCGCAGAGAGCATAGGCCTGGGAGGGTACAGGGTAGTGTGGATGCTTCAGATGAAGAGAAAGCTGATGTTGGCTATGGCTCAGGTGAAGATACAGATGACAGTAGTGAAGATGAAGCTGATGAGGGCCATGACTGGTCCAGAGTTCACTGTCTCTTTTGGATTGTTGACCAGCCCTCCGGTCTGGATGACCAGCCCTCCGGTCTGGAGAAGGGGGGGGGGATATGTGAGACAGTGAGAGTATGTGTGTTGAATGGGGTGTACATTTCACCTAGATACTTTGCTGACTGGTATAAGGTAAAATTTATGGCTTTGTAAACCTAGTGGTAGAGAAAGGTCACTACACCTTACATTCAGTACACACTTGCAGCTCAGGCCTGAAACCACTCAGCTGTTAATTAGGAGACCAGAAGTAGGTGTCTGCGAACACAGACAGAGAGCTCGCTTAGTCTGGACAAGGAGTCCAGGCACAAGAAGGAGTCTCCAGGAGTATGAGCTGTCTCACTGGTGCTCGATGACCGAACGGTAGTCTCTGTGAGAATCCATGCGGATAGCTGCTGAATAGGAGGGGAGCTCTCTCAAGTCTGGATGTTGGATATGCCTTCAGACACAAGGAGGAGACTCTGTGAAACTCCATGCTGGTAACTACTGAACATATGTGTTGTTTTGGGGACAGGCTGTTAGAGTCTGGACCCGGATAGAGAGGGAAATCTATCTAAGTGTAGTAAGTGGCTGGACAAGCCCAGGGCTTATGTTTATGATTTGGTTTTGATTATGTTCTGTTTGCTGTGGACTTTAATAAAACTGGTTGCGGCCAGTTTTTACCAGAACTGCTGTCTGTGAATGAACTGTTTCCGTGCCACTCCGTCTACCCGGACGGCGATCCCAGAGCTATATCCCCTGAAAAGCTTACAATAGTAATGGGAAACTTAGATTTAATATACCGTACTCAAAAGTCTGTATTTCCAGTGAGTCTCCATCACCTATCTGTATATCTAAACAACCCAGCTGAATTCCATGGATGGACCATAAAGGATTCTAAAGTATTCGGAATCATGGGTTGATAAATAAAAGACGTCATTGGTGAATTTGGAGATCTCAACCTAAACTTATTTGCGCAAGAGAGACAAATATCTCTGGTATACTGCAAGGGGCCTAACAAAGGAAATGATATGGCTACCAGACCACTGGAGGAAATTCGGATGGCTGAAAGCCAACCACAATTTTTCAATCTCTGTTCAATTGTTAAAGGCCCACAGATAAGCCAAGGATGGAATCCTTCTAAGATGAGTGGCCCAATAGTATTTAGAAATGTCTAGGACCAAGAGACCTCCCCGAGATTTTTGGGAAGTAAATATTTGCTTAGAGATCCTATGGCATTTATGATTACATATAAATCTCATTATGAACTGATTTAAGTTATTCTGAGGGGACCTTTACAGGGAGACTTTTAAAATAATAGTTTAGTTTAGGGAGGAGTGTCATTTTCACAGCGGTTATACGGCCCAAAAGCTAAATTGAATAGGGTTTCCATTTTGCAATGTTTAGTTTCAATGTTGCTGCACACGACTCTCAGGCCCTCTTGAGGAAGCTGTCTTTATCCAGAGGGTCTTTCAAGAACCCCTGTCATCAAAGGGCAAAGCCGACATGCGAGATACATGTGAAATGGCCGTATATATTTTGAGGTCCTTTTCCCAACATTCACAAGTATCAGATTCAAAGAGGTATTTTCTTTTAACCCCATTCGGAATGAAGCCTTTTTATCAGGCTTTTTCCACTCCTTTGTTAGTGAGAACACGTTTTTATGCACTGGAAAGCATTTGTGCTTTCTCACCTCCAACCTCCCCAAACATTACATCCTGTATGGTTTTGTGTTCCTTAACATCCTCGAATTTCATTGTGGCCCTAATTTATCCTTATCTTCTGCTGGAAAACAATGATGGCGTTCATTATCATCTGAGGAGGATGAATATGAAAGATCTGAATAGAATCTCTCTAATTCCACATCTTCCAAGTACTCGTCGGAACTCGTTTCCCCAAAACCATCCTGCTTCTCAGTTCGAATATAAGGGGTCCTAGTCCAATGTCCCTTAAGTGAATTCTTGACCTCCGCTTTTAATTATCGCTTTCAGGTTCTTCATAATGGATGAGGATTCTTCTGCCAATGTTTTTTCAATGCAATGTTGGTACAACTTTTATTATACAATGGTAACAATTTGGCTCTACAAAGTGCACATTCCTTTTTCTGTTTCAGTTTGCGCTTTCCTAGGTCTGTCCTATAACAAAATGCATTTAAGGGGATACAGCATTAGCCCTGAAACCAGTAGGGTTGATTTAGTTGATTTAACCACCCCAATAGACAGGAACTACCATGTATGGAGTGGCTGCTTCCTCAACAAGATACCTGGTTTAGCTTTAGTCTTCCATCCTGCAGGCGAGGAGTGGTATAGGGCATGCACTCTCCTGTAACACTGGAGGTGCATTCCTGCTGCGCCCTTTTCAAGTCTCCCACTTCTGGGATGGCTGCACCCACTAGGCCACGTCCCCTGAAAGTGACATTAGACGCTACGGATCACTCTATTCTACCTTATGCACATGTGCACTCATACTGTCCCGGAAGCTCACCACTGCAGACATCGGGAGAGGATGGAGAAGGGAACAATTGTGCGACATCTCGACTGGGTTTCCCACAGTGAATCCCCGTGACCAATCCAGCCTACCTCCTGAATCCACTTCCTGTGACTGGGAGCCAAGTAAGCACCAAATAGGCCAGGCAGCACCAGGGACTGTAGGTCTCCCTCCAAGGACAGGAAATAACTAAGGCAGGAAGAGAGAATCTACCTTTTAAATCTGTAGGTTTCCTGTCCTTGGGGCAGATCCTCACTTTCCCTATGGTGCTGTCATGGGGATGGGAAAAAGACAAATTCGCGATGTTTCACTTTCGAACCCTGCCATGTGCACAACCAGTAGTTCCGACCACATATTGGGAAAAAAAGGACAAAAAAAAATTTTCATGTAGCAATGTTATAAAGTTTTGTGATGCACAAGTGGCTCCAAAAAAAGTCAATTCACCCCTAGATGAGTTCCTTGATGGGTGTAATTTCTAAAAAAGGGTCACTTTCAAGGGGGTTTCTGTTGTTTCAGCACTTTGGGGCACCGCAAATGCAACATGGAGCCCACAATAAAGTCACGCCAAATTGCGCTCCAAAAGTCAAATAGTGCTCCTCCTTTTGGAGCCCCGCTTTTGTGATCAAACAGAAATTTCTGACCACAAATGGGGAAATAGCATGCCCAAGATAGATTGAACTACAAATTGTGTGGCTCATTTTTTGGTCTACTACTATTATGAAAAGGAAAAATTTGGGTCTAAAATAAAGTTTTTGTGGAAAAAAAAATACATTTCATTTTCACGTCCCAATGTTATAAAATTTTATAAAGCACCTCTGGGTCTAAAAAGGTAACTACACACCTAGATAATATTCTTGAGAGGTGCAGTTTTCAAAATAGAGTCACTTGTGGGAGATTTCTGCTGTTTCAGCACCATAGGGTGCACTGACATGGCATCCGAAATCTATTCTAGACAAAATTGTGTCAATGTGTTGACAGAAAGAGTTAAAGTAAAAAAAAGTCTGCTCTGCTGCGAGCGGGTGCCAAGTGTAACATTACTGTGCGCCGATCCTCTCGCACAGAGAATCGGAGCACAGCTGCGGAGGAGGCAGACAAAGTAATATCTCCATCTCCTCCGCTGTCGGCGTACATTGCACTGCACTCGGATTATATCAGAGTGATAGGCTTTGTGTCACAAGCACCCATAGACTTATACTGATGCGCGTGGGCCGAGATTTGGCCGAGTCTCGGTGCCAATCGCAGCATGCTGCGATTGTTCTCGGATGCCGATTCGGCATGAGAAAATATTTGCAGATGTGAGCTGCCCCATAGAGTAACACTGGGCCGAGTGCTATGCGATGTTTTATCGCATAGCACTTGGCCGTAATGTAAGATAGTGTGACTCCGGCCTAATCAAGATAGTCATACCACACAAAAACATTAATAAAAAACATTTCTCAAATGTCTGCCTTACATCAGCACAATTTGTAAAATGTTTTATTTTGTTAGCATTTTAGAAGGTTTCAAAATGTAGCAGTAATTTTTCATTTTTTCAAGGAAATTAGCAAAAATTATTTTTTTAGGAACCTGTTCAGTTTCGAACTGACTTTGGGGACCTATATATTGGAAACCCCCCAAAATGATATCATTTTAAGAGCTGCACTCCTAAATGTATTCAAAATTTCTTTCAGGTAGTTCATTATCTCTTCAGGCACTTTTCAGGAATTAATGCAATGTGGCATGACAGGAATGAAAAAGTTTATTTTTTTAATTTTAATACCTAAATTTTGATAACTTTTGAACATGCCACTATAGCTGGCAGACTTTCAGGCCAATATTTGGCTGTGAACTGCCATGGCAAACATCAGAACCACAAGATCAATGACTCAGGGTGCCAATGGGATTAAAGAATCTGTTAACCATGTACATGCCGTAGTCAATATCGACAGCAGCATTTAAGGGGTCGAACAACCGTTGTCAGTGCCAACACTGATTGTGGTAAATGCAGCAAGTTGTCAGCTATAGTGCACAGCCAACAGCTACAGGATTGTCACCTGTCGAGGCATGCTAGTCTCTTATATCACAGGTCAGTAAAAAGATGTATTGGTGGTCACTAAGGGATTAAGTGACCTTTTAACCCCTTCCCAATCTTTGACTACCTGGTAAGTAATGGAAGGGAAGGACTTCCTGACATATGACACTCAGGGCACATGATCATGGCGATTTTGCATGCACAACAATTGTGCGCGCGATCGCCGCTGTGTATTAAGCTAACATCATAGCTGACAGCCGGCTCTCACTGCCAGGAGCAGTGCCCACACCTCTTCCGGAAGTTTAAAGGGAATCTGTCACCCTAAATTGGCGGGATATTTAAATGATGGCAGTCAGGTCAGATGGGCGGTGTTTTGGGTACTTGTCTTAACATGTTGTTCGCCGCTGTCTCCATTATTTCTGGGAATTGTAGTCGTTGCCCTCCATATAACGCGCCTGCACATTGCAATCTTGAATTGCGCACGCGCAGTATGCTTTGCCCGCAGATTGCAATGCGCAGGCGCGTTATATGGAGGTTAACGACTACAATTCCCAGAAATAATGGAGACAGCGGCGAACAACATGTTAAGGCAAGTACCCAAAACACCGCCCATCAAACCTGACTGCCATCATTTAAATATCCCGCCAATTTAGGGTGACAGATTCTCTTTAACCCCCTAAATGCTGTGATCAATAATGACCGCAGAATAAAGCTGCCTTATCAATTTTACCACATGCGGAACAGCATAAAAAACCCTCCTAAAAACAATTCATGAATTGCTGGTTTTTCTTCATTTTGGATCCCAAAAATTGGAATACAAAATGATCAAAAAAATGTTATGTACCCGAAAATGGTACCAATAAAAATGACAATTTGACCCGCAAAAAACAAGCCCTAACATGTTATGATTTGGTAGCTGAGGAGAGCAGGCAAAAAGGTAATACACCAGAGCAGTTGGAAACTATGAGATTGCAGTACCCTTACTAACCACCACAACTAGAGGCAGCCGTGGAGCGTTCCTACGTTGGTCCTAGACGCCTCGTCACAGCCTGAGAAACTAACTACACCTAAAGATAGAAAGAGGAAAGCTATCTGCCCCGGAGCAGAACCCCAAAGAACATAGAAAGCCCCCAAACATGTAATGGCGGTTAGACAAGAAGAAATACTGACACAGATAGAAAATAGTATGAGCAAACGTTGGGGCCCAAACTTACTAAATAGAAAAGGATAGGAAGGGCACTTACTGCAATCCCAAAAAACCCTGAAAAGCACCAACTCTACTAATTTCAAAAACACCTGAGATCACACGACCTCTACCACCTAAATTAGTTCTCTTGTGTAACCAAAAACAAAACAGCAGCAACTGAAAAAACTGGAAAAAGCAAATGTACAAACATCAGTGGCTGAACTGAACTGAGAGGGCTAAAGCACCCAGAGGGACCCTGAAGGCCCCCACAGAAGTGCAGAACAAAATGCAAAAATCAAGCACAAAAACAAAAAGAAGAAAATGTCTTATCTGTTAGCAGGAGATTCAGACACGACACAGCAGGCTACCAAGGAAACAGGAATCAAGGATTGAGACCAGAACAATTGATCACCGGCAACCCTGATGGGAAGGCGACTCCCTTATATAAGACCAGTCAGTAACACCTGATTCCCAATCCTCACAATCTTCACTGGACAGTCCAGTACCGTTTGTAACCACCAGAGGGAGCTTCTGCTCAGAACTCATTTTCAGCCTATTCACAACAGTACTCCCCCCTTGAGGAGGGGTCACCGAACCCTCATTTGAGCAACCAGGTCGGTCAGGATGAGTTCTATGATACGCACGGATGAGTCTCCTAGCATGGATGTCCGAAGCAAACACCCAAGAATTGTCTTCCTGACCATAACCTCTCCATTTAACCAAATACTGGAGTTTCCGTCTAGAAAAACGAGAATTCAATATTTTCTCAACCACATACTCCAGATTGCCCTCAACCAAAACAGGGTCAGGAGGCACAGTAGTAGGAACCACTGGCTCAACAAACCTCTTCAACAAGGACTTGTGGAACAAGTTATGGATCTTAAATGTCCCTGGAAGAAGCAAACGAAAAGAAACAGGATTAAGAATCTCCATGATCTTATAAGGTCCAATGAACCTAGGCTTAAATTTAGGAGATGCCACTCTCATAGGAATATTTCTTGAGGACAACCAGACCAAGTCCCCCACTTTAAACCGAGGACCATCAGTCCTATGCCGGTTAGCAAACCGCTGGGCCCTCTCCTGAGAGAGGGACAACCTCTCCACTACCTGGTCCCAAATCTGTTGCATACGCTCCACAACAGAGTCAACACCTGGACAGACAGAAGCCTCCGTCTGTCCTGAAGAAAATCGAGGGTGAAACCCAGAATTACAGAAAAATGGAGACATCAAAGTGGCAGAGCTAGCCCTATTATTAAGAGAAAACTCAGCCAAAGGCAAAAAAGAGACCCAGTCATCCTGATCAGCAGACACAAAGCATATTAGATAAGTCTCCAATGTCTGGTTTGTTCTCTCAGTTTGACCATTGGTCTGAGGATGAAACGCCGAGGAGAAAGACAATTGAACACCAATTTTAGAACAAAAGGTCCTCCAAAATCTGGAAACAAACTGGACTCCTCTGTCAGACACAATGTTCTCAGGAATGCCGTGTAAATGAACCACGTGCTGAAGGAACAAAGGCACCAATTCAGAGGAGGAAGGCAACTTAGGTAATGGCTAGTGTTGAGCGATAGTGCTCGATATCTAAAAATATCGTATCGAAATTGTATCGCCGATAACACTAAATATCGTCGATATCCGATAACGGAAGTCCAATGTAAGTCTATGGGAACAAAATATCGCAACTAAAAAAAACCTTTATTTCCTTGTAAACACTAAATATACACACATAGAATACACATATATATATATACATGTCATTGTGACATATATATATACATATATGTATAGTTTATACACTTCTACATAGTAAAATATCCTCTGATTCAATTGCCGGGTAAAGCCGGCTTCTGTGAAAAGACAGAAGCACCCGACATGAAATGACACTTGGTGTACATAGGGGTAACCATGTCTTTTCATGTCGTTTGCAATCTGATTTGCACAAACAATTACATCAGTCTATGTGTGCAAAATTTCACACCTGTAGGGGTTAATTAAAGGTGTAAATTCGTTGTAAAAAAAACTGACTTTTTTGCTACGAATTTACACCTTTAATTAACCCCTACAGGTGTGAAATTTTGCACACTTACACTCATGTAATTGTTTGTGCAAATCAGATATCAAACTACATGAAAAGACATGGTTAACTCTATGTAAACCAAGTGTCATTTCATGTCGGGTTCTGCATTTTCACAAAAGCCGGCAATTGAATTAGCGGCTATTATACTATGTAGAAGTGTATGAACTATAAATATAAATATATATATATGTGTCACAAATTTAATGACATGTATATATATATATATGAGGTGTAAAATTGCTGAAAAAAAAGGCGTGGGCTCCCGCCCTATTTTCGCAACCAGACAAAGCCAGTGAGTGGGGGCAGATAATAATAGCCCAGAGAGGGACCATTATTTTTGCCCCCCCCGGCTACTAACATCTGCCCCCAGACACCCCAGAAAGGGCAAATCTCTAATTAGATTTGCCCTTTCTGGCACTTTGCCCGTCTATTCCCATTGCCCTGTAGAGGTGGCGAATGGGTTAATAAGGGGTTAAAATGACCTTGCAATTGAAAGGTCACTTTAAGCCAGGTTAATAATTGAGAGCTGTCAATTAGACAACTATCAATTATTAATCCTATTGTATGAAAGAAAAATCAAACACACACACTTTAATAAAAAAGAAGTTTAATGAAATAATCACACAGTTTTTGACCATATTTTATTTTCCTGCTAAAACCATTTCCTGTAATAAAAATAAAATAATAAAGCAAAATTATTCTTACCAATCCGATGTACAGTCAGGTCCCACGGTGTAATCCTTCAGAAAGGGTTAATGTTTACTGCAGGGACCGCAGCTAATGCTGCAGCCTCACAGTAAACCCCCAAATGAATGAGTTCCTCTCCTGGCTGACAGGAGAGGAAGTGGAAAGCTTAATTGATTGCTTTCCACTTTCACTTCAGGTCAGCCAGGGACACAATCAGTGACGTCAGAGGGAACTGGTTAACAAAAATAGGGGATCCCCTCGAAAAAAATTGGCGTGGGGTCCCCCCTATTTTTGTTAACCAGCCAGATGAAGCAGACCGCTGAGGCCTGGATTTTCAGGCTGTTAAGGAGCCAAGATCCATGGACCTTGCCAGCCTGATAATACCAGGCCACAGCAGTCTGCATATCTTGGCTGATTAACAAAAATAGGGGATCCCCTCGAAAAAAATTGGCGTGGGGTCCCCCCTATTTTTGTTAACCAGCCAGATGAAGCAGACCGCTGAGGCCTGGTTTTTCAGGCTGGTAAGGATCCAATATCCATGGACCTTGCAAGCCTGATAATACCAGGCCACAGCAGTCTGCTTAGCTTGGCTGGTTAACAAAAATAGGGGATCCCCTAGAAAAAAAAACGGCGTAGGGGTCCCCCTATTTTTGTTAACCAGCCAAGTAAAATGCAGACTGCTGTGGCCTGGTATTAAAAGACTGTCAAGGCCCATGGATTTTGGCCCTCAACAGCCTGATAATACCAGGCTACAGCAGCCCCCATTTGGCGCATCAAAAGATGTGCCAATTGTGGCACTTAACCCGGCTCTTCCCACTTGCCCTGTAGCGGTGGCAAGCGGGGTAATAAGGGGTTAATGTCACCGTTGATTGCACGGTGACAATAAGCCCGGTTAATAATGGAGAGGTGTCAATAAGACACCGATCCATTATTAATCCCAAAGTTATTAAATGCATAAAAAAAAGACAAAGCAAGAAAAAAAGTCTTTTAATGAAATAAAAGAGACAACACACTTTTCATTTCTTTTATTGTACTCTCATTCCTGCAACGCCATCGATCTCCTGTAAAAAAAGAAAAAAAACAAACCAACATTATACCACCTGTCCGACGCAGTCCATAGTAACGACAGTCCCACGACGATCCAGCTCTGCTACATCGCAATGACAGGCAGAGCCTGTCATCGCGACGCAGCACAGCTGATTACCTGCTTCCCCAGTGGTGACGTCATCGGACTGACTGCTTTACGGCCGGGATTACCCAGCAGTCACTGCAGTTATCGCGAGAAACTGCATGTGACCGCCGGGGAAAGATGATGGCGGCCATGAAGCAGTCCAGGCCGTGACCGCCGGAGATCTTCTGCCAGGTAAGTGCCGCTGACTCCTGACAGACCCGACCGACGGACACTGACAGTGACAGACCCGACCGACGGACACAGACAGTGACAGTGACAAATCCGATTCCGGTATTCGATAAGACGAAAATATCGAAACGAATTATCGAAAGGCCGATAGAGCTAATATCGGCCGATAGCCGATATTTGCAGTATCGTATCGCTCAACACTAGTAATTGCACAAGATGTATCATCTTGGAAAACCTATCGCAAATAACCCAGATGACGGTCATTCTCTGAGAAACAGGGAGGTCGGAAATGAAATCCATAGAGATATGGGTCCATGGTCTCTTGGGCACAGGTAATGGCATCAACAAACCAATAGAACGAGAGCAAGGCTTGGAGCGAGAGCAAGTCCCGCAGGACTGCACAAACTCCCTGACATCACGAGACAAGGTAGACCACCAAAAGGACCGACTAACCAAGTCTCTGGTACCAAAAATTCCGGGATGACCGGCCAACGTGGAACAATGCATCTCAGACATTACACTCTTTTTCCACTGGTCCGGGACAAACAATTTCCCAACAGGGCAGCGCTCGGGCTTATCCTCCTGACACCCCTCCAGAGCCAGTCTCAAATTGGGCGAGATGGCGGAAAGAACTACACCCTCTTTCAAAATAACAGAAGGATCAGATAACTCAGGAGAGTCCGCCAGGAAACTCCTCGAGAGGGCATCCGCCTTAACATTTTTAGTGCCAGGAAGAAATGAAACCACAAAATTAAAACGTGTGAAAAACAAGGCCCACCTGGCCTGTCTAGGATTAAGTCGCTTGGCAGATTCCAGATAAACTAGGTTCTTATGGTCCGTAAGGACCACCACCTGATGTTTGGCTCCCTCCAGCCAATGTCTCCACTCTTCAAAAGCCCACTTCATGGCTAATAACTCCCGATTACCCACGTCATAATTACGTTCAGTGGGAGAAAATTTTCGAGAGAAAAAGGCACAAGGGTTACTTTTAGAGGTCTCTGGATCTCTTTGGGACAAAACGGCACCTGCCCCAATTTCAGAGGCATCAACCTCCATCTGAAATGGCAGAGAAACATCAGGCTGCCATAGAACAGGAGCAGAAGTGAATCTCTGCTTAAGTTCCTGAAATGCAGAGACTGCCTCAGGAGGCCAATTCACCACATCAGAACCCTTCTTGGTCAAATCAGTTAATGGTTTAACAATAACAGAGAAATTACCAATAAATTTACGATAAAAATTGGCAAAACCCAAGAATCTTTGAAGAGCCTTTAATGAAGTAGGTTGGACCCAATCACAGATGGCCTGAACCTTGACCGGGTCCATTTCAATAACAGATGGGGACAAAATGAATCCGAGAAATGAGATCCTCTGAACGCCAAAAAGACACTTTGATCCCTTCACATACAGAGCATTCTCTCTCAAAATCTGGAACACAGTCCGAACATGTTTTACATGAGAGTCCCAGTCATTGGAAAAAATCAAGATATCATCCAAATAAACAATCAGAAATTTATCCACAAAATCCCTGAAAATGTCATTCATGAAGGACTGGAAGACAGAAGGAGCATTAGTGAGCCCAAAGGGCATCACAAGGTACTCAAAATGCCCTTCAGAGGTATTAAATGCCGTCTTCCATTCATCCCCGTGCTTAATGCGAATAAGGTTATATGCCCCCCTGAGGTCAAGCTTGGTAAACCAAGTAGCGTTTTTCACCCTGGAAAACAGATCAGAGATTAAGGGTAAAGGATATTGATATTTCACAGTAATATTGTTCAAGAGACGATAATCAATACACGGCCTTAATGAACCATCCTTTTTGGCCACAAAGAAAAAACCGGCACCTAAGGGTGAAGAGGATGGTCTGATATGACCCTTCTCCAATGACTCCTTGATATAAGACCGCATAGCGTCATGTTCAGGTACAGACAAGTTAAAAAGGCGACCTTTAGGGAATTTACTACCAGGCACTAATTCAATAGCGCAGTCATAGCTCCTATGGGGAGGTAAGGATGCAGATTTACTTTCGCTAAACACATCAGAAAAATCAATCAAAAAGTCAGGAACATCCTGAGCCTGGGGGGAGGCAGAAAAAACAGGAGTGTTGGTATTAACACATTGGCAGCCCCAACTGGTAACAGACACAGATTTCCAATCCAAAACAGGATTATGAGACTGTAACCAAGGGAAACCCAGTACGATAATGTCATGCAGATTATACAGAACCAAAAATTTGCAACTCTCCTGATGATCAGGTTCTACCCTCATTATCACCTGAGTAGAGAACTGAGGTTTATTCTCAGCCAAAGGGGTAGAATCGATCCCCAGTAGGGGAATAGACTTCCGTAGGGGTATCAAGGGAAACCCACAACGTTTAGCAAAATCATAATCCATCAGGTTAATAGCGGCTCCAGAATCAACAAAAGCCTGAGCAGAAAATGAGGACAGAGAGCATATCAGGGTAACAGTTAATAAAAACTTAAGGGTATGCCACACTAAACAGCGTCGCTAACGAGATCGCTAAAAAACGTCACTATTTAGCGATCTCGTTAGTGACGTTGTTCAGTGTGGCATGTAGCAACGACGTGGCCCCTGCTGAGATCCTGCTGTGATCTCGTTCGTCGCTGACATCGGTCTGGACCCTATTTTTATCATCGGCGTCCCGCTGGTAAGTATATATCGCTGAGTGTGGCACCTTTTTTTTAGCGATTTAGCGGTATTTTTGTACCGCTAAAGTCGATAAGGAGATCGCTAACCGCGATAGCGTCCTTAACGACATCGCTAAATTAAGCCGCTACTAGCGATATTGAAACTATCCCGCTAGCGATCGCATTAGTATGCGTCGTTATCGTGATCGCTAGCGGGATAGTTTAGTGTGGCAGTACCTTTAGTCTGAACACTACCCAAGACAACTGAGCGTGCAAAACGTCTTCCTCGCTTAGGGCAGACTGAAATAGCATGAGAGGCATCACCACAGTAGAAACATAACCCAATGCGCTTTCGAAATTCATGACGCTGTGCCCCAGAAACCACTCTATCACACTGCATGGATTCAGAAGCAGGTTCACAAGGCAACATTATTCCACGCATACCTTTCCGCTCACGCAAACGTCTGTCAATTTGAATCGCTAATGACATAGAATCATTGAGACCAGAGGGAACAGGGAATCCCACCATAACATCCTTTACATTATCTGACAGTCCCTTCCGAAAAAGAGCTGCCAAAGCGTCGTCATTCCATTTGGTCAGGACTGCCCACCTACGGAATCTCTGACAGTATAACTCAGCGTCCTCAAGCCCCTGACTTAATGCCAACAAAGTTTTTTCAGCTTGATCAGTGACATTAGGCTCATCGTACAATAACCCTAAAGCCTGAAAAAACGCATCAACATCACTCAAAACAGGATCCCCAGGTGTCAGGGAAAAAGCCCAATCCTGAGGGTCGCCGCGCAGGAGAGAGATGACAATTTGAACCTGCTGCGCTGCGTTCCCTGAGAACTTAGATTTTAAGGCAAAAAAACAATTTACAGTTATTTTTGAAATTCAGAAACTTAGCTCGATCCCCTAAAAACAAATCTGGCATGGGAATCCTAGGTTCCACAACAGGCAACCTAGCAAGATAGGTAGCAATACTCCGAACTTCAGTGGCAAGCTGATCCACACGGCCAGACAACTGTGCAAACTCCATTGAGAGAGAAAAAAAAAAATCCTCCTCAGCACCCAGAGATACAGAGGGAAAAAAAAAATGCAACAAACAGAAAAAAAAAAAAAATCTCTGACAACTCTGACAACTTTTTTTTCTTTCCACAATATTTTTCCCTTCTGTGCGTACCATATAAATTTCAGTTTAGGCCGGTGATACTGTTATGATTTGGTAGCTGAGGAGAGCAGGCAAAAAGGTAATACACCAGAGCAGTTGGAAACTATGAGATTGCAGTACCCTGACTAACCACCACAACTAGAGGCAGCCGTGGAGCGTTCCTACGTTGGTCCTAGACGCCTCGTCACAGCCTGAGAAACTAACTACACCTAAAGATAGAAAGAGGAAAGCTATCTGCCCCGGAGCAGAACCCCAAAGAACATAGAAAGCCCCCAAACATGTAATGGCGGTTAGACAAGAAATACTGACACAGATAAAAATAGTATGAGCAAACGTTGGGGCCCAAACTTACTAAATAGAAAAGGATAGGAAGGGCACTTACTGCAATCCCAAAAAACCCTGAAAAGCACCAACTCTACTAATTTCAAAAACACCTGAGATCACACGACCTCTGCCACCTAAATTAGTTCTCTGGTGTAACCAAAAACAAAACAGCAGCCACTGAAAAAACTGGAAAAAGCAAATGTACAAACATCAGTGGCTGAACTGAACTGAGAGGGCAAAAGCCCCCAGAGGGACCCTGAAGGCCCCCACAGAAGTGCAGAACAAAATGCAAAAATCAAGCACAAAAACAAAAAGAAGAAAATGTCTTATCTGTTAGCAGGAGATTCAGACACGACACAGCAGGCTACCAAGGAAACAGGAATCAAGGATTGAGACCAGAACAATTGATCACCGGCAACCCTGATGGGAAGGCGACTCCCTTATATAAGACCAGTCAGTAACACCTGATTCCCAATCCTCACAATCTTCACTGGACAGTCCAGTACCGTTTGTAACCACCAGAGGGAGCTTCTGCTCAGAACTCATTTTCAGCCTATTCACAACACTAACATAACTGTTAGCAGAAATATAGGAAAATTCTAGCTCTTGAAAAATGGCAATGCAAAAGCTAGTTTTTGCAAAAAAGAAAGCTTTTTTTTCTTTTTTTTAGGTGTTTGACACCAACATAAAAACCCAATATAAATCTGGTATCGCTGTAATGGCATCAACCCGAGGAATAAAGTAGTCTAATCACTTATACCGCACGAGCAGCAACATAAAAAAATAAATAAAATCAATTCTTCACCTGCTGTTAATTTTTTCATTCTTTGTCCCAAAGATCGCAGTAAGGCTCGGATCACATTTATCCTGCGCTCTACGCTGAGCACTTATATAAATCTCTGAAATACGTGATTCTGACAGAACTCTAAGTGGAAGATTCCCTATTATGAAGCAGATGGGGACACGGAGGACGCTGTCTGTCCTATGATCCGGTGGTGTCAGTCTTTTTTAGGCATGCATAAAAGCGCGGTCGACTTGTTTTGTGCACTTCTGAAAAGGACAACGCTGAACAGAGGCCAGACGGAGTCCAGAGTAACTGCTGCCTCATTATAATGAATGGAACCCTCGGGGGTTTTGTCTGAATCACATCACTCAGAGATTTAGATGGAAACCCCAAAGTGCTCAGCAAAATGTAAAATGTTCCCAACAAAACCTTCAAAGCAATACATAAAAAAAGCAAGTCCTTTCTTAGGGTATGTGCACACGTTGCAGATTTTTATGCCTGGATTTTGCTAAATCCGCAGGTAAAATGACCTGTGTTTTACCTGCGTATTTACTGCGCTTTTTGTGCGGATTTCCCCTGCGGTTTTACACCTGCAAATTTCTATAATGGAGGTGTAAAACCGCCGCGGATTCCACACAATGAATTGACATGCTGCGGAAAATAAACCGCTGCGTTTCTGCACGGACTTTTCCGCAGAATGTGCACAGAGGTTTTTTTCTATTGATTTTCATTGTACTGTAAATGTCTTGTGGATCTGCAGCGGCAAATCCAAATGCCCCTCTCCCTTCTGAGCCCAAGTGTGCCTAAACTACATAAAGCGTCCACATGTTTGGCATTTATGTAGCGATAAGAGTCCTAATTGGGGGGGGGGGTGTCTTCAGAAGCGTGAGCTGGGCACTACAACGAACTGGGCATGGGGAAAAAAAGCCAGGGAATGAAAATCATCACTACACCTGTAAATTTCCGAAGTGGTATAATTTATAAAATGGGGTCCCTTGAGGGGGGGGAATTCTGCTCTTCTAGCACTTAGGGGTTCTATATGGAGCCGGAGAACTATTCTAGGAAAATCTGAGCTCCAGGAAGCAAATAGCGCTCCATCCCTCCCGAGTCTCATGGTAGTTTTTCCCGATTACGTGTAGGTTATTATCGCACTCAGGAGAAATTACACATCGAACTGAGGTCCATTTTTTCTTATTAGCCCTTAGAAAAATTAAAAACTTGGGGCTAAAACATTTTAATGGTAAAAATGTATTTTCTTCACCACGCAATGGTATAAAAATTCTGAGGCATATGTGGTATCAACATACAGTGCGGTGGCTCAGTGGTTAGCACTGCAGCCTTGCAGGACTGGGGTCCTGGGTTCAAATCCCACCAAGGACAATATCTGCAAGTTTGTATGATCTCCCTGTGTTTGTGTGGTTATACTCCAGTTTCCTCCCACACTAAGACATACTGTTTATATTGTGAGCCCCCTAAGGTGAGAGTGATGATAACGTATGTAAAGCACTGCGGAATAAGATAGCGCTATATAAGCAAAAGCATAATAAAATGCTCATTGCACTACTAGATGAATTCATTGTGATGTGGTTTGTAAAATTAGGTCACTTATGTTTTTTTTTGTTGTTCTGGCATCTCAGGGGCTCTGCCAATGTGATATGGCACCCTCAAACCATTCCAGCAAAATCTGAACTCCAATATGGCGCTTCTTTCCTTCTAAACTTTGTGCCTCAAAAGTAGTCTTCAACCACATATTGGGTATCGGTATACTTAGGAGAAATTGCACAACAAATTTTGAGGTCTATTTTCTCCAGCTATCCTTGCGAAAATGAAAAAAATTGAGGCCAAACAACATTTTTATAGGAAAAATATTTTTTTCTGTTCAACGTTGTAAAATTCTGTGAAGCACCTCGGTTCAAACTGCTTACGACATGTCGATAAATTCCTTGTGGGGCCTACATTACAGAAAAGGAGGGTTCCACTGTTTAGGCACATCAAGGGCTCTCCAAATGCGATGACATTCGCAGGACCGTTCCATCAAATTCTGCATTTCAAAACATCACTCCTTCCTTACTGAGCCCTGCCGTGCACCCAAACAGTGGTTTTCCCCCACATATGGGGTATCTGCGTACTAAGGAGACATTGGACAAAAAAAAAATTGGGTTCAATTTTCTCCTGTTACCGTTGTGAAAATAAAAAAAAATTAGGGCTAAAAACATTTTTGTGGGGAAAATGTGATTTTTCATTTCCACGCTCTACGTTATAAACTTCTTGTGAAGCACCTGGGGGTTCATGGTGCTCACCACACATCTAAATTCCTTGAGGGATCTAGTTTCCAAAATTGGGTCAGTTGAGGGGTGGGGGGGTTTCCACTGTTAAAGGCACATCAGGAGCTCTCTAAACGCAATATGGTATCCTGTCTTGCTTCCAATTTTGCGTTTAAAAAGTCGAATGGTGCTCCTTCTCTTCCAAGCCCTGCAATGCGCCCAAGCAGTAGTTTTCCCCTACATATCGGGTACCGAAGTATTCAGGACAATTTGCACAACAAATTTTGGGGTCCATTTTCTACTGTTACCCTTGTCAAAATAAAAAAAATTTGGGACTAAAACATTTTTGTGTGAAAAATGTGATTTTCCATTTTCACGGCTCTCCGTTATAAACTTCTGTGAAGCACCTGGGGGTTTAAGATGCACACCAAATATCTAGATAGATTCCTTGAGGGGTCTAGTTTCCAAAGTGGGGTCACTTGTTGGGGGTTTCCACTGTTTAGGCAAACAGGGTTTCTCCAAATGCAACATGGCGTCAGCTCTAGATTCCAACCATTTTAACGTTCAAAAAGTCAGGAGTCACTACTGAGCCCTGCAGTAGTTTTCCACCACTAATGGGGTTTCTGTGGACTCAGGAAAATTTGCACAACAAATTTTGGGGTCCATTTTCTCTTGTTATCTTTGTGAAAAAAAAAATGTGGGGCTAAAGTAAATTTTTTATGAAATAAAGTAAAATGCTCATTTCTTTCTTACACACTGCATTAATTCCTGTGAAGCACAAGTTTATAAACTTATTGAATGTGGTTTTGAGGACTTTGAAGGGTGCAGTTTTTAGAATGGTGTCACTTTTGAGTATTTTCTGTCATATAGGCCCCCTAAAGTCACTTCAAATGTGATGTGGTCCTTAAAAAAATGGTTTTGTAAATTTTGTTGCAAAAATGAGAAATTGCTGATCAACTTTTAACCCTTACAACTTCCTAACAAAAAAAAAATGTTTAAAAAATTGTGCTGATGTAAAGTAGACATTGGGACATGTTATTTATTAACAATTTTGTGTGACATGACTCTCTGGTTTATGGCTATAGGAATTAAAAGTTTGAAAATTGTGAAGTTTTAAAAATCTTTGCCAAATTTCAGATATTTTTTCAAATAAACGCAACAAGTCATATTGAACAAATTTTACCACTATCATGAAGAATTGTTACATTTGGCCTGGTCATGAAAGTGAAAACAGATTGGGGTGGGGGGGGAATTTTTCAACCAAAAAAAAAAAATCCACATCCCAAAACTCCATGTGAACATATACCGTACCCTACACTGATCTGCGATGCCGAGTTTAATTTTCTGGCAGTGAACTAAGCTGCATCTATTCCCAAAAGAAATGCAATAAAAATTGGACAATTTGTGCGGTTTTATTTGCCACTGTATTACGTCTGCTTATCCAGACCCAAAGAGTAAGTTCACCATCAAGGTTTTTATGAAAAAAACATTTTAAATACTCTGCAAAAAAGCTTACTATTCATTTCAATCTGAAATCGCTGCTATGCGCTGCATTTTTTTTCTTTAACGGTGTTTTCTGCCACTTTCTAACCAAATGCAAAAAGGAAGCAAAATGATAATCTGAGGAATTTAGGCTTTGTGTGTGTGTTGGGGGGGCTCCAAATTTGACTTATAAGTCAGTTAAAGCAGAATTTTACCAACCAATTCCAAAAGGGCATTTATCTGGTGTAGCCCCTGGTTATTGGGCACACTGCCCCTGGTTACAAAACCCACTGGTGCCAGGCACACCACACCCCTACCCAAGAGCGCTGGGAGAGGAAAAAGCACCAGCCGCACTCCTCTGCACCTCACTCCCTCCCACGGCTTTTAGGTACAGAGTTTGCGGCTTGAGCGCTTTACGACCAATCCTGTGAGCCTTCTCACACCTGCTGTCAATCACCGCCTTCCACCTCAGCATCAGAACAGGTAACAACACAGCAGACTCCGCCCCCCTCATCCAGCCAGAGAGCATGCGCAGTACTGTTCAGCTAAGGGTTCGGCGCCGGCACAAGTTGTTCAGCTCTCGGACTCGGTCATCTTTGTGCACGGAGCCGGAGAGGAGAGGTGAGTTTAGCCTTTCCTGTTGCTCGGTTTTATCCCCGGTTTTCACGTGCACATGTCAGCGGCAACTATAGATATAGTGATCATCCTGCACAGTGAGCGCGCGGAAGTGTTCCTGCTCGTTACCATGGTGACCGCTCACGCCAGGCTCACATTATATGCTGTAGGCGCTGTACTTAGTGCTGCTCCTCAGGTATGGCGGCTACTGTGGCACAACTTACAGCCAATGACCACTCACTAACTTGCTGCATAAACCTATTACATACAGACTTTTAGAAATAATGTGCCTGGCTGCCAATGTGCCCAATATGATGGGGTGAGCTATCCGCGTGAGCCCCCACCCCACCCCCGATATCAGCGTCAGCCCCCACCCCCAGTATCAGCATCAGCATCAGCTATCCGCGTGAGCCCCCACCCCACCCCCGGTATGAGGGTAAGCTATCCGTGTGAGCCCAACCCCCGATATCCACATCAGCTATCCGCGTGAGCCCAACCCCTGATATCAGCGTCAGCTATCCGCGTGAGCCCAACCCCCGATATCAGCGTCAGCTATCCGCGTGAGCCCAACCCCCGATATCAGCGTCAGATATCTGCGTCAGCCCCCACCCCCGATATCAGCGTCAGCTATCCGCGTGAGCCCAACCCCCGATATCAGCGTCAGCTATCCGCGTGAGCCCAACCCCCGATATCAGCGTCAGATATCTGCGTCAGCCCCCACCCCCGATATCAGCGTCAGCTATCCGCGTGAGCCCAACCCCCGATATCAGCGTCAGCTATCCGCGTGAGCCCCCACCCCCGCTATCCGCGTCAGCCCAACCCCCGATTTCAGCGTTGGCTATCCGCATGAGCTCAACCCCCGATATCTGCGTCAGCCCCCACCCCCGATATCAGCATCAGCTATCCGCGTGAGCCCAACCCCCGATATCAGCGTCAGCTATCCGCGTGAACCCCCACCCCCCGATATCAGCGTCAGCCCCTACCCCCGATATCCGCGTCAGCTATCCGCGTGAGCCCAACCCCCAATATCAGCGTCAGCTATCCGCGTGAGCCCCCACCCCCGATATCCGCGTGAGCCCCCACCCCCGATATCAGCGTCAGCTATCCGCGCGAGCCCCCACCCCCGGTAGCAGCGTCAGCTATCCGCGCGAGCCCCCACCCCCGGTAGCAGCGTCAGCTATCCGCGCGAGCCCCCACCTGTTGTGAATGGGTTTGAGATGAGTTCTGAGCAGAGGCTTCCTCTGGTGGTTACAAGCGGTGCTGGTCTGTCCAGTGAAGATTGTGAGGACTGGGAATCAGGTGTTACTGACTGGTCTTATATAAGGGAGTCACCTTCCCATCAGGGTTGCCGGTGATCAATTGTTCTGGTCTGAATCCTTCATTCCTGTTTCCCTTGTAGCCTGCTGTGTTGTGTCTGCATCTCCTGCTAACAGATAAGACATTTTCTTCTTTTTGTTTTTGTGCTATATTTTTGCATTTTGTCCTGCACTTCTGTGGGGCCTTCAGGGTCCCCTCCGGGGCTTTTGCCCTCTCAGTTTAGTTCAGCCACTGATGTTTGTACCTTTGCTTTTTCCAGTTTTTTCAGTGGCTGCTGTTTTGATTTTGTTACACAGAGAACTAATTTAGGTGGTAGAGGTTGTGTGATCTCAGGTGTTTTTGAAATTAGTAGAGTTGGTGCTTTTCAGGGTTTTCTGGGATTGCAGTAAGTACCCTTCCTATCCTTTTCTATTTAGGTAGTTTGGGCCCCAGCGTTTGCTCATACTATTTTCTTTCTGTGTCAGTATTTCCTCTTGTCTAACCGCCATTACTTGTTTGGGGGCTTTCTATTATCTTTTGGGTTCTGCTCCGGGCAGATAGCTTTCCTATTTCTATCTTTAGGTGCAGTTAGTTTCTCAGGCTGTGACGAGGCGTCTAGGACCAACGTAGGAACGCTCCACGGCTGCCTCTAGTTGTGGTGGTTAGTCAGGGTACTGCAATCTCATAGATTCCAACTGCTCTGGTGTATTGCCTTTTTTACCTGCACTCCTCAGCTACCGAAACATAACACCCACCCCCGGTAGCAGCGTCAGCTATCCGCACGAGCCCTAGATAATCCTCCACTCCCCTGGTAGCGGCAAGAGCCCCCACCCCCGGTAGTAGTGTCAGCCTCCAGGTAGCGCCACAAGCCAGGCGCAGAAGCCCCTGTAATGTTGGGTGTCAACTATAGGTGTCCCCATAACTGTGATCTGGACACAGATGCTACCATAAAAATGTGTAGTAACAGATGTCCACACAGGTAGACTTCCTTTCACAAAGCATGTGACTTATGAAGGTAATTGCTTGGACCAGAATTTTTAGGGACTTCATCGCAAAAGGGGTGAATACATATGCACATGCCAATTTTTAGTTATTTGATCCCATAAATGTAATTTATGCCTATATTTTTCTCACTTAATTTAACTACCGTAATTTAGACTATTTAGTGCTGATGCGTCTCACACATCGGATTACAAAAATATGTAAACACAGGTTGTAATGTAACAAAATAGGTAATAAGCCAAGGGGGTGGTGAATAGTTTCGCCAGCCACTGTATAGACTACATAATTTATTATTGTAGCACCATCCCTGTTACAGAGAATGTGACACTGGGAGATTTTATGTCAGCCTGCTCATCTATACAGAACAGCATCCAGTGGAATGTCTTGTTCACGAATCCTGTTGATTGCACAGGTATAACTTCTTTGAGTTACAGGATGTCAAACTTACAAAGATTATACCTCCAGATTGGTATCGGTGCATTGATGGCGGAACAGAACTAATTATAATGCAGCATTCTAAATAAATTTGTGTCACTGACGGATTACACTAAAGGTACATTCAGACGTCCGTGCAAATCGGTCCAAGATTGGACTGGCTGCGTGTCTCTCGACCCGAGCGTTACAGCCCCATAGAACTAGACGAAGCTGTCACGCTGGGGTCGGTAGACCTGCAGCCTGTCCGTGCATTATGATCCGATTTCTGACCAGATTGCATGGATATTTGAACGCATTCCAAGGCTATGTTCCCACAATGACTATTTGGTCAGTTTTAGTTGTTGCGTATTTTCATACGTAGCAGCGTAATCACAACACAGGTGCACTGAAGACGGAAAACTTAATTTCTCCGTCCTCTCCAGTGTCTATGTATGCGGTGCCGTTAATCAGACTGCACTCGGATGACATCTGAGAGCAATCCAGTGTTTTACACACACCCATAGACTTATATGAGTCCGCATGGTCCGATTATCAGAGCAGCCGTCATGTTTTCTCATATCAACTTGGCATAAGCAAAAAATCTCAGATCTGTACTGCCTCATAGTATGACGTTGGGCCGAGTGCTATCCCATAAGACATCAGATAGCACTCGGCCGTGTTATACGCTCGTGTGACTGAAGGCTAAGCCCAGGTAGATTTCTTAGGGCTCAAATACTGTCAGAAAGTATCTCTTGTATTAGAAAAGATTTGTAAGTTCTGCACCTGTGCAGAAGATAGATGAAGACTCTTGCCATAGAAGGGCAAATAAGGTTCACATAACTGCACGAGTGGACAGTGTATGCGCGGGACTACAGCTCCGCAATTACACGTCACAGGTCAGAGTAACGTGCATGGGAGGGGGGTGCCATTATTATGAAGATAGGAGGCAGGAATTTCTTCCAGGCACCACATGCCCCGAAGCCTGGACATCAAATATTAAAACTGCTTTTCTCAGCTATGAGGCATACAGGTAAGACTGGTTTAACCGTTCTATTAACTGTATGCCCAAAGTAATTGTCACGATAATATACATATGATGTACTGTTTTCTTCATCATCACACATTTCTTGAACGATCCAGTGCTGCACTGACATTCTTCCCAGACACACGCTGTGGGCTTTTTGACCCCCCCTCCCAGCTCCTTCTCACTACACACTCTGTGTAACGTGATACTAGTTTGCTAGCACCCCCCCCTACTGAGTAGTTTATGGCCCCAAGTTGGCTAAAGGCAGTTGGGAGAACATGTGCTCTATTGTTCATGTAGAAACTTAATATTAGGGCATATCTTGACCCCAGTTGGTGTTATAGGTATGAAACTTACATATTTGGCATGTCCACCGAGAGATCTATAACCCAGTGAAATCTCTAGGATCCAGAACCAGCAGAGTCCGAGGAATGGATTTCACCATAAGCAGGTCATGTAGCCACTTCATGTTTATACTTAAATTAACCCCCATGTCGTGCTGAGCATAATGATAATTTTGTCTTTGTTCTACTAGGTTCCCTCAAAGAGATATGGGTAATAGAGTATTTCATAACTTTTCAGAAAGGGGAGTTCCCCAACCCCCCTTCCCAGTGGGGTTAGCCCAGGGGAAGTAACATAGTTTAGGGACCAACTATAAAAAAGGGACAGCCATTTTGCAGGCAGTTCAGTGCTTGGAGGACAGCATATACCATTCCTGCTGTGGACTGAATCCTGGTCATTGGGAACCCCTCCCCCCACCTGATGGCTAACCATTGTCTCTGAGATACTGTAAGTGTTCTTTAATCTTTCATCCTTTTTATTTCATAATTGCTCTGTACATATTGTAATTTGTCTCACCTTATAATATCTTGTATACCTTTTGTAAACACTGCCTACGTTTTGGAGTAAAATATAAAATTACTAGCTTCGTTTCTCCTTGCTCTATAAACGTATCTTCACGACCTCCGTGCTAAATTAAACCAATGCTACTGATTGGGGTTGGCTTCTGACCCGATATTAATTGATAGAACCAGGAGCTGGTGGCGGCAAAGTGTGTTTTGGGGTATCTGGGAGACTCTGGCAGTGATGGACGGGGTTTGATAAGTATATATCCCGCGTGGGACGGGAATAGGTTATCGCTTTCACTGCAGAGTGCCTAATAGCCAGTACACATCCAGGCGGCCCGTCTGGAGACTACTTTTCCTAGGTGCAGTTCCATGACTGACCTGAGGGACCAGAGAGCTGCAAGTTCCAAAACCGGAACTGGAAAGTGGGATCATAAATTCCCCTGAAAAAGTAACTGGGGCAACCAAACACCCCCAGTTCGTCACATAATGGCTGCAGCAGTGGGATCATAAACCGTATCCCCCGTGCCCGTTCCTGAAATATTGGTGGCAGCTGTGGGATCGTAAACCGTATCCCCCGTGCCGTTCCCTCACATATTGGCGGCAGAGCGGTGGGAAAATAGAGCATAGATAGAGAATAGATCTGGTTTGAGCAGTCATTCCTCTCACTAAAAACTTGCACGGTTCTTGCGAGGACCCTGCACAAAATGTTTTGGAGAACTAACTCCGTGTTCATTAGTCCTGAGACAATACAGTATGTTTAGCAATTACCTCTCCCCTTCTCTCCGTTTTTCTGTCCTATCTTTTATTTGGCAAACATGGTTAAGCTGGGAGCAGCCTATTATAGGCACCAGTCCAAGGACACTCTTATCGCCCTGTGCACGTCGAAGCAGATTGACCCCACGTGCAAAAGCAAAGAACAAATGGTCGCAGATCTCGTGCAATGGGAAGAGAGTCAGGACCGTGCCCAGAGCCCCGTGGAGGCTGGGACCAGCCAAAGTATGGACATGACTGAACCAGAGGTCCAAGTGGTGCAGGCCGGCCTACTCGCAACCAGGGTAGTGTGGACCCCTACCTGCAGATGGCCTTGGAGGAATTCCCCGCAGAAGAGACGGAGAGGTGTCTGCAGCTGATCTAGTACTACCAAGAGAAAGCCAAAGAGAGAGAGAGAGCCCAGAGGGAGGCCGAGTGGGAAAAGAGATTGTACCAGCTGGAGTTAGCCCGAATCCAGGGCAGAGGTCTTCCCAGCCAGCAGCGCTCACATTCCTAAACCCCGGCCAAAGCGCTTTCCCGTGATGGAAAAGGATGGGGTCTTGGACACTTTTCTGCTGGCCTTTGAGAAAGCCAGCTGCCTGGGGACCATTGGACACGATATTTAACCCGAGGGCTCAAAGGCAAAGCTCTGGAGGCGTTTGCTTCTCTCCCGCTAGGCCAAGATGGTGACTATGAGGCCATCAAGCAGGCCCTGATAAAGAAGTACCAGCTCACTCCTGAGGTTTACCGTAGAAAGTTCCGGAACCTCCAACGTGGCCCACACGATAGTTACAGCGATGTGGTGCTTGGACTCGGGACTCACTTTGACCAGTGGATCCAAGAACTGTCAGCGACCACCTTTGAGCGGCTGAGGGATCTGATGATCAAAGACCAGTTCCTACATCTTTGCCCAGCTGAGGTGTGACAGTTTGTGATGAACTGGGAGCAAAAGGATGCGGACAAAGCTGCGCAGATCGCCAACATCTATGAGGCCAACTGGAAACCACAGGTGCAGAAGCCAGTTACCGCCAGCTGGAGAGGGGATAAGCCTGCAACCATCCCCAGTGCCCCTGCCAGCCGACACACCGGAGGCCCTGTCCCATTTGCCAACGCCAGGCACATGTCAGACCCTCGCCAGTGTTTTTCCTGCAAACGGACTGGACATATCAGCACCACCTGTCCGGAGAAGCAGAAGAATCCCCCCAGCCAAGGCCTCAGGCCTAATGCAGTATTTCTTTTGGTGGGTGGGGTGGTTGTCATCGACCCTACCAATGTGCAAGTCCGCGTGGGGGGCCATGTCGCTACAGGCCTCAAGGACAAGAGCTGAACGGACTTTCATCCGACCCGAACTGGCGGCCCCTGAAGAGATTATTAAAGGGAAAACCCTGACTGTCACCGGGATTGTGGGCGTCCGCCGTCCCTTGAAGATGGCCCGGGTTTTCATTGATTGGGGTGCCGGAGCGGGGTGAAGTAGGTGGGGTTGTCCGAAAACTTGCCCACCGACGTTTTGTTGGGGATTGATTTGGGGAGAATGGTCGCGTATTATGTCCCTGACACCCCTCCCCAATCTAATACTAAGGGTAATGTTAATGCTATTGATGATTATGTGAAATTGCATGCTTTACTGGATGATGTTTTACCTGATAACCATTTTTCTGAGAATGATGATGTGTCTACAGGTGCAGAAGTGCCCAGCCACATCACCCTGCGGGGTGAGGCGGCTGAGGAACCCCTAACAGGAGCAAGCGACAGTGCTAAGGGAGATGGGGAGATGCACGGGAACTATGAGGAAGGTAATGGCGTGCAACTGACCAGTAACTATGAGGAAGGTAACTGTCCCATGATTAGCACTGTTCCTGAGGTATTGGGGGTGGATGGGGAGGTAGATTCCATAGCAGCTCCGGCTGCTGGGTCTGTGGAAAACTCCGGGGAGACAGCCTACGTAGCCGCTGTCACCCATAGTCAGAGTGTCCAGAATGTAGGTAACTCCCTGCCTTCTGTGCCCTCCTCAGTCAGAGAGTCGACTGAACCAGAGATGGACCCAGAGCAGGTCTCAGAGGGTTCCTGCAAGGAAGGAACCTTGACGTCACTTTTGGCTGCCTCCAGCCAGGAGTTCCAGGCTGCTCTGCAATCAGATGCGAGCCCGGAGGCCTTGAGAGGCCTCGCCCAGGAGCCCACCTCCGAGTCGGATAAGGAGAGGGTGTTCTGGGAACAAGGAAGGTTGTACCGGGAGACAGTTCCCGGTAAATCCCAACAGGAGTGGTTGTGGGAAAGACAGCTGGTCGTTCCGTACCAATTTAGGGGTAATATACTCATATATATAAGCCTACAAAGTTATACCTCCATAGATATACTCCAAAAAAAGGAAAATGAGGTTTTTCAATATAAAAAGTAATTTTTATTGAACAATCATTAAAATAAGTTTAAAATATTCATACATATACAAAAAGTGGGGAACATATGCAACAAAGATATGAATGAAACCTAATAGGGGTATTTATGCAAATGGTTATATGAGGGATTCTTTATAATACCAGGAGAAAAAAGCTGTCTAAAGTGTACTATATATATATGTGTATACCTACTATGTGGTGCAGCAAAAAATTCTCCTCCTTAAATGCCACCTCATTAACCACAGATATACGCCCAGCTCATATATATATGTAACCAAATGGTTTGTAAGCTGTGCAAGCTAGAAAAGTGCTTAATGCATTATATATAGCAAAAATAGTGCCTACATCGAACATTGGTCCCATTAAAGAATGTGAATTAATATGGCAAACACTAGATACTTCTCACAAAAGAAATGCAATTTCATGGCTGGCAAATAGTTCCCATTACTCCAAATAGGCTGCGGCACCCCTGACGCGCGTTTCGCTAGTGGCTTCTTCCAGAGGGGACGTGCTGCTATAGCTGCCTCTGAGTGTGGTTTTTATAAGAGTATAATTAATATATGCAGCAGCTGCGGATCGCTACCATCCAATAGATGCAGGCTGCGTCGCTGGACATCAGTATCATGTGACATCTAAATAACCTCCCCTTCAGACGTGGCAGGAAGTATACATGGGTCCCTATGGTAACGCAATAAGCGCTATGTTTACAATCGCAGTCTATTAATGGATTATAAATACGCCACTAAATATCGGTACCCTGTGATATTCAATCATTTCATTCAGTATAATAGAGCGATGTACATAAATCCCAATATTAGTGCAGTATACGTGTTCCTACTCGTGTTCCCAGTTCTGACGCGTCGAGCTGGCAGACCGATGAGGCGTCATGTGATGTCGTTTGCCGATGACGCAAACAGGGTCAGCATGCGTTTTTGCGATTGCAACTATGACGCACATCGATCATGATCCTTCGGCATCTTGCGATTATAATCACAGCGCATATTGCGTTACTATAGAGAATAAAGTAAACTTCCGCTCCCACATTTGGTGGGAGGATGAATGGGTGTCACATGATACTTGTATTCAATGATTGTCACATGATACTTTCATTCAATGATATAAACATGTTCTGGTTGTAGGCTGCGATCATAATCATGACGTATACTGCACTAATATTGGGATTTATGTACATCGCTCTATTATACTGAATGAAATGATTAAATATCACAGGGTACCGATATTTAGTGGCGTATTTATAATCCATTAATAGACTGCGATTGTAAACATAGCGCTTATTGCGTTACCATGGGGACCCATGTATACTTCCTGCCCACGTCTGAAGGGGAGGTTATTTAGATGTCACATGATACTGATGTCCAGCGACGCAGCCTGCATCTATTGGATGGTAGCGATCCGCAGCTGCTGCATATATTAATTATACTCTTATAAAAACCACAGTCAGAGGCAGCTATAGCAGCACGTCCCCTCTGGAAGAAGCCACTAGCGAAACGCGCGTCAGGGGTGCCGCAGCCTATTTGGAGGTATGGGAACTATTTGCCAGCCATGAAATTGCATTTCTTTTGTGAGCAGTATCTAGTGTTTGCCATATTAATTCACATTCTTTAATGGGACCAATGTTCGATATAGGCACTATTTTTGCTATATATAATGCATTAAGCACTTTTCTAGCTTGCACAGCTTACAAACCATTTGGTTACATATATATGTGAGCTGGGCGTATATCTGTGGTTAATGAGGTGGCATTTAAGGAGGAGAATTTTTTGCTGCACCACATAGTAGGTATACACATATACAGTGCCTACAAGTAGTATTCAACCCCCTGCAGATTTAGCTGGTTTGATAAGATGCAAATAAGTTAGAGCCTTCAAACTGCAAACGAGAGTAGGATTTATTAACAGAAGCATAAATCTTACAAAACAAAAAGTTATGTTGCTCAGTTGAATTTTAATAAATTTTAAACATAAAAGTGTGGGTCAATTATTATACAACCCCTATGTTTAATATTTTGTGGAATAACCCTTGTTTGCAATTACAGCTAATAATCGTCTTTTATAAGACCTGATCAGGCCGGCACAGGTCTGTGGAGTTATCTTGGCTCACTCCTCCATGCAGATCTTCTCCAAGTTATCTAGGTTCTTTGGGTGTCTCATGTGGACTTTAATCTTGAGCTCCTTCCACAAGTTTTCAATTGGGTTAAGGTCAGGAGACTGACTAGGCCACTCCAACACCTTGACTTTTTCCCTCTTGAACCAGGCCTTGGTTTTCTTGGCTGTGTGCTTTGGGTCGTTGTCTTGTTGGAAGATGAAATTACGACCCATCTTAAGATCCTTGATTGAGGAGCGGAGGTTCTTGGCCAAAATCTCCAGGTAGGCCGTGCTATCCATCCTCCCATGGATGCGGACCAGATGGCCAGGCCCCTTGGCTGAGAAACAGCCCCACAGCATGATGCTGCCACCACCATGCTTGACTGTAGGGATGGTATTCTTGGGGTCGTATGCAGTGCCATCCAGTCTCCAAACGTCACGTGTGTGGTTGGCACCAAAGATCTCGATCTTGGTCTCATCAGACCATAGAACCTTGAACCAGTCTGTCTCAGAGTCCTCCAAGTGATCATGAGCAAACTGTAGACGAGCCTTGACATGACGCTTTGAAAGTAAAGGTACCTTACGGGCTCGTCTGGAACGGAGACCATTGCGGTGGAGTACGTTACTTATGGTATTGACTGAAACCAATGTCCCCACTGCCATGAGATCTTCCCGGAGCTCCTTCCTTGTTGTCCTTGGGTTAGCCTTGACTCTTCGGACAAGCCTGGCCTCGGCACGGGAGGAAACTTTCAAAGGCTGTCCAGGCCGTGGAAGGCTAACAGTAGTTCCATAAGCCTTCCACTTACGGATGATGCTCCCAACAGTGGAGACAGGTAGGGCCAACTCCTTGGAAAGGGTTTTGTACCCCTTGCCAGCCTTGTGACCCTCCACGATCTTGTCTCTGATGGCCTTGGAATGCTCCTTTGTCTTTCCCATGTTGACCATGTATGAGTGCTGTTCACAAGTTTGGGGAGGGTCTTAAATAGTCAGAAAAGGCTGGCAAAAGAGATCATTAATCCACACATGTGAAGCTCATTATTCTTGGTGCCTGAACTACTTCTTAATACTTTAGGGGGACCAAACAGAATTCTTGTGGTTTGAGGGGTTGAATAATAAATGACACTCTGAATTAACTTTTAACGTTTTAAAAAAAAAAAAAAAAAAAAAATTAAAACAAAAATTTTTGCTGCAGTGCATTTCCCACTTCCAGGCTGATCTACAGTACAAATGTCACAATGCCAAGTTAATTCCGCATGTGTCAACCAGCTAAATCTGCAGGGGGTTGAATACTACTTGTAGGCAATGTATATATAGTACACTTAGACAGCTTTTTTCTCCTGGTATTATAAAGAATCCCTCATATAACCATTTGCATAAATACCCCTATTAGGTTTCATTCATATCTTTGTTGCATATGTTCCCCACTTTTTGTATATGTATGAATATTTTAAACTTATTTTAATGATTGTTCAATAAAAATTACTTTTTATATTGAAAAACCTCATTTTCCTTTTTTTGGAGTACAATTTAGGGGTAAGTTGTTGCGGATTGCCCATGAGATTTCACTCGCTGGACACTTGGGGATCAGCAAAACTAAGGCCCTGCTGTCTCAACACTTCTATTGGCCCAAGATGGGGACAGATGTGAGTAACTACTGCCGCTCCTGTATCACCTGTCATAGAGTGTGGAAGTCAGAGCCTGTTCCCAGGCTCCCCTGATCTCTTTGCCAGTGATAGAGGAACCTTTCCAGCGGATTGCTGTGGACATTGTGGGCCCATTGGCTGTCCCCAGCAGATCGGGAAAGGAATACATCCTCACTGTGGTAGACTACGCTACCTGGAACCCGGAGGCAGTGGATCTGTCCTCAACTAGAGCGGATAAGGTTTCGGATGCTCTGTTGACCATCTTTTCATGAGTAGGATTTCCCAGGGAGATGCTTACCAACCAAGGGACCCAATTTATGTCTCGCCTAATGGAGTCTCTCTGTAAGAAAATGCAGCGGCTGGTATCGAGTCCGTATCACCCCCAAACCAATGGCTTGTGTGAGCGCTTCAACAGTACTCTCAAACAGATGCTAAAAATCCTGGTTGAGACGCAAGGGCGCAATTGGGAGCGGTACCTTCCACACCTGCTATTCGCTTACTGAGAGGTTCCGCAGGCCTCGACGGGTTCTCCCCTTTCAAGCTCCTGTACGGCAGGCGAGTCTGGGTCCTCTTGGGTTGGTAAGGGAATCCTGCGAAGCAGAGCCGAACCCTTCAGAAGTGTCCATCGTGGATTATGTCATGCGCTTCCGTGACAAGATGCAAACCTTGACGCTGTTGGTGCATGACATGATGCAGGCTCTGGCTGACAAGAAGCACTGGTATGACCAGAACGCCCGGAGCGGACCTACCAGTGGTCCGAGGTGGATGTGGTCCCTACAAGATAAACTTCAGGCGCCTGGAAGCCCGTATTCGTGTACCAACGCTCAATCAGTAACCTACGGTCACTCTTGACCCGCCGGGTAGTGCAGACCTTTCATGTCATAGTGACAAATATGGCAGCACGTGCCAGTGGATAGCACTACAGCTGCAGCGCTGGAGTCCTGGTTCGAATCCACCTGGGACACACTGCAAGGAGTTGTATGTTCTCCGTTTGCGTGGTTCCACGGTACTCGGTTTCTCCCCCTCAAAAAAAAATACAGATAGGGAATCTAGATTGTGACCCCATTGGGACAGGACGATAATGTGTGCAAACTGTAAGCGCTGCGGAATATGTTAGCGCTAATAAAAGATTATTATTATTATATTATGAAGGCTCATCACGAACATGAAGCCTGCATCCTCGGTCTACAACCTGCCTGAGGACGGGGAGGAAGACCCCCTCCTGGACATGCTGGCCCAAGCAAAGGCCGGTGGGTCCATTGAGAAAGTGGAGGTAAATGCCTCGCTAACCGCACCCCAGCGGTCGCAGCTGCAAACCAGGCTGGAACGCTTACGGGCCGTGTTTACCAACCGACCTGGAAGGACTGAGATAGCGGTCCACAAAGTGGACACCGGGAATCGCGCCCCACTACGGGGAAGACCCTATCGGATCTCCGACGAGGTGCAACAGGTTATGCGCCAGGAGATCGATGAGATGTTGCAGCTGGGGGTGATTCAATGGTCCAAGAGCGCGTGGGCCTCAACTGTAGTCCTGGTGCCAGAGAAGGATCAGACCACCCGGTTCTGTGTGGACTACCGGGGGCTCAATGCCATCACTGCATCTGTTGCGCACCTAATGCCACGCATCGAGGAGCTGCTTGAGCGGTTAGCGAATGCGAAATACCTATCCATCATGGATTTGAGTCGGGGATATTGGCAGATTCACCTGAGCCCCAAGGCGCAGGAGAAAGTCCGCCTTTATCACCCCCTTTGGACTGTATGAGTCCACGGTCATGCCGTTCGGCATGAAGAATGCCCCTGCCACGTTCCAGCAGATGGTCAATCACCTGCTTCAGGGACTGGAGAAGTACGCAGTGGCGTACCTGGATGACATTGCCGTCTTCAGTCCCTCCTGGGAGAAACACCTTCAGCATTTCCAGGAGGTGCTCAAGGGTATTCACCAAGCAGGCCTGACCATCAAGCCGGAAAGTGCCAGATGGGCATGAGTAAGGTCCACTACCTGGGTCACCGGGTAGGCGGGAGTTCTATGAGGCCAGAACCTGGGAAAGTGGATGCTATCGTGTCCTGGCCCACCCCCAGTACCAAGAAACAGGTAATGTCATTCCTGGGCATTGCAGGGTATTATAGGCTCTTTCTTCAGAACTATAGCAGCCTTGCAAAGCCCTTGATGGACCTTACCAGGAAGAAACTACCCCAAACAGTCGACTGAACATACGGCTGTGAGGTGGACTTCCAGGCTTTGAAAACAGCCCTGAGCAACTCTCCCGTGTTAAAAGCAGTTGACAGCAGTCGGCCGTTCCTGGTACAGGCCGATGCCAGCGAGTTTGGCCTGGTGCTGTGCTCAGCCAGGCCGACTCGGGGAACCAAGAGCACCTTGTGTTGTACCTGAGCCGGAAGCTTCTGCCGAGGGAAGTGGCCTATTCCACCATAGAGAAGGAGTGCCTGGCCATGGTCTGGGCACTGCAACATTTTCAGCTCTACCTGTACGGTCGCACCTTCACTGTGGTAACCGACCACAACCCCCTGAGCTGGCTGCAATCCTGTCCGGTACCAACGGAAGGTTGCTACGCTGGAGCCTTGTCCTCCAACAGTACGACTTTACCATTAGACATAAAAAGGGCAGCGAGTATGGCAATGCCGACGGGTTGTCCCGCCGGGGCGAACCTGCCGAGGTGCAAATGGAGGAGTACCGACAGGTCCTGCCTCCGTAGCGCAGTCCAAAAGGGGAGGTGTCATGATAATATACATATGATGTACTGTTTTCTTTATCATGACACATTTCTTGAACGATCCAGGGCTGCACTGACATTCTTCGCAGACACACGCTGTGGGCTTTTTGACCCCACCCTCCCAGCTCCTTCTCACTACACACTCTGTGTAAAGCCCCCGTCTCACATAGCGATATCGCTAGCGAGATCGGTGCTGAGTCACTAGTTTTGTGACCCAGCAGCGAGCTCACCAGCGATATCGCTGTGTGTGACATTCAGCGACGATCAGCCCCCCTGCCGGGTATGCTGATCGTCGCTGAAATGTCAGGACATTTTTTTGATCGCTGGTCTCCCGCTGACAGGCACGCATCGCTGCGTGTGACAGGCGGGAGACCAGCGATCCGCTGGTAACCAAGGTACACAGCGGGTTTCCAGGCGCGGGGCTGTGCCTAGAAACCCGCTGTGTACCTTGGATACCAGCTCCCTGATGCAGGGAGCTGGTAACAAGGTACACAGCGGGTTTCCAGGCACCGCGCAGCGCCTGGAAACCCGATGTGTACCTTGGTTACCAGCTCCCTGCATCAGGGCGCTGGTATCCAAGTACACTGCAGGTAACTAACGATGTTACCCGCAGTGTCGCTTGTACTGATCGCTGCTGAGCTGCCTGTTTGGCAGCTCAGCAGCGATAATGTAGCGATACACCAGCGATCCTGATCGTTGTCGGGATCGCTGGTGTATCGCTATGTGAGACCCACCTTTAAGTGATACTAGTTTTCTAGCACCCCCCCACTGAGTAGTTTATGTGGCCCCAAGCTGGCTGAAGGCGGTTGGGAGAACATATGCTCTATTGTTCATGTAGAAACTTAATATTAGGGTATATCTTGACCCCAGTTGGTGTTATAGGTATGAAACTTACATATTTGGCATATCCACTGAGAGCCCCCCAGTGGGGCAGCCCCGGGGAAGTATTGGTGGCAGCGGTGGGATCATAAACCGTATCCCCCTTGCCGTTCCTCACAGTAATAGCTGAAATTCGGCCAGGGGGTGACAAATTCCCTTTAAATATTTTTATTGGCTTTAACAAAATTGATATGAAAACAACATTCTAATTATGTTCAATAATAATAAAAAGTTGACTTGATATTAAGTTATCATCAAGCATTACAATAATGTAATTGTAAGGGTGTTTGTTTTAATAGGGTCTTCTTTTTAAATTTAAATTTTCAATAAACTGAACTTTTAATTATCTGGACTGCATTGCTGGATTTCACTTCTTCCCCCCTCCTTTCCATAGAATCTTATAGTTTTTCTAAGATTTGTAAATTATTATTATTTATATAGCAACATTGATTCCATGGTGCTGTACATGAGAAGGGTTTACATCAAAATACAAATATCACTTACAGTAGACAAATTAACAGGTAGACTGGTACAGAGGGAAGAAGACCCTGCTCTTTCGGGCTTACATCTACAGGATTATGGGGAAGGAGACAGTAGGTCTGGAGTTGCAGTAGCTCTGATGGCGTTGAGGTGGCAGCATGATCATTGCAGGTTGTAAGTTTTCGTGAAGAAATGGGTTTTCAGGTTCAGTCTGAAGAATCCAAATGTGGTGGATCACAAAATTAGAGGATGGAAGATATTCGGGAGAAGTCTTGGAGGCGATTGGGTGAGGAGCGAATAAGTGTGGAGGAGAGAAGGAGGTCTTGGGAGGACCATATTACGTGAGGGAAGATATTGGGAGATTAGTTTGGAGCTATACGGAGGAGAAAGGTTATGGATGGTTTTGTTAGTCAGTGTTAGTAGTTTGAACTGGATGAGTAGGGCATGCAAAAGCAGTTTAGTAGAGTAAGAGTTGAGGAAAGGACGGATTCTGGAAATATTTTTGAACTGGAGGCGACAGGTGGTGGCGAGAGCTTGGGTGCCCGGTTTGAAGGACAGGGCAGAGTCAAGGGTTACTCCGAGGTTGCGAATTTCCGGAACAGAGGAAAGTGTTATGTAATTTATTGTGATAGATAAATCAGGTAAGGAAGATATGCAAGATGGAGGAAACATAATTAGTTCAGATTTGTCCACACTGAGCTTTAGGAAGCAGGAGAAGGAGGATATGGCTGATAGATACTCTGGGATTCTGGACAGCAGAGAGGCGACATCTGGGTCAGAGAGGTAGATCTGAGTTTCATCAGTATATAGATGGTACTGGAAGCCATAGGACTTTGAGTTGTCCCAGGCCAAGGGTATAGATGGAGAAGAGGAGGGGTGCTAGGACAGAGCCTTGAGGAGAGGGACACCAACAGAGAAAGGCGAGATGAGGAGGTAATGTGGGAGTAGGAAACGCTAAATGTGTGGTTGGTAATGTATGTGGAAATCACTGATAGGGCAAGGTCTTTGACGCCAAAAAAAGAGAGGATCTGTAGCAGAAGGCAGTGGTCAACTTTGTTGAATGCAGAGGACCGGTCTAGAAGGAGTAGTATAGAAAATTGTCTGTTAGCTTTGGCTGTAAGTCGTTAGTAATTTTGGTCAAGGCAGTTTCAGTGGAATGGTGGGGATGGAAGCCAGATTGTAGGTTGTCGAAGAATGAGTTAGATGCAAAGTGACTCTTCTTCTCTGTAAGCCACTGACAAAAAGTGGGAAGCGTTATTTTATACCTACAGTGGCTTGCAAAAGTATATACAAGTGCTCCTCACTAAATTAGAATATCATCAAAAAGTTAATTTATTTCAGTTCTTCAATACAAAAAGTGAAACTCATATATTGTATAGCGTCAAACAGAGAGATCTATTTCAAGTGTTTATTTCTGTTAAAGTTGATGATTATGGCTTACAGACAATGAAAACCCAGAAGTCATTATCTACTAAATTAGAATACTTTATAACACCAGCTTGAAAATTGATTTTAAAATCCGAAATGTTGGCCTGCTGAAATGTATATTCAGTAAATGCACTCAATACTTGGTCGGGGCTCCTTTGGCATCAATTACTGCATCAATGCGGCGTGGCATGGAGGCGGACAGCCTGTGGCATTGCTGAGGTGTTATGGAAGCCCAGATTGCTTTAATAGCAGCCTTCAGCTCGTCTGTATTGTTGGGTTTGGTGTCTCATCTTCCTCTTGACAAATACCCCATAGATTCTCTGTGAGGTTAAGGTCAGTCTTGTTTGCTGGCCAATCAAGCACCGTGATACTGTGTTTTTAAATCAGGCATTGGTACTTTTGGCAGTGTGGACAGGTGCCAAGTCCTAATGGAGAATGAAATTTCCATCTCCAAAAAGCTTGTCAGCAGAGGGAAGCATGAAGTGCTCTAAAATTTCCTGGAAGACGGCTCGCTGACTTTGGTCTTGATAAAACACAGTGGACCTACACCAGCAGGGGACATGACTCCCCAAACCATCACTGATTGTGGAAACTTCATACTAGACCTCAAGTAGCTTTGATTGTGTGCCTCTCCATTCTTCCTTCTGACTCTGGGACCTTGATTACCAAATGAAATGCAAAATTTACTTTTGTCTGATAACAACACTTGGACCACTGAGCAACAGTCCAGTTCTTTTTCTCCTTGGCTCAGGTATGACGCTTCTGGCGTTGTCTATTGGTCATGAGTGGCTTGACTCAAGGAATGCGATACTTGTAGCCCACGTCCTGGATACGTCTGTGTGTGGTGGCTCTTGAAACAATGACTCCAGCAGCAGTCCACTCCTTGTGAATCTCCCCCAAATTTTTGAATGACTTTTTCTTAACAATTCTTTCAAGGCTGCGGTTATCCAGGTTGCTTGTGCACCTTTTTCTACCACACTTTTTCCTTCTACTGAACTTTCCATTAATTGGATACAGCACTCTGTGAACAGCCAGTTTCTTTAGCAGTGACCTTTTGTGGCTTACCCTCCTTGTGTCAATGACTGCCTTCTGGACATCTGTCAAGTCAGCAGTCTTCCCAATGATTGTGGAGCCTACTGAAACAGCCTAAGGCAGTGGTCCCCAACCTTTTTTGCACCAGGGACCAGCTTCGAGCAAGACCATTCTTCCATGGCCTGGCAGGGTGGGGATGGAGGTGTGGCAGGGGTGGGGCTTTGGTCATAAGGTGCGGGGCAATGGACGGGGTTGTAGTTTAGTAGTAGTGCATACTTATCATTTAATTATAACATTTATAATGTGAATGTGACTCCCTTGTATACAAGGCTCCGCTCCACCTAACCTTCGTATTACAAGGCTCCGCTCCCACCCTTGTATGCAAGGCTCCGCTCCCACCCTTGTATGCATCGCTCCGCTCCCACCCTTATATGCATGGCTCCGCTCCCACCTTTGTATGCATGGTTCCGCTCCCACCCTTGTATTCAAGGCTCCCCTCCCACCCTTGTATGCATGGCTCCGCTCCCACCCTTGTATACAAGGCTCCGCTCCCACCCTTGTATACAAGGCTCTGCTCCCACCCTTGTATGCATGGCTTGGCTCCCCGTCTTCCCCCATACTTACCCTCACACCGTCGCTGAACTTTCCTGCATCCCTGTCGGCCGTGGCAGCTTCCTCCTTTGCAGTGCGGTCACGTAGTACCGCTCATTAAGGTCATGAATATGGACGCCACGCCTATGGGAGTAGAGTCATGTCCATATTCATGACCTTAATGAGCGGTACTACGTCACTGCTCGCACTGGATGAAGCTACCGCGGCCGACAGGGATGCAGGAACTGAGGGTGAATATCGAGTCTTCTGGAAGCCGGCGGCTGTAGCTGTCACTACAGTGCTACAGCCGCCGGCTCCATGTGTGTCCTACATTCTGTGCTGTGGTTCTGCGGCAACAGAATGCAGCAGGCCCGGTCCTGGGCCGCTGACCGGCGGTTGGGGACCCCTGGCCTAAGGGACCTTTTAAATTCTTAGGAAGCCTTTGCAGGTGTTTTTTGTTAATTATTCTAATTTCCTGAGATAATGACTTGGGTTTTCATTGGCTGTAAGCCATAATCATCAACATTAAGAGAAATAAACAGTTGAAATACATCACTCTGTATGCAGTGACTTTATAAAATATAGGAGTTTCACTTTTTGTATTGAAGAGCTGAAATAAATTAACTTATTGATGATATTCTAATTTAATGAGAAGCACTTGCATATAGATATATATGTTTCTCCCCGTGTTTGCTGGATTTCCTCCTACATTCCAAAGAGATACTGATAAGGATTCTAGATTGTTAGCCCCATTGGGGACAGCGATGATGATGTCTGTAAAGCGCTGCGGAATTTGATAGCGCTATATAAGCAATGCCTAATAAATAAATATATTTTTATAAGCCAACCCTGACTTGTACTTCTCAACAACTTTGTCCTTGGCTTGTTTGGAGATCTCTTTGGTCTTCATGGTGTTATTTGGTTAGTGGTGCTTCTTGCTTAATGGTGCTGCAGCCTCTGTGGCCTTTCAGAAAAGGTGTGTTTATACTGGCAGACCACATGCCATTAGATTGCGCACAGGTGGAATTCCTTTAATTAAGCATGTGACTTATGAAGGTAATTGCTTGCACCAGATATTTTTAGGGGCGTCATAGGAAAAGGGGTGAATACATATGCACATGCCAATTTTTAGCTATTTGGTCCCGTAAATGTAATTTATGCCTTATTTCTCACTTAATTTAACCAATTTAGACTAATTAGTGCTGATGCATCTCACACAAATCAGATTTAAAAAATATTTAAACACAGGTTGCAATGTAACAAAATAGGTGAATAGCTAAGACCTCTTTCACACATCAGGTTTTCGCCGTCAGGCGCGATCCGGCAGTTTTTGAAAAAACGGATACGTTTTTTTTTAGCGCCGGGTGCGTTTTTTCTCATTGACATGCATTAGCGCCGGATCACGCCGCATGTCATTGTGTTTCGTCCGTTTTCTGCTGGATCCGTCATAGATTTTAATTCCGACGGCCAGTTAGGACTCTCTCTCTCTTTCTTTTCATTTCTCGGGTTCAAAAGTTCACGACGGATCCAGCGAAAAACCTGATCCGTCGCATCAGTTTTTTACAATCTAAGCTGGATCCGTCTTTTTAAAAATTGGACGGATTGTGCCTGATTGCAAAAAACTGATGTGTGAAAGAAGCTTAAGGGAGTGAATACTTGCGCAAGCTACTGTATAAGTTTCATTTCCTTGAAGTTGGACTCTTTCTTTATGTTTGCTGAGTCCACACAGCAAATCCCTCACGTCTGGACTTAACCTAAGGCTGGTGTAAGGAAAGGGACCGCCACCATTTCGTATAGGGCCTATACCAGCCTCCATTTTGTCAGTTCACACACAGACTGTCAGTTCACCACAGACTGCTACCTACACAGGGCCTATTAGCATATCCAGTACGACCGGTTTTGATGTCCACTATGAATCAATAGGGCTTTAACATGCTAATTGGTCTAGGCCAGTGTCTGAATAAGATGGTCAGTCATATGCTAACTAGCTCAAACTCAGGCCAGTATTTCCTGCTCCATATGAATTGCAGGCCAGTTAATATGCGTGCTTCAAAGCAAAAGGGGAAGGGCCTAGCAGGTTTAAGAATTGTAGCCATGAACAGGGTGCTCATTCCATTTTCTCACAGCAGCCAGAAACACAAGGTACAGACCTTGCCAAGGGGGTAGCAACACATGCTTTGGGGACTATCCAGTAACTGAAGACTGTACCTGGGGACGGCAGAGCCCCCTGCCTTCCCATGACCATACAACCCGGTAATATTGATCTATAGCTTATACCTTTAAGCCTTGTACATTATCGTTGTATTTCTTCTCTGACTGCAAATCCATTGTAATTACGTTGTATAGCTTTACTGTATATTTCTGTAATTATCTAGTGCGCTCTTAAGGCGATTAAACCATAAAATTAATCTTGGGCTGGTGCTTTTACTCTGATCACGAATCTTAGAATACCCAGTGGGTAACAAGACAACCTCCCCGGTGGCCATTTGCTCTAGGTGCAGTTCCCTTACTGACCTGAGAGACAAAGGGGGCGCCGGAGAGCTGTACCTGTGGAGTTACGTCCCATTGATGACGTGGGAGGAAAGGGGATCGTCCCTCACATTTGGTAGCGGAGGTGGGATCAGAAGCTGTGATACCCAGGCTACCGTGTGGCGGTCGGCTTAGTTCCTCACAGCCGGGTTCACATGAACGTCTAAAAAATCGTTCAGCGTTTCATCCAGAAAACTCAGACGATTCTTCTTCTCACTTGTCATCCGTGAGCAGTCCGTTTTATTTTTACAGCAGAAGCTATTAATCATTTCCAAGACCATTTAGTGTTTCCTATGTTACAGAATTGCAGTGTGTCTGTAAAAATGTGACGTTATGCTGTGGTTCCGTATTGCATCTGATTTTTTTGCCCACCCATTGATGTGAACAGGCGAATATGAAGTGACATATGGAAGAAATTAGTGCATGCTGCGACTTTTATTTTCATACGTAGACTCGGTCAGTGAAAAAAAAACCCTTATTTGCACTGTCACATTGAATAGCATTGGTCCTAGTCCGTTGTCCGTTTTTTTTTCTCTTTTTTCACGGACAGCATTCAGATCGAAAATACGCTCATGTGAATGAACCCTAAAAGTGAATATCCACAAATAAACACCATATTGATTTTGGATCCAGGATTTTTCTCATAATGATGTGCACTAGATCTAGTGGTAATCCTTCTACTGGTCCCAACAAACACATGGTAACTGGAACAGCTGTCACTGAGATTTATTTAATAATTCTAATGGTTTTCCATGGCCTCTCACTTCTGCTGATGTGGCCTGCCTGCCACCTGACAGGTATTGGCAAGTCTTGCATATAACCAGCAAATATACACTTGTCCTACCTGATGGCCATATATGACTCCCGGTAAGTGACTGACAACGCAACATCAGCAGCACCTCTCACCTCCCAATGCAGAAGTGAGTGCAATATTAAGGGATTAACACACAAGAATACTACAATATTAGCTGAACATCTTTTTCTTTATGATTGCTGCCTACTACTGGAAAGGTCCCAGGAAGGAATTGAGTATATTTCTCTGTTTGGATCATGTGGACTTTTTGACAGTGCCTATTTATTGCCTTTTAGGTAGCGGTTTTATCTGTTGGTATTATTGTGACTTGGTACCAGAATCAAAGTGATCACAGAAGATGCACTCGTCACGTGATAATAGATCAGATCCTTTTTATAAACCGCCCAATTCTGCCCAAAAGACAAGTGCTGAAATAATAAATGAAGCCAGAAATTCTCTTCGAACCCTTAGAACCAAAAGACCGTTCACTCCAAGAGAAGATCAAAGAAAACTGTTTGGAGCTTTATCATGTAGGACACCGGACAGCAGACCACCATCCTCTTTTAGGTAGGTGACCAGGTTTTCTGTAGAATTATAATTAATGCAGCATAAACAGATGTGAATCCCACTTTATGAAATTCCTCATGCCTTTTGCATTATTTTCTCTTCTAATAGCCTATGTAAGTGAATTTGTCATTGTTTTATTAAGTTTGTTAATAATTTGAATTAATTTCTTTTATGTTTTTTTGTCCTGTCATTGTGAACACATGCTCTGTGTCTTGAGATGTTTGTTCTTGTTCTAGATTTGAAGAATTGAGTTAATAGTAGTCTTTTTTGTCAAACACGTTATGACCTTAGTAGATAAATGTGAAATATTTGATAAAAATTAGATATCTCAGAACTACAATTCAGTTATCCCTGTGTGCAGTTTCTAAACATTTTTAGGAACTCAACAACTATTGATTTCTATATTTGTGTACTGTGGGGAATCTGTCTCTTTGGTAGCCGTAGCTGATACACGGTCGGCTCCAACCAGGTAAAGTTGATTGTTTTCATAAACTTCCACAGGACTACAAACAAAACACAACCTTGACTTGGCACAAAGGAGCAACAGAAAATAAACAGATCATATGGTAGTACGGCCTTACCCATTTAGACACAAGTTCATATAACAGCTTAGTACATGGCAAAAATTAATAGTTAGGCCTTTGGCAGACGCTGACCAGTCCACAAACTGGTCTTTTCAACTTCACACACACACACACACACACACACACACACACACACACACACACACACACACACACACACACACACACACCATTCTGGACCAGCTCAGCTGCCCTTTTATGTCAGCTGGACCTCCTGGATTGGAGGTTGGGATCGAGCAGTTCTACCCAGCTATTCCAGTCCTTGCTAAAACCTAGACCCTAAATGAGGACCCAGTAAAAAAAACCTCCCAGCACTATCTCTGCTGGCGCATTCTCTATGGATTTCACATCACTGAGGCTAGGCACCTTGGTGACACATACACTTCATTCAGGATCTGTCCAGCTATACGTGCTGGAGCATAGTTCCGAGCTCACATCACCGCAACTAATAGCCGTGATGACACATATCCCCTCAAGGACTTTTCCGGCGGCCATCTTACATATTCTCCCCCTCTGGCCAAAGCCGGGGGCTTTGCACCTTCTGCCAACAAACAGTGGATCCTCAACAGAGCATCAGCATTGCCATGCAGTTTCTCTGTCCTAAGCTCCACATGGAAGTTAAAATCCTGAAGTTCTACTAACCACCTGATCACTCGGGCATTGTTCCCTTTTTTCTCCCTCATCCACTTTGGTGGGGCATGGTCTGACACCAGTCTGAACTTACTGCCCAAGAGGTAGTACCTTAGAGAGTCCGACGCCCATTTGATGGCTAAGCATTCCTTCTCCACTATGGAGTAATTTTTTTCGCAGGATGACAACTTTCGGCTGAGATACTGTCACGATCCACTTTTGGATCTAAGACAGATCTTGCTTTCCACGTTGAAAACTTTTTCCTTTCAGGCGATCGAGGGTTAATGTCAGTCTTTTCCCCCGGTGGATGCTAGTGTAATTGCATTGCATCTGACTTTTTAAGAGAAGGCGGTGACCACTCCCTTCATCCTTTAAAAGGTTATCTGAAGCGTCAGCTGACTGTTGGTGATATTGCTACTTTGGAGACCAACCAAGCTGGAGCCAGGAGCTGCTGAGCGCAGTGGTGCTACTGCTATTTCCCTGTTTTGGTGCCTTACTCTGCTGTGCGGTGCATTGCAGCAGAGAAAGCTAAGTGTTTATTGTTTAGTTGATTTAACCCCTAGGTGTCTATCTTTCCTTTTGTTGTTTTGGTGTTATACATATTATTCCCTGTCTCACCTTCTGGGGAGGGTGTTGGTGGGTTTAGCTCAGGGCTAAACAGGAGACAGGGACAGGTCGGTGGCTTGGGCCTCACTCCCTTCAAGTGTACCCCAAGTTAAGGAAAGACGGGGCCCTTCCTTAGCCTTAGGGGCAGTTCAGGGGCCCAGCTTCCTCGTCCTCTGTATTTCTACAACTGCCCCGTGACAGATACATTATAGGGTGTTCTTCCCCATTCACCTCTTGGGACAAGACAGCTCCCAGCCCGACATCCGAGGTGTCCGTCTGGACCACAAACTCCTTGGAAAAATCGGGTGCTACCAGCATCGGCTGTTTGCACAGGGCCTGCTTCAATCCGCTTCTGGAAACCACTTTGCCACAGCCGACTTTAAGAAGGTAAGTCAGAGAGGCAGCTACCAATGCAAACTTTGGAATAAACCGGCGGTAATAGTCCACAATGCCCTGGAACGCCCTCACCTGCTTTTTTGAGAGGAGTTGTGGCCAGCCCTGGATCGCCTCAACTTTGTTTATCTGGGGCTTTATTTCTCCCCTGCCTACAACATAGCCCAAGTATCTTGCCTCCTCCATTCCTACGGCACATTTTTTCATGTTTATAGAAAACCCTGCCTTCCGTAGAGCATCAAGTATGGCCTGGACTTTGCTCAGATGGCTTCCTCAATCCTGGCTGAAGATTACAATGTCGTCCAGGTAGGCTGCCACATACCTTTTGTGGAAGGCCAGGATCCGGTCCATGGCTTTCTGGAATGTAGGTGGAGCGCCTTGTAACCCAAGTGGCATCCTTGTGTAATGGAAGCACCCATCTGGCGTTGAAAAGGCAGTCTTCTTGGCATCTTGGGACATAGGGATTTGCCAATACCCTTTTGTGAGGTCAAGGGTAGTAATGTACCGAGCCGGCCCTAACCTCTTAATTAGTTCATTGACCCGGGGCATTGGGTAAGCATCGCACTTACAGACTTCATTCAGCTTACTATAGTCATTGCAAAACCACCATTTCCCATCTGTTTGCTGCACCAAGACTATTGGACTGGACCAGCCACTCTTGGACTCCTCGATGACTCCCAGGCTCAGCATCCGCTTTACCTCCTTCGAGATTACCTCTTGACGAGCTTCCGGAATCCGATATGGCTTCACGTTGACCCGGACATGAGGCTTCGTTAGGACCTCATGCTCTTTAACCTTCGTACACCCCAGAAGTCCTGAGAACAGGTCTCTGTTCCGTTGCAGCAACTCCCAGCACTGCTGCTTCTGCGAGCGGGATAAGGTGTCTGCCACCTTGACATCTTCTGCACTGACATTGTACTTAGCAGGTTAGTGGCTTCCTCAGTTTCTCTGTCCTGCCACGGTTTGATTAGGTTCACGTGGTACACCTGGTAGGGCCTCCGCCTCCCTGGTTGGTGGATTGTGTAGTTGAACTCCCCAACTTTCTCCACTACCTCGTAGTGACCCTGACACTTGGCCAGGAATTTGGTCTCCACCATGGGTACCAGTACCAGTACTCGATCACCAGGGTTGAAGTGTCTCACCCTTGCCGACCTATTGTAGACCCTCGACGGGCGCTCTTGTGCTTTGAGGAGGTGGTCTCTCATGAGGGGCATCATCTTGGCAATCCTCTCTTGCATCTGGGCCACATGCACAAGTACACTCTGGTAAGGTGTAGACTCCGCCTCCCACGTCTCTTTTGCTACATCGAGGAGTCCACAAGGGTGTCGGCCATACAACAGTTCAAAAGGGGAGAACCCAGTAGAGGCGCGGTACTTTTCTGATGGAGAATAGAAGGTACGGTAGTAGGCAGTCCCAGTCCCATCTGTCTTTCTCTGCGACCTTATTCAACATGGCCTTCAAGGTTTTATTGAACCTTTATACCAAACCATCCGTCTATGGATGGTAGACTGAGGTCCAGAGTTGTGTGATTTGCAGGGTTTTGCACAACTTGAGCATTACCTTTGACATAAATGGGGTCCTTTGGTCCGTCAGGATCTCTTTAGGCAACCCCGTTCTTGAGAAGACATGGACCAACTCTCGGGCGATACACTTGGCGGAGGGGTTACATAGTGGAATGGCCTCCGGGTAATGTGTAGCATAATCCAGTATCACCAGGATATACTGATGTCTTCTGGCGGACTTGACCAGAGGTCCCACTAGATCCATGGCTATGCGATCAAACTGTTCCTCAATAATGGGCAACCGCACCAAGGGGCTACGAAAATGGGCCACTGGGGAAATTAGCTGGCAGGTGGGATGGGACCTACAGAAATTCACAAAATCACGGTGACAGCCAGGCCAGTACAACCTTTGGAGAATCCGTTCCTGGGTTTTCTCTATGCCCAGGTGACCACCTAACACGTGTGCATGTGCCATGTCTACCACTCTGCATCTGTATGGCCCTGGCATCAGTAACTGCTCAATTACCTCCTCTCTCTCCTCGTTGACGCGATATATCATTTTCCCCATTCATGACAAAAAGTGGGTATCGATGTTTCAGCCCAGGCTCTTGAGCAACACCATTAAGTACCGTTACATTATCAAATACCCCTTTTAGAGTAAAATCCCTGAGTTGGGCGGTCCCAAAGTTTCCCCCAGACACTCCAGCTCAGGGACGTTGGCCTCAGTGGATGCTGCCTTATCCTCATTGCCAACAAGCACACAAAACGGAAACCTGTCATCTGCAGCCTGTGCCGAGGTTTCTTTGGGAGCAACCTGGCTGTTGTCCGGACAATCAGACGTCCTCCCTTTTCCCCACAAGTCCCAAAATAACACAAAGTCCCGCCCTATTATGATAGGGTGCAATAGGTCCTTGACTACGCTGACCTCATGGGACTCTGTGCCACAGTTTGTTTTTATGACCACTTGGGCCACAGGGTAGTCCTTCGCGTTGGCATGGATACAGCGGACGCCCAGCCTGTTTCCAGGAATCAGCCGATGTGGAATTGTGGCCCTCACTAGGGTTACCAGACTTCCTGAGTCCAGCAGACCAGTCACTTGCACCCCGTTTACTGTCACGGGGCATGCGCGGGCCCTCTCCCGCTTGGAGAACAGCACTGCAGGCCGGATAGGCAAAATATTAATAGCACCGCCCTGTGCTGCAGTCCATTACCTCAGTGGTCATGGGACAACGTGCGGCTGTGTGGCCAGAGGTATGACACTTCAACAAATTACACTATGGGAAGGGACCATGGTCACTAACTCCGGTGCTCTCGGACGCCCTCCAGGTGTGACTCTAGCTCCCCTCTTTTGGGTGTCCACCACGCTTTGGGAACCTCAGTATGGATTCTACAACCTCTTGCTTCCCCAAGGACCTCTCGACCACCTGGTACCTCTCCAACAGGCTCACTAGGTCATCGGCATTACGGAACCTCCCTGGGCCACCCATGATTGCACAGGCCTGAGCAGGGAGTGTACTAATCTATCCATGACAACCATCTACACCATCTGTGCTGGGGTGGAGGATTCCAGCTACAACCATTTTTGGACCAGGTGTAGGATATCTAACATTTGGGACCAGGGAGATTTGTCACTGCGATATGCCCACTCTTGCACCCGTTGCGCCCTGACAGTCAATCACTCCTAAGCGTGCCAAGATATCAGCCTTTAACTTGGCGTATTCTTTTGCGTCTTGCAACGCCAAGTCATAATACGCCGTCTGCGGTTCACCTGTCAAATATGGCGCCAAAACCTCGGCACACTGCTCCAGAGGCAATTTTGCAATCCGCCATCCTTTCAAACACCATCAGGAACACCTCGACGTCACCCCCGGGGTAATCTTTTGCAACGCTCTTCTTACTGTCTTCCTCACGTAGGAGTCATCAGCCGGATGTCAGTGAGTCTTGTCCTACTTGATGGCAGTAGCCAAGCATCTAACGTTTAGGGAAAGATCATTCAATTCTTTGTTACCTTGAGGTATCAATGACTCCACGTTTGTCGTCATCTTACACCATGTTCCAAATTATGAACATTAGGTTTAAGTGTCATAAAGATGTAATTTGATGTTTTTTAAATAAACTCATGGATGGCATTGTGTATCAGGGCTCTTTGAATCACTGAAATCAATCTCAAACATCTGATAATTAGCTTATCAGTTGAGCCCAATTAACCCCTTTCTGCCATCAGACGTACTATTCTGTCTATGTGCCCTGGGACTTAATTCCCATGGACGGAATAGTACGTCATAGGGGATCGGCCGCGCTCACGGGGGGAGCATGGCCGATCGCAGTCGGGTGTCAGCAGATTCTCACAGCTGACACCCGGCACTAAGCGCCAGTCGCTGTCATGGACCACTCCCGCACTTTAAACCCCCCGGCACACTATGATCAAACATGATCGCAGTGTTCCGGCGGCTGCAGAGGGGCTGACAGCCCCTCTGCTTTAGGATCTGAGACCCGATCGCTGCCATGGAGACCCGATGTCGTGACGACATCCAGGTCTCCAGGCCTGAGGGACTTCCTGTCATGCGCAGTGAGTACCAGGAAGTCTCTCATGTCAGTGTTATAGGAGCTGCAGCGCTGACAGCTTCTATAGCATTCAGATCTGCATGCTATAGAAGCGATCAGCCTGCACAAAATGAGTGTCCCATAGTGGGACATTGTGTAAAACTAAGAATTAAATTTAAAAAAAAATTTTTTTTAAAATATTTAAAAAATAATAATAAATAATAAAAAATCAATATTCATTCTATCAATAAATAAATATTTTAATAAAAAAAAAAGAATCTACACAAAAGTGCACATATTTGGTATCCCCGTATCCGTAACGACCCGCCCTATAAAACTGTCCCATTAGTTAACCCCTTTAGTGAACACCATAAAAAAAATCAAGGCAAAAAACAATGCTTTATCATCATACCGCCGAGAAAAAGTAGAATAACACACGATCAAAAAAGCGAATATAAATAAACATGGTACCATTGAAAATGTCATCTTGTCCCGCAAAAAATGAGCCTCAATACAGCCCTTAAGCGAAAAAATAAAAAAGTTTTAGCTGTCAGAATGAAGCGATGCAAAAGTAATTATTTTTTCTTTGAAATAGATTTTATTGTATAAAAGTGCCAAAACATAAAAAATGATATAAATGAGGCATCGCTGTAATCATACTGACCCGAAGAATAAAACTGCCTTATCAATTTTACCACGCACGGAACGGTGTGAACACCCCCCCAAAAGAAATTCATGAATTGCTGGATTTTGTTCGTTCTGCCTGCCAAAAATTGGAATAAAATGCAATCAAAAAACTCATGTGCCCGAAAATGGTACCAATAAAAACGTCATCTCGTTCCGCAAAAAATATGACCTCACATGACTCTGTGGGCCAAAATATGGAAAAATTATAGCTCTCAAAATATGGTGATGCAAAACTATTTTTTGCAATAAAAAGCGTCTTTTAGTTTGTGACAGCTGCCAAACATAAAAACCCGTTATAGATAGTAAATCAACCCCACCTTTATCACCCCCTTAGTTAGGGAAAAATAATAAAATAATTTTTTTTATTTATTTCCATTTTCCCATTCATTAGGGTTAGGGTTGGGGCTAAAGTTAGGGTTGGGGCTAGAGTTGGGGTTAGAGTTTGGATTATGGTTAGGGTTGGGATTAGGGTTAGGTTTGTGGTTAGGGTTATGGTTAGGGTTGGGATTAGGGTTAGGGGTGTGTTAGGGTTGGGATTGGGATTAAGGTTAGGGGTGTGTGACGCGACATGGCGTCCGATCTCAATTCCAGCCAATTTTGGTTTGAAAATGCAAATGGCGCTTCTTCCCTTCCGAGCTCTGCCGTGTGCCCAAACAGTGGTTCCCCCCCCCCCACATATGGGGTATCAGCGTACTCAGGACAAATTGGACAACAACTTTTGGGGTCCAATTTCTACTCTTATCCTTGGAAAATAAAAAATTGGGGACTAAAATATCATGTTTGTGGAAAAAAAATTTTTGTGAAGCACTTGGGGGTTCAAAGTGTTCACCACATATCTAGATAAGTTCCTTAGAGGTCTAGTTTCCAAATTGGTGTCACTTGTGGGGGTTTTCCACTGTTTAGGCACATCAAGGGCTCTCCAAACGCGACATGGCGTCCGATCTCAATTCCAGCCCATTTTGGTTTGAAAAAGTCAAACGGTGCTCCTTCCCTTCCGAGCCCTGCAGTGCGCCCAAACAGTGGTTTTCCCCCACATATGGGGTATTGGCGTACTCAGGAGAAATTGCACAACAACTTTATCTGTCAATTTTCTCCTTTGACCCTTTTGAAAATAAAGAAATTGTTTGTAAAAGATCATTTTTGGGACTAAAACGTTAAATGTTAATTTTTTTCTTCCACATTCCAAAAATTCCTGTGAAGCACCTGAAGGGTTAATAAACTTCTTGAATATGGTTTTGAGTACCTTGAGGGGTGAAGTTTTTAGAATGGTGTCACTTTTGGGTATTTTCTGCCATATAGACCCCTCAAAGTGACTTCAAATGTGAGGTGGCCCCTAAAAAAATGGTTTTGTAAATTTTGTTGTAAAAATGAGAAATCGCTGGTCAACTTTTAACCCTTATAATTTCCTAACAGAAAAAAAAATTTTAGTTCCAAAATTGTGCTGATGTAAAGTAGACATGTGGGAAATGTTATTTATTACCGTATTTTTTGGACCATAAGACGCACTTTTTTCCCCCCAAAATTTGGGGGAAAATGGGGGTGCGCCTTATGGTCCCAACATACCAAAAAATCCGGGGCGGCGGCGGTCCCGGTTGCGGCGGTCCCGGTGGCGGCGGCAGCCTTCCTGTGGTGTCTGGCCAGCAGCGGGGCTCTGTACTGCGTGGGGGGCTCCGCCGGCATTTCCTCTTAGCCGGACAGCCCCCCGCAGCTCCGCTGCTGCGGCCTCCTGATACATGGCGCCAGCGCCTCGTGGCGGTCCACGAGTCTTTCCTGCGGGGTTCCACGGCAGCAGCCGGCTCGTGCTGAAAGGGGGCCGCCGCATTTCGGTCTTAGCCGGAAAGCCACCGCGTGCTCCTCCTGCTTCCGTGGCGTCCTCAACATGCGCCGCCAGGACTCGGTTAAATGGCCCCAATCTCATTCAAGTTCGGCACGAGATTCATCTGCCCGGACTCGTGCCGAGACTTGATAGAATTTGCGGTCATTTACGTCCCTGGCGCCTGTTTGAGAGCCACGAGATGCAGGAGGGACGGAGCTGGGGGCTTTCGGCTAAGACGAATTGGGCGGACCCTGCACATGAGTCTGTTGCTGCCCAACACGCCGAAAATTCTCGGAGCCACCGAGCAGCTGGGCATTATCAGAGACCGACAGGACTGGGGTGACTGTACGGCTAAGAGGGTGAATTCGCGGAGCCCACGCGCAAGAGCCGTGCTGGCAGACTACACAGAGCCAGAGTCTGCATTGGGACCCCTAGGGAATGTGAGTACATATATTGCACAGGCCACAGGCAAGCCACCCCACAGAGACAGCACCATGAGTCAGTCACCAAGAGCCTGAAAACAAGAGAATTCGACTGTAGTCGGACCCATTTGACACTTATTTTTTTCCCTTTTTTCTCGAAAATTGGGTGCTCTATGGTACGGTGGTCTTATAGTCGAAAATTACGGTAACTATTTTATGTGACACATTTCTCTGTTTTAAGGGAATAACAATCAAAGTTTGAAAATTGCAAAATTTTAATTTTTTTTTCCATATTTCTGTTTTTTTCATAAATAAATGCAAGTTATATCGAAAATTTTACCACTAACATGAAGTACAATATGTCACGAGAAAACATTCTCAGACTCGCCAAGATCCGTTGAAGCGTTCCAGAGTTATAACCTCATAAAGGGACAGTGGTCAGAATTGTAAAAATTGGCCTTGTCATTAACGTGCCAACCACCCTGGGGGGTTAAGGGGGTAAAGGAAAACTACTTAAGAAAGACGTTCCACATTATTAAGCAGGTCACAGGTTTCAGGAAATATGGGAAAGAAAAAAGATCTCTCTGCTGCCGATAAGCATCAAATAGTGCAATGCCTTGAATTAACGGTAAGTTCACAGTGTGGGTTTTTGCTGCGTTTTTTGAATGCTTTTTTATGCTAATTTTCAGCTGTTTTTAACAGTACCAGCAAAGCCTATGATATTTGAAAATCTCATGCACACACTTTGTTTTTTTTTACATCAGTATTTTGTGTTTTGCATGATTTTTTGGACACAGAACATGTCACTTCTTTCAGCGGTTTTTCAGTGTTTTTTACCCATTGAATTACATGGAAAAAAAAACGCTTGAAAACATCATACTACATAGGGGGCTGTTGGGGTACCATCATACTATATAGTGTTCTGTGGGGTGGAGCATCATACTCTATAAGGGGCTTTTGGGGTACCATCAAACTATATAGGGAATTGTGGTGGACCATCATGCTATATAGGGTGCTATTGAGGGGGCCGTCATACTATATAAGAGGCTGTTGCGTCGACCATGATACTACATAGGGGGCTGTTGGAGGCTACATTATACTATATAATGGGCTGTAGGGTAGACCTTCATATTATATAGGGAGCGATGGATATCATACTACATAGGGTGCTGTTGGAGTGACCATTATACTATATAGGTGTCTGTGTGGTGTACCATCATGCCATATACCGTATATACTTATGTATAAGCCGACCCGTGTATAAGCCGACCCCCCAATTTTGCCACAAAAAACTGGGAAAACTTATTGACTCGCGTATAAGCCTAGGGTGAAAAATGATTATGCCCCATATGCTGCACAGATTATGCCCAATATGCTCCACAGATTATGCCTCTATATGCTCCAAATTATGCCCAATATGCTTCAGAGATTATGCCCCCATATGCTCCAGATTATGCCCCCATATATTCCACAGATTATGCCCCCGTATGATCCACAGATTATGCCCCTATATGCTCCAGATTATGCCCCCATATGTTCCACAGATTATGCCCCATATGCTCCAGATTATGCCCCATTAGTTCCACAGATTATGCCCCCATATGCTCCAGATTATGCCCTGTATGCTCCAGATTATGCCCCATATGTTCCACATATTATGCCCCCATATGCTCCAGATTATGCCCCCATATGTTCCACAGTTTATGCCCCCATATGCTCCAGATTATGCCCCCATATGCTCCAGATTATGCCCCATATGTTCCACAGCTTATGCCCCCATATGCTCCAGATTATGCCCCCATATGTTCCACATCTAATGCCCCCATATGCTCCAGATTATGCCCCCATATGCTCCAGATTATGCCCCATATGCTGCCTGCAAAAAAAAATGACATACCTCTCGTCGCTGGGGGCCAGGTGCCGTGTCCTGAGCAGGCGTGACACCGGCGCGCTATGGGGGACAGGTGCCGGTGTCACCGCTCGCTCAGGACTCCGGCACCTGAGATATTTACCTGTCCTCTCTGCACCGCTGCGCTGCTCCCTCGGTCTGACTCCTCTGGCTGTGAATGATCTGGCAGGGGGCGGGGCGGCACTAACGACGTCATCGCGCCCCCTGCCTGATCATTCACAGCCAGAGGAGTCAGACCGAGGGAGCAGCGCAACGGTGTACCGAGGGACAGGTAAATATCGCTATACTCACCCCTCCGCCGCGCGTCCCTGCAGCCTCTCCTCTTCTCCCGGTCTCCGCAGCGCTTCAGTTCTGCAGCGGTCACATGGTACCGCTCATTAGAGTCATGAATATGTGCATATTCATGACTTTAATGAGCGGTGCCATGTGACAGCTGCAGGAAGGAGCCGGAGATCGTGGGAGAAGCAGGGGGCTGCAGAGACCGCGCCGGCGGAGGGGTGAGTATGATCCGACACCCCCGCTCCCCCTCCCCCACCATCCCCCATATATGACCCGCGTATAAGCCGAGAGGGGGACTTTCAGCCCTAAAAAATAGGCTGAAAATCTCGGCTTATACATGGGTATATACGGTAAGTGGTTTATGAGGTGGACCATCATATTAAGTAAGGTGCTATGGATTTGGACAGCATACTATATAGGTGATTGTGGGGGGACCAATTATACTATATTATGGGTTGTGGGAGATCAGCATGCTCTGGGGCAGACCTGAGCAAAGTGCAGCCCGTGGGCCACATCCGACCTTCTGGCTGTCTCAGTCCGGCCGTGAGGCTGGAAACCAGAGGCTGTCTGTTGCTACATAGAGCTTAGAAGTTTTTGATTGCATGATGATCACAACGTCTGATTTCTCCTACTCCTGCACTGATTAGAAGCACTTCACCTTCATATTAAAAGGTGTAAATTTCTTTTAGCAGTGCATTGGTTAATCTGCTCACTTGAGAGCTCCTGGAAGCTTTCCTGGGTTAAGGCTCTCAGCTGTGCACTGTTGGCCACTCCCATCTCCTATATAATCTGGGCCCTGGCTAGCACTCCTTATCAGAGTATAGCTTATGCTGCATGACTGGAGGTTGTTGGTGGTTGTTATTGGAGAAGGCATTTAGTGGATTTATCAGTGACTGTTGCTAGGTTTTGAGTGTGTGATAATTCTCTTTCTTCTCCTACTTTGGTTGAACCACATCTTCCACTCCACGAAACATTCCTTGTTGTGTGTGATTATATTTGTATGTTTGGTATTTTTCGTTACTCCTGTTCATATTACCTTGTTAGTCTTGTTGGTGTATTACGGTACACTGCTACTCCCCTCTTCCCTGGGTGGGAGAAGGGTACCGACTGAGGACGGATTCAGGAGCTAGGGCAAGGTATGTGGCCC
>JARQOD010000005.1:304628866-304672075 GCA_033576555.1 Oophaga sylvatica
TTTCATCAACAATAAAGTTAACCTTATTAATCAGTTCTTGTCTAACTGGCGCTTTGTCATCTAACCAGTGGGCCGCAATGAGCTTTCTGGCAGCACATAGGATTCTGGCTATGGTCAGCTTCCCCCACTCATCAACCACGATATCCTCCATGCACCCCAATACACACGTCAGCGGGTTCCTTATAAGATCCACTCCCATTACCTCCTGAGTCAAATTAAGTGTTTGTACCCAAAAGTTCTGTAGGGCAGGGCAGGACCACATCATATGTAGGAGATCTGCCCCATCCTCAGAGCAGCGCGGACAGCAGGAATCCCTCCTCAGGCCCCGCCCTCTTCATCCAGACCGGGGTCCTGTATACCCTATGTGTTAGGTAGAGTTGTGAGACTCTCCTGGCTTCACTCATAGAGACCTTGGGGATGAATTATAATATGCTCTCCCACTGAGAGTCCGAAATTGGTCCCACATCCTCTTCCCATTTTTCTCTGGACTTAGCCGGGTGCCGTACCAGGAATGAATCCAAAAAAACCCTATATACGAGGGAGATGAAACCCTTAGTGCCCCTTAGTGACCCTATAAGATTCACCATCGCATCTGATTGCACCACTATTCTTGATGTTTTAAGCTGTCGATTGACTGCATGCCGCAGCTGCAAATATTGAAAAAAGAGGGATTGACTCAGAGGGAACTCCTTCCTGATCTCCTCAAAAGTCTTAAGCATGCCGCCAACCAACAGCTGTGACACAAACCATATCCCGACCCTTCTCCATTGAGCAAATCCCCTCAGACGCATTAACTCCCCCAGTCTCAGGTCAAACCAAACCGACGAGAAGCGCGTGAGCTCCGTAATGCCCCTCCATTGTCTAACTCTTTGCCAAATCTTGTCCACCATAGCGATAGTCGGGAGCCTTTTAGGGTTCACCCGGAACCTACCAGCCTCTAGACTAGCAAGCAACGGACCTCTGCCCACTATAAACTCAATGAGCTTCCCAGCCGACATAGATTGGGTAGGCACCCCCCACCATATGCTGACATTGGGATGACACATAATAAACCCACGGGTTCGGGATTGCCAGGCCCCCCTCCTCTTTTGACCTCTGTAAATGTTCAAGTTTAATGCGTGCCCTACTACCCTTCCAGATCAAGTCCCGGAAAAGAGAATCAATCCGGTAGAATTTATTTTGCGCCAACCAGACAGGCGTATTATGGAGTATATATAGGAGTTGGGGCATGAACTGGATTCTGTTTGCATTTGCCACAGCTTGGTCAGTCTTTTCAGTATTCCTAGTTCCCTGTTATTTCAGTATCTGTTGTTTTGCGTCCAGTTCACTCCAGAGTTCTGATTTAGTGGGGAGAGGTCGTGTGGCCTCAGTATTTTTGCATATCAGACGTGTTGGAATTTTTCCTAGGGTTTTTGCGGGATTGCAGACAGTATTCTTTTCTGTCCTTTTCTATCCAGGCAGTTTGGGCCCCATCATTTGCTTACCCTATTTTCTGCCTGTGTTTTGTACCTCATCTTGTCTCACCAGCAATATATGTCTGGGGGCTATCTATTCCTTTGGGGCTCTACTCCGGGGCAGCATAGCTTTTTCCTTTCTCTCTTTAGGTCTAGTTAACTCTTTGGCTGTGTTGAGACGTCTAGGGCATCGTAGGTACGTCCCACGGCTAATTCTAGTTGTGTTGTCAGTTTAGGGGTCTGCAATCCGCTAAGTTACCAACCTCTCTGGGTTTCTGGTCGCCTAGTCTTTTTCCCTATTATCCTCCTCGTTACTGAATCATAACACCCTCCGCAGCTCTGAGGAATGCTAGTGTGAAACCAGCCTTAGTTGATTGAAAAATAAAAAAAAAGTTATGGCTCTTGGAATATGGGGAGGGAAAAACGAAAGTGCAAAAAAACCCAGAAAATTGCCCAGTTAGGAAGGGGTTAAAGAACAACAACAAAGCAGATTTCTTCATCAAAGGCATCATTTTAATCAGTATTACAGGCTTACAGCACCATTACAGCCATGTCTTTACATTACAAAATTATACTTTATTATATAACATTTCCAAATCACATCTGGAAGTTTCCATTTACAGTCTGCCTACAGGTTCACAGGTTAAAAATGTTTAAGTCCGTAAACTTTTTTAAAGCTCTTAGTTGGCTAGACAGACATCTACAGTCATGGACAAAAGTTTTGAGAATGACACAAATATTAATTTTTACAAAGTCTACTGCTTCACTTTTTCTAATGGCAATTTGCATATACTCCAGAATGTTATAAAGAGTGATCAGCTTAACAGCAATTACTTGCAAAGTCAATATTTGGCTAGAAAATGAACTTTATCCCCCAAAACACATTTCAACATCATTGCAGCCCTGCCTTAAAAGGACCAGCTAACCTCTTTTCAGTGATTGCTCCATTAACACAGGTGTGGGTGTTGATGAGGACATGGCTGGAGATCAATCTGTCATGATTAAGTAAGAATGACACCACTGGACACTTTAAAAGGAGGCTGGTGCTTGGCATCATTGTTTCTCTTCTGTTAACCATGGTTATCTCTAAAGAAACACGTGCAGTCATCATTGCAATGCACAAAAATGGCCTAGCAGGGAAGAGTATCGCAGCTAGAAAGATTGCACCTCAGTCAACAATCTATCGCATCATCAAGAACTTCAAGGAGAGAGGTTCCATTGTTGCCAAAAAGGCTCCAGGGCGCCCAAGAAAGACAAGCAAGCGTCAGGACCGTGTCTTAAAAGTGTTTCAGCTGCGGGATCGGGCTACCAGCAGTGCAGAGCTTGCTCAGGAATGGCAGCAGGCAGGTGTGAGTGCATCTGCACGCACTGTGAGGCGGAGACTCTTGGAGCAAGGCCTAGTCTCAAGGAGGGCAGCAAAGAAGCCATTTCTCTCCAGAAAAAACATCATGGACAGACTGATATTCTGCAAAAGGTACAGGCAGTGGACTGCTGAGGACTGGGGTAAAGTTATTTTCTCTGATGAATCCCCTTTTCGATTGTTTGGGACATCAGGAAAACGCCTCATTCGGAGAAGACAAGGTGAGCGCTACCACCAGTCTTGTCTCATGCCAACTGTTAAGCATCCTGAAACCATTCATGTGTGGGGTTGCTTCTCAGCCAAGGGAATCGGCTCTCTCACAGTCTTGCCTAAAAACACAGCCATGAATAAAGAATGGTACCAGAATGTCCTCCAAGAGCAACTTCTCCCAACCCTCCAAGAGCAGTTTGGCGATCAACAATGCCTTTTCCAGCATGTTGGAGCACCTTGCCATAAAGAAAAGGTGATAACTAAATGGCTCAGGGAACAAAACATAGAGATTTTGGGTCCATGGCCTGGAAACTCCCCAGATCTTAATCCCATTGAGAACTTGTGGTCAATCATCAAGAGATGGGTGGACAAACAAAAACCTAAAAATTTTGACAAAATAAAAGCATTGATTGGGCAAGAATGGACTGGTATCAGTCAGGATTTGGTCCAGAAGTTGATTGAGAGCATGCCAGGGAGAATTGCAGAGGTCCTGAAGAAGAAGGGTCAACACTGCAAATATTGACTTGCTGCATTAACTCATTCTAACTGTCAATATAAGCTTTTGTTACTCATATGTTTGGCAATTATATTTCTGTCTGTGATAAAAACATCTGTCAAACACACATAAAAACCAGAGGGCAGCAGATCATGTGAAAATATAATATTTGTGTCATTCTCAAAACTTTTGGCCATGACTGTAGTGGTAATAATGGTAACATTCTTTCTTGAATGTACACAGATCATTAACAGAAAGTGTGTGTGTATATATTGTGTAAATATATATAATATTTTTATATAATAAATATATATATATATATATATATATATATATCTACTATATAATCATCTAATTCTGTCTGTCTGTAACGGAAATCCCGCGTCGCTGATTGGTCGCGTCCCGCCGGGCGCGACCAATCAGCGACAGGCGCAGTCCGACTGCGAATTGGCGCAGGATTTGAACCACGCACGCCAGCCGCGGGTCATCTCCTGCCGCATGGAGGTCAGCGGCAACGCAGCCATAGATGACCGGCGCCAGCCGGTTATCTCCCGCCTGCTTGCAGAGGAAGTACCCCGACCGGCGGCCTCCACGTACACCCCACCAGCAGCAGCCTCCACGTACACCCCACCAGCAGCAGCCTCTATATACCCAGCAGCAGCAAGCTCCACATATACCCCAGCAGTAGCAGCCTCCACATATACCCCAGCAGTAGCAGCCTCCACATATACCCCAGCAGCAGCAGCCTCCACATATACCCCAGCAGCAGCAACCTCCACGTACACCCCAGCAGCAGCCTCTATATACACCCCAGCAGCCACTCTATACACCCCAGCAGCCTCTATATACACCCCAGCAGCCTCTATATACAGCCCAGCAGCAGCCTCTATATACACCGCAGCAGCCTCTATATACACCCCAGTAGCCTCTACAGCGTGTTGGCATATATCTACTGGAGCCCTTTTTTGGTCATGGACAACTCTACGTTGCATTTTCAAGAGTTAAAATGAGATCCAACGTCAAGGTGCAAGTTTTTGATACCCCTTTACAAGGAAAGTTGCTTATAGATAGTCAAAAGGTATTCGCAAGAAATGTAGTGTACAAAAATATTTTGAGTTGATATTGTTAACAAATATATTATAGTGTCGATGTACTTCTTTCGTCCGATGATTTATTTAAATACAGTTAGATATTCATGTAATAGTTCATATATTTTGATGATCTGTTTAATAATTTCGTTAAGTTCTATGAGCAATAACATTTAATGATAATGTATATATTTTACCCAGAAAATCCTGTGTATTCATTGCATTATTCTTAAATCTTCATAAATAAACTACATACATATTCTAGAATACCCGATGCGTTAGAATCTGGCAACCATCTAGTATATATATATATATATATATATATATATATATATATATATACATACATACACTGTTCAAAAAAATAAGGGGAACTGTTGTGAATGGGCTTGAAATGAGTTCTGAGCAGAGACTCCCTCTGGTGGTTACTAGCGGTACTGGACTGTCCAGTGAAGATTGTGAGGATTGGGAATCAGGTGTTACTGACTGGTCTTATATAAGGGAGTCGCCTTCCCATCAGGGTTGCCGGTGATCAATTGTTCTGGTCTCAATCCTTGATTCCTGTTTCCTTTGTAGCCTGCTGTGTCGTGTCTGCATCTCCTGCTAACAGATAAGACATTTTCTTCTTTTTGTTTTTGTGCTTGATTTTTGCATTTTGTCCTGCACTTCTGTGGGGGCCTTCAGGGTCCCCTCCGGGGGCTTTTGCCCTCTCAGTTTAGTTCAGCCACTGATGTTTGTACATTTGCTTTTTCCAGTTTTTTCAGTGGCTGCTGTTTTGATTTTGTTACACCAGAGTATCACCGGCCTAAAAATTTAAAATTGTATGGTACTCACAGAAGGGAAAAATATTGTGAAAGAAAAAAGGTTGTCAGAGTTGTCAGAGATATTTTTCTGTTTGTTGCATTTTTTTTTTCCCTCTGTATCTCTGGGTGCTGGGGAGGATTTTTTCTCTCAATGGAGTTTGCATAGTTGTCTGGCCGTGTGGATCAGCTTGCCACTGAGGTTCGGAGTATTGCTGCCTATCTTGCTGGGTTGCCTGTTGTGGAACCTAGGATTCCCATGCCAGATTTGTTTTTAGGGGATCGAGCTAAGTTTTTGAATTTCAAAAATAACTGTAAATTGTTTTTTGCCTTAAAATCTAAGTCCTCAGGGAACGCAGCGCAGCAGGTTCAAATTGTCATCTCTCTCCTGCGCGGCGATCCTCAGGATTGGGCTTTTTCCCTGAACACCTGGGGATCCTGTTTTGAGTGATGTTGATGCATTTTTTCAGGCTTTGGGGTTATTGTACGATGAGCCTAATGTCACTGATCAAGCTGAAAAAGCCTTGTTGGCATTAAATCAGGGGCTTGATGACGCTGAGTTATACTGTCAGAGATTCCGTAGGTGGGCAGACCTGACCAAATGGAATGACGACGCTTTGGCAGCCCTTTTTCGGAAGGGTCTGTCAGATAATGTAAAGGATGTTATGGTGGGATTCCCTGTCCCCTCTGGTCTCAATGATTCTATGTCATTAGCGATTCAAATTGACAGACGTTTGCGTGAGCGGAGAGGTATGCGTGGAATAGTGTTGCCTTGTGAACCTGCTTCTGAATCCATGCAGTGTGATAGAGTGGTTTCTGGGGCACAGCGTCATGAGTTTCGAAAGCGCAATGGGTTATGTTTCTACTGTGGTGATGCCTCTCATGCTATTTCAGTCTGCCCTAAGCGGGGAAGACGTTTTGCACGCTCAGTTGTCTTGGGTAGTGTTCAGACTAAGTTTTTATTAACTGTTACCCTGATATGCTCTCTGTCCTCATTTTCTGCTCAGGCTTTCGTTGATTCTGGAGCAGCTATTAACCTGATGGATTATGATTTTGCTAAACGTTGTGGGTTTCCCTTGATACACCTACGGAAGTCTATTCCCCTACTGGGGATCGATTCTACCCCTTTGGCTGAGAATAAACCTCAGTTCTCTACTCAGGTGATAATGAGGGTTGAACCTGATCATCAGGAGAGCTGCAAATTTTTGGTTCTGTATAATCTGCATGACATTATCGTACTGGGTTTCCCTTGGTTACAGTCTCATAATCCTGTTTTGGATTGGAAATCTGTGTCTGTAACCCGTTGGGGCTGCCAATGTGTTAATACCAACACTCCTGTTTTTTCTGCCTCCCCCAGGCTCAGGATGTTCCTGACTTTTTGATTGATTTTTCTGATGTGTTTAGCGAAAGTAAATCTGCATCCTTGCCTCCCCATAGGAGCTATGACTGCGCTATTGAATTGGTGCCTGGTAGTAAATTCCCTAAAGGTCGCCTTTTTAACTTGTCTGTACCTGAACATGACACTATGCAGTCTTATATCAAGGAGTCATTGGAGAAGGGTCATATCAGACCATCCTCTTCACCCTTAGGTGCCGTTTTTTTCTTTGTGGCCAAAAAGGATGGTTCATTAAGGCCGTGTATTGATTATCGTCTTTTGAACAATATTACTGTGAAATATCAATATCCGTTACCCTTGATTTCTGACCTGTTTTCCAGGGTGAAAAACGCTACTTGGTTTACCAAGCTTGACCTCAGGGGGGCATATAACCTTATTCGCATTAAGCACGGGGATGAATGGAAGACGGCATTTAATACCCCTGAGGGGCATTTTGAGTACCTTGTGATGCCCTTTGGGCTCACTAATGCTCCTTCTGTCTTCCAGTCCTTCATGAATGACATTTTCAGGGATTTTGTGGATAAATTTCTGATTGTTTATTTGGATGATATCTTGATTTTTTCCAATGACTGGGACTCTCATGTGAAACATGTTCGAACTGTGTTCCAGATTTTGAGAGAGAATGCTCTGTATGTGAAGGGATCAAAGTGTCTTTTTGGCGTACAGAGGATCACATTTCTGGGATTCATTTTGTCCCCATCTGTTATTGAAATGGACCCGGTCAAGGTTCAGGCCATCTGTGATTGGGTCCAACCTACTTCATTAAAGGCTCTTCAAAGATTCTTGGGTTTTGCCAATTTTTATCGTAAATTTATTGGTAATTTCTCGGTTATTGTTAAACCATTAACTGATTTGACCAAAAAGGGTTCTGATGTGGTGAATTGGCCTCCTGAGGCAGTCTCTGCATTTCAGGAACTTAAGCAGAGATTCACTTCTGCTCCTGTTCTACGGCAGCCTGATGTTTCTCTGCCATTTCAGGTGGAGGTTGATGCCTCTGAAATTGGGGCAGGTGCCGTTTTGTCCCAAAGAGATCCAGAGACCTCTAAAAGTAACCCTTGTGCCTTTTTCTCTCGAAAATTTTCTCCTACTGAACGTAATTATGACGTGGGTAATCGGGAGTTATTGGCCATGAAGTGGGCTTTTGAAGAGTGGAGACATTGGCTGGAGGGAGCCAAACATCAGGTGGTGGTCCTTACGGACCATAAGAATCTAGTTTATCTGGAATCTACCAAGCGACTTAATCCTAGACAGGCCAGGTGGGCCTTGTTTTTCACACGTTTTAATTTTGTGGTTTCCTTTCTTCCTGGCACTAAGAATGTTAAGGCGGATGCCCTCTCGAGGAGTTTCCTTGCGGACTCTCCTGAGTTATCTGATCCTTCTGTTATTTTGAAAGAGGGTGTAGTTCTTTCCGCCATCTCGCCCAATTTGAGACTGGCTCTGGAGGGGTGTCAGGAGGATAGGCCCGAGCGCTGCCCTGTTGGGAAATTGTTTGTCCCGGACCAGTGGAAAAAGAGTGTGATGTCTGAGATTCATTGTTCCGCGTTGGCCGGTCATCCCGGAATTTTTGGTACCAGAGACTTGGTTAGTCGGTCCTTTTGGTGGCCTACCTTGTCTCGTGATGTCAGGGAATTTGTGCAGTCCTGCGGGACTTGCTCTCGCTCCAAGCCTTGCTCTCGCTCTAGTGGTTTGTTGATGCCATTGCCTGTGCCCAAGAGACCATGGACCCATATCTCTATGGATTTCATTTCCGACCTCTCTGTTTCTCAGAGAATGACCGTCATCTGGGTGATTTGTGATAGGTTTTCCAAGATGATACATCTTGTGCCATTACCTAAGTTGCCTTCCTCCTCTGAATTGGTGCCTTTGTTCCTTCAGCACGTGGTTCGTTTACACGGCATTCCTGAGAACATTGTGTCTGACAGAGGAGTCCAGTTTGTTTCCAGATTTTGGAGGACCTTTTGTTCTAAACTTGGTGTTCAATTGTCTTTCTCCTCGGCGTTTCATCCTCAGACCAATGGTCAAACTGAGAGAACAAACCAGACATTGGAGACTTATCTAAGATGCTTTGTGTCTGCTGATCAGGATGACTGGGTCTCTTTTTTGCCTTTGGCTGAGTTTGCTCTTAATAATAGGGCTAGCTCTGCCACTTTGATGTCTCCATTTTTCTGTAATTCTGGGTTTCACCCTCGATTTTCTTCAGGACAGACGGAGGCTTCTGTCTGTCCAGGTGTTGACTCTGTTGTGGAGCGTATGCAACAGATTTGGGACCAGGTAGTGGAGAGGTTGTCCCTCTCTCAGGAGAGGGCCCAGCGGTTTGCTAACCGGCATAGGACTGATGGTCCTCGGTTTAAAGTGGGGGACTTGGTCTGGTTGTCCTCAAAAAATATTCCTATGAGAGTGGCATCTCCTAAATTTAAGCCTAGGTTCATTGGACCTTATAAGATCATGGATATTCTTAATCCTGTTTCTTTTCGTTTGCTTCTTCCAGGGACATTTAAGATCCATAACGTGTTCCACAAGTCCTTGTTGAAGAGGTTTGTTGAGCCAGTGGTTTCTACTGCTGTGCCTCCTGACCCTGTTCTGGTTGAGGGCAATCTGGAGTTTGTGGTTGAGAAAATATTGAATTCTCGTTTTTCTAGACGGAAACTCCAGTATTTGGTTAAGTGGAGAGGTTATGGTCAGGAAGACAATTCTTGGGTGTTTGCTTCGGACATCCATGCTAGGAGACTCATCCGTGCATATCATAGAACTCATCCTGACTGACCTGGTTGCTCAAATGAGGGTTCGGTGACCCCTCCTCAAGGGGGGGGGTTGTTGTGAATGAGTTTGAGATGAGTTCTGAGCAGAGGCTTCCTCTGGTGGTTACAAGCGGTGCTGGTCTGTCCAGTGAAGATTGTGAGGACTGGGAATCAGGTGTTACTGACTGGTCTTATATAAGGAGTCACCTTCCCATCAGGGTTGCCGGTGATCAATTGTTCTGGTCTGAATCCTTCATTCCTGTTTCCCTTGTAGCCTGCTGTGTCGTGTCTGCATCTCCTGCTAACAGATAAGACATTTTCTTCTTTTTGTTTTTGTGCTATATTTTTGCATTTTGTCCTGCACTTCCGTGGGGGCCTTCAGGGTCCCCTCCGGGGCTTTTGCCCTCTCAGTTTAGTTCAGCCACTGATGTTTGTACTTTTGCTTTTTCCAGTTTTTTCAGTGGCTGCTGTTTTGATTTTGTTACACCAGAGAACTAATTTAGGTGGTAGAGGTCGTGTGATCTCAGGTGTTTTTGAAATTAGTAGAGTTGGTGCTTTTCAGGGTTTTCTGGGATTGCAGTAAGTACCCTTCCTATCCTTTTCTATTTAGTTAGTTTGGGCCCCAGCGTTTGCTTATACTATTTTCTTTCTGTGTCAGTATTTCTTCTTGTCTAACCGCCATTACATGTTTGGGGGCTTTCTATTATCTTTGGGGTTCTGCTCCGGGGCAGATAGCTTTCCTATTTCTATCTTTAGGTGTAGTTAGTTTCTCAGGCTGTGACGAGGCGTCTAGGACCAACGTAGGAACGCTCCACGGCTGCCTCTAGTTGTGGTGGTTAGTCAGGGTACTGCAATCTCATAGATTCCAACTGCTCTGGTGTATTTCCTTTTTTACCTGCACTCCTCAGCTACCGAAACATAACAGTATCACCGGCCTAAAAATTGAAAATTGTATGGTACTCACAGAAGGGAAAAAATATTGTGAAAGAAAAAAGGTTGTCAGAGTTGTCAGAGATATTTTTCTGTTTGTTGCATTTTTTTTTCCCTCTGTATCTCTGGGTGGTGGGGAGGATCTTTTCTCTCAATGGAGTTTGCACGGTTGTCTGGCCGTGTGGATCAGCTTGCCACTGAGGTTCAGAGTATTGCTGCATATCTTGCTAGGTTGCCTGTTGTGGAACCTAGGATTCCCATGCCAGATTTGTTTTTAGGGGATCGAGCTAAGTTTTTGAATTTCAAAAATAACTTTTAAATTGTTTTTTTGCCTTAAAATCTAAGTCCTCAGGGAACGCAGTGCAGCAGGTTCAAATTATCATCTCTCTCCTGCGCGGCGATCCTCAGGATTGGGCTTTTTCCCTGACACCTGGGATCCTGTTTTGAGTGATGTTGATGCATTTTTTCAGGCTTTGGGGTTATTGTACGATGAGCCTAATGTCACTGATCAAGCTGAAAAAGCCTTGTTGGCATTAAATCAGCGGCCTTATGACGCTGAGTTATACTGTCAGAGATTCCGTAGGTGGGCAGTCCTGACCAAATGGAATGACGACGCTTTGGCAGCCCTTTTCCGGAAGGGTCTGTCAGATAATGTAAAGGATGTTATGGTGGGATTCCCTGTCCCCTCTGGTCTCAATGATTCTATGTCATTAACGATTCAAATTGACAGACGTTTGCGTGAGCGCAGAAGTATGCGTGGTATGGTGTTGCCTTGTGAACCAGCTTCTGAACCCATGCAGTGTGATAGAGTGGTGTCTGGGGCACAGCATCATGAGTTTCGAAAGCGCAATGGGTTATGTTTCTACTGTGGTGATGCCTCTCATGCTATTTCAGTCTGCCCTAAGCGGGGAAGACGTTTTGCACGCTCAGTTGTCTTGGGTAGTGTTCAGACTAAGTTTTTATTAACTGTCACTCTGATATGCTCTCTGTCCTCATTTTCTGCTCAGGCTTTCGTTGATTCTGGAGCAGCTATTAACCTGATGGATTATGATTTTGCTAAACGTTGTGGGTTTCCCTTGATACCCCTACAGAAGTCTATTCCCCTACTGGGAATCGATTCTACCCCTTTGGCTGAGAATAAACCCCAGTTTTCTACTCAGGTGATAATGAGGGTTGAACCTGATCACCAGGAGTGCTGCAAATTTTTGGTTCTGTATAATCTGCATGACATTATCGTACTGGGTTTCCCTTGGTTACAGTCTCATAATCCTGTTTTGGATTGGAAATCTGTGTCTGTAACCAGTTGGGGCTGCCAATGTGTTAATACCAACACTCCTGTTTTTTCTGCCTCCCCCCAGGCTCAGGATGTTCCTGACTTTTTGATTGATTTTTCTGATGTGTTTAGCGAAAGTAAATCTGCATCCTTGCCTCCCCATAGGAGCTATGACTGCGCTATTGAATTAGTGCCGGGTAGTAAATTCCCTAAAGGTCGCCTTTTTAACTTGTCTGTACCTGAACATGACGCTATGCGGTCTTATATCAAGGAATCATTGGAGAAGGGTCATATCAGACCATCCTCTTCACCCTTAGGTGCCGGTTTTTTCTTTGTGGCCAAAAAGATGGTTCATTAAGGCCGTGTATTGATTATCGTCTCTTGAACAATATTACTGTGAAATATCAATACCCGTTACCCTTGATTTCTGACCTGTTTTCCAGGGTGAAAAACGCTACTTGGTTTACCAAGCTTGACCTCAGGGGGGCGTATAACCTTATTCGCATTAAGCACGGGATGAATGGAAGACGGCATTCAATACCCTGAAGGGCATTTTGAGTACCTAGTGATGTCCTTTGGGCTCACTAATGCTCCTTCCGTCTTCCTGTCCTTCATGAATGACATTTTCAGGGATTTTGTGGACAAATTTCTGATTGTTTATTTGGATGATATCTTGATTTTTTCTAATGACTGGGACTCTCATGTGAAACATGTTCGAACTGTATTCCAGATTTTGAGAGAGAATGCTCTGTATGTGAAGGGATCAAAGTGTCTTTTTGGCGTACAGAGGATCTCATTTCTGGGATTCATTTTGTCCCCATCTGTTATTGAAGTGGACCCGGTCAAGGTTCAGGCCATCTGTGATTGGGTCCAACCTACTTCATTAAAGGCTCTTCAGAGATTTTTGGGTTTTGCCAATTTTTATCGTAAATTTATTGGTAATTTCTCGGTTATTGTTAAACCATTAACTGATTTGACCAGAAAGGGTTCTGATGTGGTGAATTGGCCTCCTGAGGCAGTCTCTGCATTTCAGGAACTTAAGCAGAGATTCACTTCTGCTCCTGTTCTACGGCAGCCTGATGTTTCTCTGCCATTTCAGGTGGAGGTTGATGCCTCTGAAATTGGGGCAGGTGCCGTTTTGTCCCAAAAAGATCCAGAGACCTCTAAAAGTAACCCTTGTGCCTTTTTCTTTCGAAAATGTTCTCCTACTGAACGTAATTATGACGTGGGTAATCGGGAGTTATTGGCCATGAAGTGGGCTTTTGAAGAGTGGAGACATTGGCTGGAGGGAGCCAAACATCAGGTGGTGGTCCTTACGGACCATAAGAATCTGGTCTATCTGGAATCTGCCAAGCGACTCAATCCCAGACAGGCCAGGTGGGCCTTGTTTTTCACACGTTTAATTTTGTGGTTTCCTTTCTTCCTGGCACTAAGAATGTTAAGGCGGATGCCCTCTCGAGGAGTTTCCTTGCGGACTCTCCTGAGTTATCTGATCCTTCTGTTATTTTGAAAGAGGGTGTAGTTCTTTCCGCCATCTCGCCCAATTTGAGACTTGCTCTGGAGGGGTGTCAGGAGGATAGGCCCGAGTGCTGCCCTGTTGGAAAATTGTTTGTCCCGGACCAGTGGAAAAAGAGTGTGATGTCTGAGATTCATTGTTCCGCATTGGCTGGACATCCCGAATTTTTGGTACCAGAGACTTGGTTAGTCGGTCCTTTTGGTGGCCTACCTTGTCTCGTGATGTCAGGGAATTTGTGCAGTCCTGCGGGACTTGCTCTCGCTCCAAGCCTTGCTCTCGCTCTAGTGGTTTGTTGATGCCATTGCCTGTGCCCAAGAGACCATGGACCCATATCTCTATGGATTTCATTTCCGACCTTCCTGTTTCTCAGAGAATGACCACCATCTGGGTAATTTGTGATAGGTTTTCCAAAATGATACATCTTGTGCCATTACCTAAGTTGCCTTCCTCCTCTGAATTGGTGCCGTTGTTCCTTCAGCACGTGGTTCGTTTACACAGCATTCCTGAGAACATTGTGTCTGACAGAGGAGTCCAGTTTGTTTCCAGATTTTGGAGGACTTTTTGTTCTAAACTGGGTGTTCAATTGTCTTTCTCCTCGGCATTTCATCCTCAGACCAATGGTCAAAGTGAGAGAACAAACCAGACATTGGAGACTTATCTAAGATGCTTTGTGTCTGCTGATCAGGATGACTGGGTCTCTTTTTTGCCTTTGGCTGAGTTTGCTCTTAATAATAGGGCTAGCTCTGCCACTTTGATGTCTCCGTTTTTCTGTAATTCTGGGTTTCACCCTCGATTTTCTTCAGGAAAGACGGAGGCTTCTGTCTGTCCAGGTGTTGACTCTGTTGTGGAGCGTATGCAACAGATTTGGGACCAGGTAGTGGAGAGGTTGTCCCTCTCTCAGGAGAAGGCCCAGCGGTTTGCTAACCGGCATAGGACTGATGGTCCTCGGTTTAAAGTGGGGGATTTGGTCTGGTTGTCCTCAAAGAATATTCCTATGAGAGTAGCATCTCCTAAATTTAAGCCTAGGTTCATTGGACCTTATAAGATCATGGAGATTATTAATCCTGTTTCTTTTCGTTTGCTTCTTCCAGGGACATTTAAGATCCATAACGTGTTCCACAAGTCCTTGTTGAAGAGGTTTGTTGAGCCAGTGGTTCCTGCTGCTGTGCCTCCTGACCCTGTTTTGGTTGAGGGCAATCTGGAGTATGTGGTTGAGAAAATATTAGATTCTCGTTTTTCTAGACGGAAACTCCAGTATTTGGTTAAATGGAGAGGTTATGGTCAGGAAGACAATTCTTGGGTGTTTGCTTCGGACATCCATGCTATGAGACTTATCCGTGCGTATCATAGAACTCATCCTGACCGACCTGGTTGCTCAAATGAGGGTTCGGTGACCCCTCCTCAAGGGGGGGGTACTGTTGTGAATAGGTTTGAGATGAGTTCTGAGCAGAGGCTTCCTCTGGTGGTTACAAGCGGTGCTGGTCTGTCCAGTGAAGATTGTGAGGACTGGGAATCAGGTGTTACTGACTGGTCTTATATAAGGGAGTCACCTTCCCATCAGGGTTGCCGGTGATCAATTGTTCTGGTCTGAATCCTTCATTCCTGTTTCCCTTGTAGCCTGCTGTGTCGTGTCTGCATCTCCTGCTAACAGATAAGACATTTTCTCTTTTTGTTTTTGTGCTATATTTTTGCATTTTGTCCTGCACTTCTGTGGGGGCCTTCAGGGTCCCCTCCGGGGGCTTTTGCCCTCTCAGTTTAGTTCAGCCACTGATGTTTGTACTTTTGCTTTTTCCAGTTTTTTCAGTGGCTGCTGTTTTGATTTTGTTACACCAGAGAACTAATTTAGGTGGTAGAGATCGTGTGATCTCAGGTGTTTTTGAAATTAGTAGAGTTGGTGCTTTTCAGGGTTTTCTGGGATTGCAGTAAGTACCCTTCCTATCCTTTTCTATTTAGTTAGTTTGGGCCCCAGCGTTTGCTTATACTATTTTCTTTCTGTGTCAGTATTTCTTCTTGTCTAACCGCCATTACATGTTTGGGGGCTTTCTATTATCTTTGGGGTTCTGCTCCGGGGCAGATAGCTTTCCTATTTCTATCTTTAGGTGTAGTTAGTTTCTCAGGCTGTGACGAGGTGTCTAGGACCAACGTAGGAACGCTCCACGGCTGCCTCTAGTTGTGGTGGTTAGTCAGGGTACTGCAATCTCATAGATTCCAACTGCTCTGGTGTATTGCCTTTTTTACCTGCACTCCTCAGCTACCGAAACATAACAGGGGGTACTGTTGTGAATGGGCTTGAAATGAGTTCTGAGCAGAGGCTCCCTCTGGTGGTTACTAGCGGTACTGGACTGTCCAGTGAAGATTGTGAGGATTGGGAATCAGGTGTTACTGACTGGTCTTATATAAGGGAGTCGCCTTCCCATCAGGGTTGCCGGTGATCAATTGTTCTGGTCTCAATCCTTGATTCCTGTTTCCTTTGTAGCCTGCTGTGTCGTGTCTGCATCTCCTGCTAACAGATAAGACATTTCTTCTTTTTGTTTTTGTGCTTGATTTTTGCATTTTGTCCTGCACTTCTGTGGGGGCCTTCAGGGTCCCCTCCGGGGGCTTTTGCCCTCTCAGTTTAGTTCAGACACTGATGTTTGTACATTTGCTTTTTCCAGTTTTTTCAGTGGCTGCTGTTTTGATTTTGTTACACCAGAGAACTAATTTAGGTGGTAGAAGTCGTGTGATCTCAGGTGTTTTTGAAATTAGTAGAGTTGGTGCTTTTCAGGGTTTTTTGGGATTGCAGTAAGTGCCCTTCCTATCCTTTTCTATTTAGGTAGTTTGGGTCCCAACGTTTGCTCATACTATTTTCTGTCTGTGTCAGTATTTCTTCTTGTCTAACCGCCATTACATGTTTGGGGGCTTTCTATGTTCTTTGGGGATCTGCTCCGGGGCAGATAGCTTTCCTCTTTCTATCTTTAGGTGTAGTTAGTTTCTCAGGCTGTGACGAGGCGTCTAGGACCAACGTAGGAACGCTCCACAGCTGCCTCTAGTTGTGGTGGTTAGTCAGGGTACTGCAATCTCATAGATTCCAACTGTTCTCTTGTATTGCCTTTTTTACCTGCACTCCTCAGCTACCGAAACATAACAGGGAACACTTAAACAGCAGAATATAACTCCAAGTTAATCAAACTTCTGTGAAATCAAACTGTCCACTTAGGAAGCAACACTGATTGACAATCAATTTCTCATGCTGTTGTGCAAATGGAATAGACAAAAGATGGAAATTATCAAGACACACTCAATAAAGGAGTGTTTCTGCAGGTGGGGACCACAGATCACGTCTCAGTACCAATGCTTTCTGGCTGATGTTTTGGTCACTTTTGAAAGTTGGTTGTCCTTTCACACTCGTGGTAGCATGAGACGGACTCTACAACCCATACAAGTGGCTCAGGTAGTGCAACTCATTCAGGATGGCATATCAATGCGAGCTGTGGTAAGAAGGTTTACTGTGTCTGTCAGCGTAGTGTCCAGAGGCTGGAGGCGCTCCTAGGAGACAGGCCAGTATACCAGGAGACGTGGAGGGGGCCATAAGAGGGCAACAACCCAGCAGCAGGACCACTACCTCCACTTTGTGCAAGGAGGAATAATAATAATAATAATCTTTATTTATATAGCGCCAACATATTCCGCAGCGCTTTACAGTTTAACAGTTTCAAAACTGGAACAGGAACAGGAGGAGTACTGCCAGAGCCCTGCAAAATGACCTCCAGCAGGCCACAATTGTGCATGTGTCTGCACAAACGGTTAGAAACCGACTCCATGAGGATGGTCTGAGTGCCCGACGTCCAAAGATGGGAGTTGTGCTCACAGCCCAACACTGTGCATTACGCTTGGCATTTGATACAGAACACCAGGATTGGCAAATTCGCCACTGGCGCCATGTGCTCTTCACAGATGAAAGCAGGTTCACACTGAGCACATGTGACAGACGTGACAGTCTGGAGACTCCGTGGAGAGCGATCTGCTGTCTGCAACATCCTTCAGCGTGACCGGTTTGGCAGTGGGTCAGTAATGGTATGGGGGTGGCATTTCTTTGGAGGGCCGCACAGCCCTCCATGTGCTCGCCAGAGGTAGCCTGACTGCCATTAGGTACCAAGATGAGGTCCTCAGACCCCTTGTGAGACCATATGCTCATGCGGTTGGCCCTGGGTTCCTCCTAATGCAGGACAATGCCAGACCTCATGTGGCTGGAGTGTGTCAGCAGTTCCTGCAAGATGAAGGTATTGAAGCTATGGACTGGCCTGCCTGTTCCCCAGACCTGAATCCGATTGAGCACATCTGGGATATCATGTTTCGCTCCATCGACCAACGTCACGTTGCACCACAGACTGTCCAGTATTTGACGGATGCTTTAGTCCAGGTCTGGGAGGAGATCCCTCATCAGGAACATGCACAGGCATTGTAGGGAGGTCATACAGGCACAGGGAGGTCATACAGGCACGTGGAGACCACACACACTACTGAGCATCATTTTGATTTGTTTTAAGGACATTACATTCCGCTTTAATTTTGTGTGACTCCAAATCCAGGCCTCCATTGGTTAATAAATTTGATTTCCATTGATGATTTTTGTGTGATTTTGTTGTCAGCACATTCAACTTTGTACAGAACAAAGTATTCAATGAGAATGTTTAATTAATTCAGATCTAGGATGTGTTATTTGAGTGTTCCCTTTGTTTTTTTGAGCAGTGTATATACAGGGTGGTCCAAAAGTAGGTGGACAGAAAATAACATTTATTTTGATGTATATATAAATGTACTGTGTGTGTGTATATATATATATAAGTACCAAATGTTTCAACCCAATTTGCACTGTTTCAGCATTTTGAGATTTCCAATACTCTTTTAAAATCCATTTTATACAGTATATATATATATGTGTTACATATCCCGTATTTTTCAGATTATAAGACGCACCCCAAATTTTCAGGAGAAAAATAGGAAAAAAACCTTTCTTTTAATATAATGATGGTGCTTCTTATAATCCACATGTCTTATTGCTTACTGGGGGTGAAGCGGGGTCGCTGCTGGAGGAGGAAAGAGTGGAGCGTTGCTGTAGGCTGGGATGAGGGGGATGTACGGAAGTGCGGTGCTAAGCTGCGGGTATCCGGTGCTGTGGGTGGTGTCCGATGCTGCGGGTGGTGTCCAGTGCTGCGGGGGCTCTGCCGACATTTTGTGAAAGGCCAGAGTCCCTCCCAGTTCTATGGTTTCCTATGCTGTGGACTCCGGGAAAATGGCTGCCGGGGCAGCACATGCGCAGATGGAGATCCCGGCACTGAGATCTCAGCGCTGAGACATTTGAAAGCCCAGATAAAGTTTGCTAAAAAACACATGAAGGACTCCCAGACTATGAGAAATAAGATTCTCTGGTCTGATGAGACGAAGATAGAACTTTTTGGTGATAATTCTGAGCGGTATGTGTGGAGAAAACCAGGCACTGCTCATCATCTACCTAATACCATCCCAACAGTGAAACATGATGATAGCAGCATCATACTATGGGGTGTTTTTCCGCTGCAGAGACAGGGCGACTGGCTGCAGTTGAAGGAAACATGAATGTGGCCAAGTACAGAGATATCCTGGATGAAAACCTCTTCCAGAGGGCTCTGGACCTCAAACTTGGCTGAAGGTTCACCTTTAAACAAGACAATGACCCTAAGCACACAGCTAAAATAACAAAGGAGTGGCTTCAGAACAACTCTGTTACCATTCTTGACTGCCACAGCCAGAGCCCTGACCAAAACCCAATTGAGCATCTCTGGCGAGACCTGAAAATGGCTGTCTACCAACGTTCACCATCCAACCTGACGGAACTGGAGAGGATCTGCAAGGAAGAATGGCAGAGGATCCCGAAATCCAGGTGTGAAAAACTTGTTGCATCATTCCCAAGAAGACTCATGGCTGTACTAGCTCAAAAGGGTGCTTCTACTCAATACTGAGCAAAGGGTCAGAATACTTATGACCATGTGATATTTCAATTTTTCATTTTTAATAAATTTGCAAAAATTTCTACATTTCTGGGGTTTTTTCCTTCAAGATGGGGTGCAGAGTCTACATTAATAAGAAAAAACTTAACTTTTTTGAATTTACCAAATGGCTGCAATGAAACAAAGAGTGAAAAATTTAAAGTGGTTTGAATACTTTCCGTACCCACTGTATATCCTATTTTTTTTTTAAATTAGGTTTTCTTAAACATCTTTAACAAAACAGACCTTAAAAAAATCTGACCTTTGACTATGCAAACAAATATTTTATTTTATATTTTACTCGCACTGACCATAGGAACAAACACAATAAACTGAGACATCCTTTCTTCAGCAGCTCACACGGCAGCTTTACTGTGCAGATCAGGATAGTACCAGCAGAGTTATTTCATGATCATTGAAAGAGAAGCAATTTAATCTACGATTGCATTGTTGGAGGCTTGAATCTATCAGGACACTAATGCTAAATTTGAGGTTCTTGATGTACCTCAAATTTAAAACTATGGACTGTAATGCAGTAATGCAATTTAGCATAAATATATTTAATGGTTACATACAGTGGTATGTAAAATTTTGGACACCCTTGGTCAAAATTATAGTTACGTATTGTCAACAGTTAAGCAAGTAAAAGATGAAATGATCTCTAAAAGGGCTAAAGTTAAAGATGATACATTTACATTGTATTTTAGGCAAAAAAAGTAATCTTTTATATTTTAAAAATTATGAAAAGGAAAATAGGCAGATGCAAAAGTTTGGATACCCATAGAGATTTGTGTGCTCAGATAACTTTGACCAAGGTTTCACACCTTGATTAGCCTTCTAGGGTTATGGCTTGTTCATTACCACATTTGGAAAAACCAGGAACAGTATAGGTGAAGATAAGGTCTGGATGACCAAGCAAAATTTCAGTGAGAGTTGCTCATAGAATTGCTAGAGAGGCAAATCAGAACCCCTTCTTACCTTCAAATGACCTTCAGAAAGATTTAGCAGACTCTGGAGTTGATACATTGTTCTACTGTTCAGAGGCACCTGCACAAATATTGCCTTCATGGAAGAGTCATCAGAAGAAAACCTATCCTGTGTCCTCACCATAAAATTCAGCATCAGAAGTGTTGTTATTATTTATTATTATAGCGCCGTTTATCCCATGGCGCTTTACATGTGAGGAGGGTTGTACATAATAAAAACAAGTACAGTATTCTTAAACAGTACATGTCACGACTGGTACAGGAGGAGAGAGGATCCTGCCCACGAGGGCTCACAATCTACAAGGGATGGGTGAGGATACAATAGGCGAGGGTAGAGCTGGTCGTGCAGTGGCTTTGTCGATCGGTGGATACTGCAGGTTGTAGGCTTGTCGGAAGAGGTAGGTCTTCAGGTTCTTTTTGAAGGTTTCGATGGTAGGCGAGAGTCTTATATGTTGTGATAGAGAGTTCCAGAGTAAGGGGGATCCGCGGGAGAAATCTGGTATGCAATTTTGGGAAGAGGATATAAGAGGGGAGTAGAGAAGGAGATCTTGTGAGGATTGGAGTTTGCGTGCACGTAAGTACCGGGAGACGAGGTCACAGATGTATGGAGGATACAGGTTGTGGATGGCTTTGTATGTCATGATTGGGGTTTTGAACTGGAGTCTTTGGGTAATGGGGAGCCAGTGCAGGGATTGACAGAGGGGAGAGGCCGGGGAATAGCGGGGGGACAGGTTGATTAGTCGGGCAGCAGAGTTTAGAATAGATTGGAGGGGTGCGAGAGTGTTATAGGGGAGGCCACAGAGCAGGAGGTTGCAGTAGTCAAGGCGGGAGATGAGGGCATGAACTAGGGTTTTTGCAGATTCTTGTTTGAGGAATGTACGGATCCGTAAAATATTTTTGAGTTGAAGTCGGCAGGAAGTAGAAAGAGCTTGTATATGTGGTTTGAAAGAGAGATCAGTGTCAAGGATAACCCCGATGCAGCGAGCTTGTGGTACTGGGGAGAGTGGGCAGCCGTTTACTTTAATGGATAGGTCCATTGGGGGGGCGAATGAGATGGGGAAAGATCTTCTCTAGCGGAGAAGGATGAAATTGCAGACAGACATTGCGGGATTCTCGTTAGTAGGTTGGTGAAATCTGATCCAGAGATGTAGATCTGTATGTCATCAGCATAGAAGTGATCCTGAAAGCCGTGAGATTCTATGAGCGGTCCCAGGCCGAAGGTGTAAATGGAGAAGAGCAGGGGCCCTAGAACTGAACCTTGCGGGACTCCGACAGATAGGGGCGCAGTGAGGAGGTGGTGTGCGGGTGGTAGACTCTGAATGTCCGGTCTGTTAGGTATGACGGGATCCAAGATAGGGCCAAGTCTGTGATGCCAAGAGATGAGAGGGTCTGTAGTAATAGGGAATGGTCCACTGTGTCAGAGGCAGAGGACTGGTCCAGGAGGAGGAGGACAGAGTAGTGTCGCTTGGCCTTGGCGGTTAATAGGTCATTGGTGACCTTAGGGCAGTTTCAGTGAAGTGGTGTGGCCAGAAGCCAGATTGTAAGCGATCAAAGAGGGAGCAAGAAGAGGGTTGGGAAGACAATTCAAGATGGACGTGTTGTTCTAGTAGTTTTGAGGCATAAGGGAGAAGTAATACAGGGCGATAGCTAGATACAGAGGATGGGTCAAGAAAGGGCTTTTTGAGGATAGGTGTGATTGAGGCATGTTTAAAGCTTGAGGGGAAAACACCAGTTGTTAGTGATAGGTTGAAGAGATGGGTTAGGGTTGGGATGAAGACTGTGGTGAGGTTTGGGATGAAGTGGGATGGGATCGGGTCAAGTGCACAGGTGGTGAGATGTGATCTTGAGAGTAGAGTGGAGAGTCGTTCTTCTGTAATGGTGGAGAAGCTGGCTTTGGAGGAGGAGGGCTGGTCAGTTAGGAGGAAGGGCTCTGGGGCTTGTCGACCAACAGTAATTTTAGGGGGGTTGCCCAAAATTTTACATTCAACTGTATATTTTAGCGCACTCAAAGTGCTGTAATGTTTGTGCGTTTGTATGCTAGTGCAATATAGTCACCTGCACATTTATTTCATTTTTCTCGGCGGTGTTTTTTATATATCTAAAAGTAAATTATTGATCAAAGTTCAATATGCTTGTTAATCTATTCAGAATGATATGGCAGACTTAACCTTAGAATGAAATATGAAGAAACATATTGAAATTAACTCTACTTTTCTACTGTTTAGGGACATGTGTAAAAACGAGAGCAAATCTCCATCTCTAAGTGAGTCCAAGAAGGCCTCAGACAAAGGTAAAACAGTAACCATGTAATTGAACTATTCCCTTCTGAAACTATTTGCAGCTAAAATATGTGTTAATTCAAGGGTGTAAGAAAAAGTTTTATATACTTTATCTATGCCTACCACTGATATCACCAGGGAAAATTATTTTTATTCCGGTTTCCTTTTTGAAAAAGTCAAATGCTATTTTTATTTTATATGATATATCCTAAAAATGATAATAGAATGCTTTAAAAGAAAGCTTTCTACCATGTATCCAACCATGTATTTATTAAACTTGCTTTGTGCACTGGAGAACTGTAATGCTGGAGCTGAAAAGAGCTTTCCTCAAACTATTCCCACAAAGTTGGAAACATATAAGTGTCCAAAATGTCTTGATGTGCTGAAGTATTAAGAATTCACTGGGACTAAGAAGTTTAAGACAGTCCCTTAAAAAATACCCCATAGCATTATCCACCCTCAACCAAAATATACAGTTGGCACTATGCAGTCACACAAGTAATATTATTTTTACTTTCACCAAACCCAGATTCGTCCATCAGATTGCCAGATAGAGAAGTTTAATTTGCCACTCCATAGAACACATTTCCACAGCTTCAGGGTCCACTGGTGGCATGCTTTACAACACTCCTGCTGACACTTGTCATTGTGCTTGGTGATGTTAGGCTTACACATAGCTGCTCAGCCATGAAAACCCATACCATAAGCCTCCCTCGCATAGATTTTGTGTTGATGTAATGCTAGTAGAGGTTTGGAGCTCTGCAGTTACTGCTTCAGCAGAGCGTTGCCGACTCTTATACGCTATGGGCCTAACCCCTTGTCAACCACTGCTTTGTAACTTTGTAGTCTGCTACTTCATGGCTGAGTTGCTGTAGTTTCTAAATGCTTCCACTTTCCAATAATACCACTCACCTTTGATTGTGGAGTATTTCGGAGGAAGAAATGTAATCATTGATTTGCTGCAACGATGACTTCCTATTACAGGACAACACTGGTATCACTGAGCTCTTTAGAACCTCCTAGTCTCTCACAAATACTTGTAAAAATATAGTGTATGGCTATAATCGTGGAATTTTATACACCTGTGACAGTGGGACTGAATGAAAAACCCGAAATCAGTGGTTAAGAGATGTCTCAATACATTTGTCCAAACAGTCTGTATGTTTAAATAAGTAGTATATCACACAAGGCCAGGTATATGTACATTACATGCACATGTTAATACACATTGTGGATTAGTCGCACACCTGCCATTTAAAAATGATGTACAGGACATTTTTGGAGTTAGTAGGCCACCACTGGGATACCCAAGCAGTAATTCTGTCTCAATTAACTTAATTCATTTTTAAAATATAAAGAAAGAATTACTTTTCCTAAGCCAAAGAAGTCATTGAGGTTACCTCATCACTGTATTTTTCCCACGGTGCTGAGGTCACTACAGTTCAGCCCTGTTGGGAACGCAGCCTCGGTGACCTGAGGTAACCTCGATGACGTCACCGCTAGTCACTGAGGCTGCGCTCACAGCAGCTCAGTCACCAGTGGTTCTAAGCCTGGATGGTTCCATCTTGTCACCGTCCAGGTTGAAAACTATTTATCCCCCAGACATGGATTACTGCGTGGGACAGAACAACCAACAGGTGAGGGATATTGTTGTTTTTTATTTTAGTTTTATTATAGGAGAACAAGGGCTTCAGTGGAATTAGGCGTTAGGTGAGTATAACTGTGTTTGTTATTTTTAAATATAATGGAAAACTGTGTTTAGTCTCATTTCTAATAAAGGACTTTATTCTTGCTGTGTCTTTATTTACTATAGGATTAGTAATGGATAGCTGTCTTATAGACGCCTCTCCATTAGTAACCCGTGGGCTTGATGCCACCGGACGATACAAAGGTGACATCAATCCCACAAATATGAACCCCACTTGCCACCACTACAGGGCAATTGGGAAGAGCCGGGCAAAGCGCCAGAATTAACACATCTAATAGATGTGCCTTTTCTGGGATGCTGCGGGCTGCTATTTTTAGGCTGAGGGGGCAAAATCCATGGTCCCTTACTAGCCTGAGCTGAGAATACTAGCCCCCAGCTGTCTGCTTCAGCAAGGCTGGTTGTCAAAAATGTTGGGGACCCCATGCCTTTTTTTTAAATTATATATTTAAATAATTAAAAATAAGGCTTGGGGACCCCTCTATTCTTGATAACTAGCTTTGCTGAAGCTGACTGATGAGGGTTGCAGCCCCCAGCTGTGAGTTTTGCCTGGCTGGTTATCAGAAATACAGGGGAACCCACACCGTTTTGTTTCATTTATTTATATATTTTATAGCGCAGGCGGCGGCTGATGAATACTCCCATCAGCCACTCCTGCTCTCGCTGTTATTAGCGGCAGCAGGTGTAAGCTGATGGGAGTAATAGTCCCAAAAGTCGGCGCCTGCTGTCATTGTTCTGACTTGAATATAACTCTCATCATTCTTCCCTGCTCGTGCTGATCGCCAGAAGAGCAGGTGAGAATTATGAGAGTTGTCTCCAGCACCCGGCGCCAGGGTACAACGCTTATTGTAGCGCTTCTTCCCTGGCTCCCATCTGTGTGGTACTGATGCGGCACACATGTGCCACAAGTATTACACACACGTACACTGACATCTCCTGTACCGCTTTGACGTTCGCGCAAGCGCCGTGGGAAAATTTCTAATGGTGCTCGTGCTAACGTCAGATAGGTGAAGTGAGTTAATTGGCTGTGAACTCCCAGGACCTTTCTGAAGGCATTGGGAGAGTATCAGAGTCGCCAAATCTATCTATAAAAGAAGAATTAGTTCGATCACTAAACGGCGTAACGAGAAAAAAGTAAAAACTCCAGAATTAGGTTTTTTGATCGCTGCAACATTGCATTAAAATGCAACAACAGCTGATCAAAAGATTGTACCTGTACCAAAATGGTATCTTTAAAAATGTCAGCTTGGCGCGCAAAAAATAAGTCCTCACCCAACCTGAAATAGCGAGAATTGGAGACACTACGGGTATGGGAAAATACCGCAATTTTTTTTTAACAAACTTTGGAATTTTTTCACCACTTAGATAAAAAAGGACCTAGACATGTTTGATGTCTATGAACTCGTAATGATCTGGAGAATCATAATGGCAGGTCAGTTTTAGCATTCAGTAAACATAGTAAAAAAGCAAAACAAAAAACAATTGTGGAATTGCGCTTTTTTGCAATTTCACCGCAGTTGGGATTTTTTTCCCCATTTTCCAGTACATGATATGTTAAAACCAATGGTGTCGTTCAAACGTACAACTCGTCCCGCAAAAAACAAGCCCTCACTTGGCCATATTGACGGAAAAATAAAAAATTTATGGCTCTGGGAAGAAGGGGAGCAAAAAATAAAAATGCAAAATCAAAAATACCCCCGGTCATGAAGGGGTTAAATCACAACAAAATTAAGCCTTTTTAAGACACCTTTTCCAATAATTGAAGAGAAAAAGAAGGTAGGAAACATCTAAGATCATATCATAAGCAGGTTAAGCTAGTATTACACCTAGTTATTTCAGAATATAATTTAGCTAAACATGAGATCATTTTTTATGTCTGTATGACATTTTGCTGTGATTCTGCCACAGAGCTTTATGTAATTCTATAGTCCTATCACATTACTGTGTTCTTCTCCAGTCGTTCATAGATTGTGAGGCCACTGGTCATTCTCCAGGCCAGTTTGCCATATTTGTGTTACAGCCGTATCTCGGCAGGCTTTCGTTTGTTATATGAGTTGAGCACTTTGAAGAGACAGTGAAGAGCAATGTACGACGACTTAAGACTTTACATTGCTGCAGTGTTGCTAAGGCTCCTGGAACTCTGTGCTAAAAACAGAAGCCAATCGCTGAACACCGGGTAGTGCTTTGTGACCAGTTGAGATCTGTGTTGTGAGTACACCACTGAGACCGCAATAACTCTGCAATCCTCAATACTCATTTGTTTTTTTAAGTTTCCTGTTCATTATCTAAAACCCAAAGTGATGCATGCAAAACCGCTTCTCAAGGCTATTGACATAGTTGGAAACAGAAAAAAAGTGATGACTTTGTTTTGCGAGAAAAAAAAAGACAGAATTGCCTAAAATATTACCCAAAAGCTGCGTCAGTTTAGACGTAGTGGACATCCAATGTACGAAACTGCAAAATATCAGTATGTCCGGTGCATCTTCAGTGTTAGATTGCATCTTAATCCGTCTTAGTCCAGTAACTTGATTTTAAAACCTCAGTATTTTTGCCTGTCCTTTCAATGTTTTCACATTCTCTACTGCCGTTTTAATAAAGGATATTGCTCATTATGTAAACAAAAGAAATGTAACTGTGGTGTTAGTGCACACTTACATGTCACACACAGCTGAGTCGCTAACGAGATCGCTACTGCGTCATAAATGGTGACGCAGGTGCGATCTCGTTAGCGATCTCGCTAGTGATCTCGCTTAGTATGGCATACCCTTTACTCTAAGACCGGGTGACACTTGCATAGGCGAGAGGAAACGGGCCGATTATGTCACTTATCAAACTGCTATGAGCGTGAACAGAGTGTCACCTTAGTGTGATCCGATTGTCTCGCATGAGATAATCACAGCACAGGTGCGGAGAAGATGGAAACTTAATTTCTCCATCTTCTCCGTTGTCTGCGTTCGCGTCTCATCCGAGTGCAGTCCAATGTTTCGTTTACATGCATCCATAGGCTTGTATGGGTGCTAAATCGGCATGAGAAAAAAAAATTGCAGAATTGCACTACCCCATAGTGTAACATTGGGATGAGGAGTGTCCGATAAAACCTCATATAACACGGTTATAAGGCTGACTGACTGCACCCTAAGGGTATGTACACACGTTGCGGATTTTGATGCGTTTTTGGACGCACGGAGTTGCCTCAAATCCGCAGTGCGCTGTGCACACAATGTTAATAAATGGGAAATACAAAAACGCTGCGCACATGCTGCGGAAAAAAAGCACGGAATCGCAGCGTTTTATTTTCTACAGCATGTCAATTCTTGCAGCGTTTCTGCACCCATTGACTTGCATTGAGTCGGGCACATTTGCAGCAAAACCGCAGGTCTAAAAGAGATCTGCGGTTTTGCTGCGGATGAAACGCTGCAGATCGAGAGGAGGGAAGTGTGTGGGCGGTGACTTTGTGTGTTAGTGTGTAGGCGGTGACTATGTGCGTGTATGGTTTGTGCGGGGCACTGCGTGTAAGTGTGTGTATAGTGTGTGCCGGGCTTTGTGTGTGTGTGCGTGTGTGGGGGGTCTGCCGGGGCTGTGCAGGGGTTGCCGGGGGGTGGCTGTGTGTGTGTATGCAGGCATCGTCCGATGGGACTACAAGACCCATCCGGCTATGCCTGTTACACTAACAGTGAGTGACACATTAGCCAATGATGGGACAGTAGTAGTCCCATCATCCGGCTAATCTGTTGAATGTAAAAAAAAAAAACATACAGAACATACATTACTTATAACATACAACACATAACATACAGTACATACTTACCAATCACGTAGTCCCCGATGCCCTCATCACCTTTATTAAAAATAAAATAATAAACCAACCTATACTTAGCTTTCCGCCGTAGTCCAGTTATTAACGAGTGTCCCACGACGATCTCCGGTGTAGAACACTGACAACGGGTGATGTCAATGCTCTACACATCCTCCACGATAAAGTGACAGCGGAGGTAATCCTCCACGATGTATATCCCTCCGCCTCCGGGAGAGAGTGCGGTCACTTAAGTTCATTCTCTCCCCGGCAATGCTGGGTGAGAAAATTCCCACGCAGCATTGCTGGAAAGTGAGAGCCTGAACTGGGGTAACCTCAGTGATGCACTGCAGGAGCCATTGTCTCCTGTCAGTGTGTTACTGGAGGCCTATAGAGCAGTGACATCACCTGATGTCACTGTTCTATAGGGGAAATCGTCGTGGGACCTCGTTATTAATTGGACTGCGTCGGACAGGGTGTATACGGTTGGTTTATTTTTTTACTTTTAATTATAGGAAACCGAGTGCGTCGCATGGATTGGGCGTGCAATAAAAATATGAAAACTGTGTTGTGTTTTATTTCGTTAAAATACTTTATTCTTATGTGTGTGTTTTTTTAACCCTTTCAAACTATAAGATTAATAATGGATAGGCGTCTTATTGATGCCTCTCCAATAGGCATCAATAAGACGCCTATCCATTATTAATCTTATAGATTATATATAATCTTATATTTCTTCTACGGAGAGTATCCATTATTAACCGGGCTTAATGTCACCTTACAATAGCAAGGTGACATTAACCCCTTATTACCCCATATGCCACCGCTACACGGCAGTGGGAAGAAAGGGACTAAGTGCCGGAATTGGCGCCATTTCTGTGGCAGCTGGGTGCTGGTATTTTTAGCCAGGGGGGCACCAATATCCATGGCCCCTTCCTAGTCTATGAATATTAGCCCGCAGCTATCTGCGTAGCCTTTCTGGCTATAAATTATAGGAGGACCCCACATCATTTTTTTTGGGGTCCCCTTTTTAAATAGCTAGTAAAGTCAAGACTGCGGGCTGATATTCATAGCCTGGGAAGCTCCATGGGTATTAACCCCTTCCCAGGCTAGAAATATTGGCCCCGGCCGTCGGCTTTCCCCTCTGGCGCAGAAAATTGCGCGGGAGCCCATGCCATTTTTTTTTCCCATTTTCTTTTTAAATTAAAGATATTGCGTGAAGATTTTGTGTGTGTGTCTTTAACTATTTATGCACCATTTTATTTAGCTATCCCATATCTATCTATTATCTATTTATCTATCACATATATATATCCCCTATCTATCTATTATCTATCTGTCTATCTGTGTGTGTAATGGAGTGTGGGTTGGACAAATGTAAAAGAGGAGGTTGAAAAGGAAATGACATCAAATCTTTTTTTTTTTGTTGTTAAAACTAACATATCTTTATTTAGCTTACAAAAACGTATACAAATCCGCATGAAAAAAACTCATGAAAACCACATCTGCATTTTCTGCCAAGAGGTGCGGATTCTGTGCAGAAAATTCCGCAGGTCAATCTGCAATGTGTGCATATAACCTTATTTTTTAATCAGTTAAGGTAAAAGAAAACACTTTTTTCTATATTTTCTTAAAGACAGCCTAACAAGATCTTTGTGATGGAATCCATACCTACACATTGTGATCGGTTGTGAGGACTACCAGTGGGGTGTCAAAATTCAGTCCCTTTTATCTAAGCTTTTGTTGATACTGACTGCAGGGTCTAACGGGTTAACCTACATTGCTGTGGGAAGTCAACTTTTAGTTATAGCTACCGTAATTCTCACTACTGGCTGTTTTTTTCATCATACAAAAACCCCATACATCCAATATTTACGTATATGAGAGTACAAACCCCAAAAAGCTGCAGTATCAGTGAAAAGTACATGTATGGAAGGGTGGAGAAAAGTATTTCCTACCTGCTGCACGTCTCGTATCTATGTCTATTGCTGTGAAGATACGAGATAGGCAGAATCTGAAACAACGGTTACTGGAAGCCTGTGCCAGCATTTCTTCTACGGTGTTGCTATCAGTGTGTCAATAGTGGGAGAAGAGGGCTGCATTGACAATCCAACACAATGGGCAGCACTTTGAACACATTTTATAAGTGGTCATAAACTTGTAAATAACTCACGAAAGAATAAAGTTACATTAAAACCAAGCACACCATTGTTATTTCATGTGAAATTTCAATAAGTTTTATGTGTCACATGTCCCTCTTCCCATTGGGAAAAAAATTAAGTTGGATCCAAAGTGGCCGACTTCAAAATGTCCGCCATGGTCACCACCCATCTTGAAAAGTTTTCGCCATCCCATATGCTAATGTGCCACAAACAGGAAGTTAATATCACCAATCATTCCCATTTTATTTAGGTGTATCCATATAAATGGCCTACCCTGTATTTCATCCAGAAAGGTAGGCAGTGTATATACAGAAATGATACAAAATGGGAACAAAACAATACAATATATACAGTTACATAAAATAAAAAGGAATAATGAAAGAGAATTACTAATTCTGATGTTGCAGGAATGACTGTTATCTTTATGGAGGGAAACACTTCGATTGAGAAAATGGAACACTCTCACAGCAAATTTATGTCTTCCAGAATGAACAAAGACAGAGACCCTAACTCTATTTTATTAGCTCAAGGCTAGGTCCACATACCTTTTCTTGGTGAGCTTACATGGGGGGCTGGTTGAGAGATGTTCTAGGCCCTTCAGGATTCCATGAGATCCCCAGTTTACAGGATATCTTTGCCCCTGGAGGTCCCAGGTGGTAAATATTGTTATTGTGTTTTTTTGCGATTTTACTTTTACATAGAGATCAAACATGTCCTGGATAGCATTATTCATTGGACCATTATTCAGTTGGAGTGGTTCTACTGGCTGTATGGTGATGTCAGTGAATGTGTTATGTTCGTCTCTTCACTATGACACCGAAAATATATCTCCCATAATTATCAGATCTATGCAAACCCCCAATATTCATTCCTGACTACAGGCTCAGACAGGTCTAAGAAGATGTTTTGATCAGAGGAAGCTCTATCCCTGGGAAAGTTTATTCCTCGCCTCTGCGTAAACGAATCTCAGTCTTCTTCCCAACAAATCTCACTGCTATAATTATCTGGTCACTGCAGGAGGCCCATACTTCAATTGAGGTTGTATTGTTAGTTCTGTCTCTCTTCCCCAGCTATAGTTAATCCCATATTTCAATGTTATGGGGACATGTCCCCTCCCTGGACATGGCTGTATGGATTTTAATTTCTCTGTATGACAATAGAGAACCATGGATATAAAGGGGAAAACTAAGTTTATGAAAAGTAGACTAGAGTAGTTGAATATATGATGTCAGTCCTTCACACTTTTTATAGTTTTTGTAACCAAAAGCTTTAAATTCTAATAATTGTTCTCCTACCTATAGGATTTAGAAATAAACTGCATTGTGTGAAATAAAACGTTTAGTATAAAATTAATTTAAATACAATAATTGTAGATATTTGATAAGACTTTTCAGCATGTCCTTACCTTTGTTTGCCTTTGGCCTCAGAAGCTGAATCATCAGTGAATCAATCAGAAACTGAATGGGAGAGGAGTTACTGGAATGAGAACATTTCACCAATTCTGCAGGCTCTGGAGGCAGCGCACCAAGGTAAGCAGGATTTGTAAGCCTTTTAAAACATAGAATATTATTAAGCTTTGCTAAATGGTTGGTCTTTCAGAAAATGTATGTATGAGCAAAGGCAATCGTATTCAATCCAAGAAATGGTATAGAGAGTAGCTGATTGAAATATTAAAACTTAACCTTTAATCTACTATTAAAAAACAGAACACAAAGTGCAGTTAGTGCTGAAGTGCATGTGCAAAACAAAAATCAAACCAAAACACAGTGTCTATGACCTTAAAAGACAAGAAAAACCAATGGTTTACCAGAAACCTTTAAATGGACAATAGTGCATCTATACCAACAAATTAACCGCGCTATTAAATGGGACTGTTACGGAAATCAATTTCCCTTGTATTGGCGGTATTTGTCAAGAATATTGTTCCTTTCTTATGGGTTAGCCTTTTTATACTGAAATCAGCGTTTTCTCTATCACTGATAATGGCCCCTTATATGCACTTCATCCATATACATCTTATATATCACTGTTTTTTATGGACATGAGTAAAATGCTCCTTGCAAATTTGGAGCTATAAATAACTATACACCTGCCATATAGATATATAAATTAACATGCCCCTCATAGAAGAATAAGCACAATACCATCAGGGGAGTAACAGGGTAAATTGGGCTCTGTCTATATTAACCCCCACTGTGGTTTTCAAATATTTGCGATACTCATCTGCGCTTCATGATTTTTGGGCATGATTTCAGTATAAAAAGGCTAACCCATAAGAAAGGAACAATATTCTTGACAATACCGCCAATACAAGGAAATTGATTTCCGTAACAGTCCCATTTAATAGCGCGGTTAATTTGTTGGTATAGATGCACTATTGTCCATTTAAAGGTTTCTGGTAAACCATTGGTTTTTCTTGTCTTTTAAGGTCATAGACACTGTGTTTTGGTTTGGTTTTTGTTTTGCACATGCACTTCAGCACTAACTGCACTTTGTGTTCTGTTTTTTAATAGTAGATTAAAGGTTAAGTTTTAATATTTCAATCAGCTACTCTCTATTTCTTTCAGAAAATGTGTAGCTTGGAAAAAATATATGTTTGTTGATGATTTTACTATTTGTTTTGTTTCTTATCCTTTTGTTGTATTATAGAAAGATACTCTACCATTTTTGGTAAGTGCCTCATTTTTTTCTTGCAAGAATAAGTGATACATGCTTTTTTCAGCATTTTCTATGAGACCATAGTAAATATTAAGCATATGTTCACTTTTAGTATTGTACATGGATCTTCCCCTTTACTCTCCCCCTTATATTTCTTAGTGTTAGAGATATCAGAAGTGATGGACAGAAGATTGCATACAGCAGATCTATTGTAAAGTGAGTGGAAAGTATCCAAGTCTCTAGGAGAGGCAGATCACACAGGTTGTCCTAAATTAGACCGTGGAGAGGTAGAGCTGCACACATGGCAGTCTGCTAGGGGAGGTGGTGTGTGGAGATAGGCTCCTATAGGAGCACATGTATTTTGATGTGTCTTTTGGAAAATAATTATGTATGGTATATGAAAGCGTAAACATATGTGTACACGATGCATCAGTACACTGCGATTAATAAATACACAAACTCCACTATTGCTGAAAATGTTAGAAACGTAAGATACTTAGCATTTTTGATCAAAGAGCGCAAAAAACATCCAGCCAGGTCAAGGTGTACCTTTAACCTCTTAAGCCACTTTTTGCGTGAATGACCGGACTCATTTTTAAAATCTGACCAATGTCACTTTACATGGTAATAACTCTGGAACGCTTCAACATATCCCAGTGCTTCTGTGATCGATTTTTTCGTGACATGATGTAATTCATGTTAGCGCTAATTATTGGTCAATATAATTTGCGCTTATGAAAATATCGAAAATTTGACAAATTTTAAAATTTTTCAACTTTGAATCTTTATGCCCTTAAATCAAATACCACACAAGTAAATAACATTTCCCACATGTCTACTTTACATCAGCATCATTTTTGGCACATATTTTTTTTGTTAGGAAGTTAGAAGGGTTAAAAGTTTATCCACAATTTTCCATTTTTTCAACATAATTTACAAAACCTACCGTATATACTCATGTATAAGCCGACCCGTGTATAAGCCGACCCCCCTAATTTTGCCACAAAAAACTGGGAAAATTTATTGACGTATAAGCCTCGGGTGGAAAATGCAGCAGCTACTGGTAAATTACAAAAATAAAAATAGATACCAATAAAAGTAAAATTAATTGAGACATCAGTAGGTTAAAATGTTTTTGAATATCCATATTGAATCAGGAGCCCCATATAATGCTCTGTACAGTTCATGATGGGCCCCATAAAATAATCCATACAAAATACTCCCCATATAAAGTTCCATAAAGGTTAATAATGTCCCCATAAGATGCTCCATAGATTATGCCCTCATATGGGGCTCCATAGATTATGCCCCCATAAAATGCTCCATAGATTATGCCACATATGCTCCATAGATTATGTCCCATATGCTCCAGATTATGCCCCATATGTTCCACAGATTATGCCCCATATGTTCCACAAATTATGTCCCATATGCTCCATAGATTATGCCACATATGCTCCATAGATTATGCCCCATATGCTCCAGATTATGCCCCATATGTTCCACAGATTATGCCCCATATGCTCCACAGATTATGCCCCATATGTTCCAGATTATGTCCCATATGTTCCACAGATTATGCCCCATATGCTCCACAGATTATGCCCCATATGTTCTACAGATTATGCCCCATGTGCTCCATAGATTATGCCCCATATGCTCCACAGATTATGCCCCATATGCTCCACAGATTATGCCCCATATGCTCCACAGATTATGCCCCATATGCTCCACAGATTATGCCCCATATGCTCCACAGATTATGCCCCACATGCTCCATAGATTATGCCCCATAGTATAGGTCCCTTATGCTGGTGCTGCAGCTTAAAAAAAAAAAAATGACATACTCACCTCTCGTCGCTGGGGCCTGAGGACAGGCGGGGACACCGGCGCGCTATGGGGGACAGGTGCCGGTGTCACCGATTGCTCAGGACCCCGCACCAGATATATTCACCTGTCCTTGCTCCACCACTTCGCGCCGCTGTTTTCCGGGTCCTCTTGTCAGTGAATGCTCAGGCAGAGGGCGAGGCACGTACTAACTATGTCATCGCGCCCTCTGCCTGAACATCACAGCCAGAGGATGAGGCGGTCAGAGCAGCTCGCAGCGGTGGAACGGGAACAGGTAAATATCGCTATACTCACCCCCCACCGGCGCGTCTCTGCAGCCCCTGCTCTTCTCCCGCGGTCTCCGCAGCTCTTCCTTCCTACAGCGGTCACGTGGTACTGCTCATTAAAGTTATGAAATGTGCATATTCATGACTTTAATGAGAGGTACCACTGACCGCTGCAGGAAGGAGACTGAGACCGTGGGAGAAGCAGGGGGGCTGCAGAGACGCGCCGGCGGAGGGGTAAGTATGAGCTGACATCCCCGCTCCACCTCCCCCGCCGACCCCCCGGTATATGACTCGCGTATAAGCCGAGAGGGGGACTTTCAGCCTTAAAAAATGGACTGAAAATCTCGGCTTATACGCGAGTATATACGGAATTTTTTTTTAGGGACCACATCACATTTGAAGTGACTTTGAGGGGTTGTATGACAGAAAATACCCAAAAGTAACACAAACTTCACCTCTCAAGGTGCTCAAAAACACATTCAAGACGTATATTAACCCTTTATTAATTATATTAATTTAGAATTAAAACAGTGTGGAAGGAAAAAATAAAAATGTTACTCTTTCCCACAAAATTGTTGCTTTAGCTCCAAATTTTATATTTTAACAAGGGTAAAAGGACAAAATGGACCATTCTCTTGAGTACACCGATACTCTATATGTGGTGGAAAACAACTGTTTGGGCACACGGTGGGACTTGGAAGGGAAGGAGCACCATTTGACTTTTGAAGTGCAAAATTGTCCGGAATAGATAGTAGACGCCATGTCATGTTTACAGAGCCTTTGATGTGCCTAAACAGTGGAACCACCCCTCCCCAAGTGACCCCATTTTGGAAGCTACACCCCTCAAGGAATTCATCTAGTGGTGTGGTGAGCATCTAGAACTCACAGGTACTTCATGGAATTTTAAAACATTGGACTGTGAAAATTAAAAATTATGTTTTTTCCCCCCAGATTTTGTGTTAGCTTAAATTTTTTCATTTTCACAAAGGTAACAGGAGAAAATGGACCATATAATTTGTTGTGCAGTTTCTCCTGAGTAGAAGGATACTCCACATGTGGTCAGAAACTTGGACACAGAGCAGGACTTGGAAGGGAAAGAGTGCTATTTGATTTTTTGAGTGCAAAATTGTCTGGAATAGATTGAGGACACCATGTCTCATTTGGATAGGCGCCAAAGTTCCAATACAGCAGAAGCCCCCATTTTGCAAAATACACCTCTTGAAAAAGTCCCTAGGGGTGTACGGCACATTTTAACCCACAGGTATTTCACAGAATTTTATAACATTGGGCTGTGAAAATGAAAAGTTACATTTTTTCCACTAAAATGTTGTTTTAGCCCCAAGTTTTTTTTTATTTTCAAATGGCTAATAGGAGAAAATGGACCACAAAATATGTTACGTAATTTCTCCTGTGTACTAAGGTGCCCCATATGTGGTCAAAACTACTTTCTAGGCACATTACAAACCTCAGAAAGGACGGAATGAAGTATCGAAGGGTAGATTTGACTGGGATGGTTTCAGGGTGCCATGTCACATTGGTAAAAACTCTGAGGTGTCAGGACACCGGGACCCCCTTAAGTGACCCCATTTTACAAACTACACCTCTTAATGAAATCATCTAGCAGTGCAGTGAGGTTATTGACACCACATGCGTTTCACAAAATTTTATACCTTTGAATGATGAAGTAAAAAATAAATTTTCAGACATGGGTAAATAGGTAAAAATGACCACATAATTTGTTACACAATTTCTCGTGAACATAGCAATACAGTACTGTTTGGCCACATGGCGAGACACGAGAGGGAAGGAGTTCTATTTGACTAATGGCGAACAAATTGTTGTAGAAAAGTTTGGTGACTCCATATGCAGAGCTCCCAACTGCCAGAAGAGCAGAAACCTGCCTCAATTGACCCCAATTTGGAAATTACATCCCTAGGGGAATTTACCTACAGGTGTAGTGACGATTTTGTCTCTATGGGTGTTTTTCCAGAAACAAGCAGCAGTGAATGTTGCTAAGTGAAGATGCAAATATGCCATTGTAGTGCCCGTACGTTGTGCATGGCTTGTACTTCTGGAGATATACACCTGTAAATTAAGTGGGCTTTCCTCACTACATTAATGCCAAACATGTGGATTCTAACTGCAGTTTAGGCACACTGTGGGTCTCAAGAGGAAGGGGGTATTTGGATTTGGGACTTAAGATTTACCTGGATTTCTTTTGGTGGGAGCCATGTCCCTTGTGCAGAGCCTTCGTGCTACCAGTAATGTAGACACCCCCTATATTTCTGTTGACAGATGACGGACCTGCATGGGGACTTGCTTTTGTGGGTTGAGTAGAAGCTTTTATTGGTGACATTGAGGTACAGAACGTTTTGGATTGGTTCAGATTTATCCTGTGCTCTACGCAAAGCATTTACATGGGGGTTTCCATCTAAATCTGCAAAATACGTGATTTGGATGAAACTCCCCATGGACCCATTTACTTACTCTGTGTGGCTTTTGTTTGGTGGTATTCCACTTTTAAGAGGTGCATAAAAGCGCGGTCGGCCACAGTTTGAGGTGCACAAAACTGTGTCCGACCTCTCTTTTATGCACGTCTAGAAAGACAGACAGTGCCATATGCCAAGCAGAGTCCACACTGTTTCCATCTACCTCATTATAGGTAATCTGCCGCAAGGGATTCTGTCTGAATCATGTATTTTATGGGACTTTAACTTTTATTACTCTGATCTCTGGTCTCATGCAGTGCAATGCACCAGCACTACAGTGCATGAGACTTGTCAAATTACATAGGCAGATGGCCTGTTAGACCTTGTCTATGGCTGGGTCTAACAGACCACCTCTGGATGCCATGACAACCATCACCTCCCCTTAATTCTGTCGCAGGGTTGCCGATGGGGTGAAAGAAGGCGCCCACACCCTCTCAGAACTTTCTAAATGTAGTGATTTCTATCTACTGTGGCATCTGGAGGGTGAAACAGTCAGGGGCGAAGCAGGCAGCGACCCTGGCTGTTACTGCATGAGCTCGGCTGTCGACTGCGCCCAGCTCCTGGCAATGATTGTGAAGGGAAGTGCTGATATTTCCAGCCAATCACATGTGATCGGTCAGTCGTTTGGACTGACAGATCATAGCGATCAGAGAATGTGGACTGCTGAAATGAGTCCTTGAAGCTCTGGCCGTGTCGGTCAACTGTCAGTGACTGCTGTGGGCATAGAACTGTCACTGTGTGTTCACACAGTGACACCATAAAGTCATGACTGGTATAGTACGTCATAATGCAGGAACTGACATTGGCACATTGGCTCATGACCTACTATACCTATCATGCGGCGTTAAGGGATTAATATGGATGGTCCCTACCACTAATGTCCTACCTCTCCATGTGCCAACCAGGCCTCATCCGAATGAGGAAGTGAAAGAAAACCAGGCATAGCTCGCAATTAAAACCTTGTCTGGGATGTGAAGATAAGGGTGCTGAGCCCTTGACGTGACTACACCCCCCAATATATACTACAAAAAACTAGGACACTCACACCTTTAGTATTAAATTAATGTACAAGTGCACAAATACACTCTAGTCAATATACAGATATATAAAGATCTACATACACAATGTATTAGTTCACTGCGATTAATGAATACATGAACTTCACTATTGCTGTAAATGTTAAAAAAGTAAGATGCTTAGTGTACTATCACATCATGTATGTATATGTTTGTATACTGGCCATATACAGTATGTGTGTACCTGTACATTAATTTAATAGTAAGTGTGCGGGCCCTATTTTTTTTTGTTTCTTTTGTAGTGTGCATTGGGTGCCGCCTCCATGGCTCAACACCTTTATCTACACATCCTTCCCAGACAAGGTTTTAATTGCGAACCGTGTCTGGTTCTCTTTCACTTCCCCATTCACATTTAAAGCAATAGTGAAGTTCATGTATCCAGTAACTGCAGTGTGCATTGTGTACAGTATGTACATGTTTATATATTTGTATATTGGCCATATAACATATTTTTGCACCTGTACATTACTTTAATACTACAGATGTTCCGGTCCTATTTTTTTTTTTTGTAGGATATAATAGCCAGAGCAAGTCAGAATTTTATTTCTGTCTGATACTTTGGTGAATCCAAAAATAAAGAAATTTGGACATACTCCATCTTATCATGTATGTACAGCTCTATATATCAAATTGGAGTCATATAGTACATGCACATGAATGGAAGAGCTATTATGGTTCAAAACGCCTATAACTAGACCATATGCATGAGACTTTGTGATCTCAGTGTGTTAGGCTACTTTCACACATCCGTTTTTTTTTCCGTCCGGCACAATCCGTCCAATATGTAAAAAGACGGATCCGGCGCCGATGGTGAAAAAACGGATGCAACAGATCCGATTATTGAACTTTTGAATCTGAATAATGCAGTCTGCGCTTGCATGAGAAAGAGAGAGAGAGATGATAAATGGAATGCAGGCGCGATCCGGCACTAATGCAACTCAATAAAAAAAAACGGATCCAGCGGAATAAAAAAACAGATCCGTTTTTGCAAAACAAGCCTTATCTCGCCGGACGGCAAAAAACGGATGTGTGAAAGAGGCCTTACAGAAATAAATCCCCAAAATATTGCTTGCGGCTTTATAAATGACCCTATTTAATACATATTTTCTGCTCGCAGTCATTTATAAGCCTGCTAAGAAAGGCAGACCAGATTTAATATGTGCAGAGAACAATCGGTAATAGATCAATCAGTGTGTATAGGCTGCCAATGTTTGCAACAACATAGGTCCTGTTTACACAGAACCATGTGCGAGGGAGAACAATGAACTTTTAAGCCATCAAAAATATGATTTCATCAAACAGATGAGCATTTAAAGGGAACCTGTTATGTCCCCAAACACTATTAACCTGCAGACATGGGGTTAATCTGTAGGTTAATAGCTTTCTAAGGCCGGAACTAGCAGCCCTAGTATGTTCTCTATGTCCGAAGCGCTGCCTTCTGCTGAACGCAGGTAAATCCGTGTGTTCATTGAACCATGCAGATTTACCGCATCCAATACATTTCTATTGATGTAATTTCTCTTGCGGAGACTAGCGTCTCCGTAATGCTGCAGTCTTGAGAGATGCGCCACATGTCAGTCTCCGTGGGTGATCTACAGGCGACTATACACGCTTAGTGGACATGGGATTTCTAGGAATGCTTTTCACTATGCTGTCACATCTGGCCGCTGTGGGTTTGATGCTGTATAAATACGCAGCATAAAACCCGCAGCAGTTCCTGATCGTTGGCACGTGCCCTAAAGCTACCCGGCCACTGCAGCTCTCCATTAATGAGTTGTACGAGCGGCTTCAGCATATCAGTGCAGAGCCGGCTGTTAGTGAATGTGCCAGGTGCTTACAGCTGCCACTGAAGCCACGCCTCTATGACTGAAAGCCAGAGGCCGTCGGGACTCGGGAGGAATCAAGTAAATTTCCTTTCAGTAGCCATGCTTTAATAGCCACGGCCACACAGATTAAGAGCACTATTGACCTGCAGATGAACCCCATACCTGCAGGTTAATAGCGTTTGGGAACTTGACAGGTTCCTTTTGACCCTTCTGTTGTTTACATTGCATTATTTTTGGGAAACGAGATTTCCCAGAAAAGCTTGACCCCTATAATCGTGTAATGTAAATGCACCTTTCACCTGCCATCCAGCTTTAGCAGTGATAATGTGTCTGTAAGTATGCCCAATTACATAGGTTCACGCAAAATTCATATTCAACACATAACTTGAGAGCAATGAGAACAAGGAGTACTGTCATAGGGTGCAAAAGCTACTGCCAGGCTGTGGGCTTGTTACTTACAATACTGTTAACTCTGTTCAAAAGGAAGATGTGAACATGTTTCTAAATTTAAATATGTTTCTGATTTTCTCTAATGAAACATATTTTATTATTGTGATATCAGAAGTAAAACGGCAGTTATCCATGGCAGTTAATCAGGGCTGGAATCAGGTACCCCACACTTTCCTTTCTTTTTAATTATGTACTTTATCTCTATCCTCCTGTGTTCCCTTGCCATCCACATTCACCGCCCCATCCCCCCTCCATCACGACTCATACACATCAGCCCCTCCATACTTCCCTCTCCCATGTACAGTTCCCATGCACTCCTCACCTTCCTGAGAAACCTCAGCCCATCTTGCCCAAACACATCACAGAAAAAACCTACTTACAACTCCAACAACTACCTGCTCTTTATCTTCCTACTCCTACTGATTTCAGGGGACATCTCCCCCAACCCTGGTCCACCATCCTCCAACCTCAATCCCTACCCTACCTCATATCGAAACCATAATAATCTTATTAATATTACTTGCACTCCCTCATCTCCTTCTTTCAATTGTGCCCTCTGGAATCCACGGTCTGCATGCAACAAGCTATCCTTCCTGCACAACTACTGTCTGAACAACTCTCTTCATCTGTTGGCCCTCACTGAAACCTGGATTCAGGATTCTGACACGGTCTCCCCTGCTGCCATTTCCTATGGTGGCTTACAGTTCTCCCATTCCCCAAGACCCGCAAACAGACATGGTGGTGGAGTTGGCATACTCCTGTCCCCACAATGCACTTTCCAGGTCATCCCCCCAATTCCATCACTCTCATTCCCTTCTTTTGAGGTCCACACCATCAGGCTCTTTCGTCCCCTCTCCCTCAGAGTAGCGGTCATATATCGGCCCCCAGGCTCGCCACCCGGTTCCTTGACCACTTCTCAGCCTGGCTGCCGCACTTCATGTCCTCAGAACTACCAACCCTTATCCTTGGAGACTTCAACATCCCCATTAACAACCCTACTTCCACATCTGCATCTCAGCTTCTATCACTAACCACTTCTCTAGGCCTCTCACAGCTTTCAACCTCTGAGACACAAGGATGGTAACACCCTTGACCTGGTCTTTGTCCGCCTCTGTTCAATCTCCCACCTAAATAACTCACCGCTTCCACTCTCTGACCACAACATTCTCTCCTTCATCCTCACAAATCCTCGACCACTCCAGCGCACTTCTACCTACCACACATTCAGAAATCTACAAGCCTTAACCCTCAGACACTTTCAGACTCCTACAATCATCGCTGTCCCAATCTCCTCTTTTTCTTGTCCTAATCTGGTTGTTCATCACTGCAATGACACTCTTAGAAGCACCTTGACCAAGTAGCACCGCTCACCCTCAGAACTTCCAAACCACAGTAAAACAGCCCTGGCTCACATTGCAAACTCAACTCTTCAGCGATACTCTAGGAGTGCTGAACGCCGTTGAGAAAAACCCGCACACCAAAGACTTCATCCACTTTAAATTCATGTTAAGAACTATAATGCTGCCCTTCACCTCGCCAAACAGACCTACTTCACCACCCTGATCTCCTCACTAGCCAATAACCCCAAGAAACTTTTTGACACTTTTCACTCCCTCCTCAGGCCAAAAGCACAAGCCCCTATCACAGATGTTTGTGCTGACGACCTGGCCTCCACTTTATAGAAAAATATAGATACTATCCGTCAGATACTATCTGCTCTCATCCACCAAGTGCTGTGACTCCCATCCCTCCTGCATTTCCCCTGGCTCAATTTCCACATTTGATCCCATCACAGAAGAAGAAGTCTCCAGACTCCCTCTCTTCCTCTCGTCCGACTACATGCACTGCCGACCCCATTCCCTCACACCTCCTCCAGTCTCTCTCTCCAGTTGTCACAACTCACCTACCTACAATCTTTAATCTCTCACTCTCCTCTGGCATTTTCCCATCCTCCTTCAAACACTCCATCATTACTCCACTACTAAGAAACCCACTCTCGACCCTTCCTGCACAAACAACTACAGACCGGTCTCCAATCTCCCCTTCATCTCTAAACTTTTAGAGCGCCTAATCTACTCCGCTTTACCCGTTACCTCTCCACTCACTCCCTCCTAGACCCTTCACAGTCCGGCTTCCGCCCCTACATTCGATTGAAACTGCACTCATCAAAGTGACCATGACCTTCTGATAGCAAAACGTAACGGTGACCACTCTCTGCTCATTCTTCTCGACCTTTCTGCAGCTTTCGACACGGTTGACCACCGTCTCCTACTGTCTAGGCTCCAGTCACTAGGTTTTTAAGGACACTGTTCTCTCCTGGTTCCCTCCATTTCTGACCCCCCTTAGTTTCGTTTTGGGCCCGATCCCTCTCCCTCACTGTGGTGTCCCCAGGGGTCATCCTTGGG